>RPOG01000279.1:0-485865 GCA_008086565.1 Thalassoma bifasciatum | reverse complement strand
TGAACATTAATCTGTTTGACTAAGCTCAGCTCTTTGATGATGTAACAGCAGTGACGCAGTGAACGCTTGACCCTGCGACATGCACTTAAGCTTGATTGTAATATATGAAATGAAGTCCTGGTCTCATAGGCAGACTGATATTACTGCTACAATCAGATATCAATTCAAAAATAACAGAAACATTGTGCATGATGACATTATATCTGATAGCTTCATATGTGTGGAGTTGATGCATTCATTCAGGCAAGACAGAAAAGAAATATTCATCAGGTTTGCTAACTTTAGTGACCCCTTTGTGGAACATGGCCCTACTGTAATTATATCATGGGAGTTGACGTATTGATCATGTTAGAGTCAAAGGCATCGAGGTGAGATAGTACTCCAGGTTTTTCTTTGTACTTTCCCTGATTAAACTGGACTAATCCATTGTCTCTCGTGGGACTGTCAAATATAGCCACTGTGTGGGTGTGTATGTCGCTATGTTTCTGACACTTTGCAGATGGAAGGGATTAGAAGTCAAGCTGCCTGAGTACTATTAGGAGCCAGGAGTGTACAGGAAAGGGAGAGTCACAGCTGCTAAATATAGGGAGGATCAGTAGCCACTAAGAGAGCTCGCTGCTTCTTCATTACTGCTGTCAATCAAGCATTCTCAAGTCTGCTGTTCAAAAGTCCAGGCTGAATCTGACCCTGATGTCACCTCCACGCTCCAGCTCATGGACTCATCATCACACTAATGTGTTAATGTATTCATAATGCATTAAAGAGCTGGATGTGTACGTCCAAGTCACGCTTACATAATCTTGTACGTCACTGCTGTAATGGCTTAACTTATACTTGATACAGTACAAATAACGTCCTCATCAGTAGTAACTCTTTTAAACTCTGCTGCCACTCACCCAACCACACTCCACCACTGACACATAAAACGGAGATTTGTTAACCTTTAAACTTGTGAAAGAAATGCTCCTCTGGACACATAAATGTCTCTGCATTTGTGAAATAATCCCCATAAGTAATTTCAATACCTTACATCTGGAGGGTCGAATTAAACCATGCATTAACTTTATATAAGAGAGTAACACAGGAGGATTGATGAAAGGACGGACTTTGTGTAATGAAGAAAAAAACAACTATTAGGGATGTTTTGCAAATATTTGTTTGTAGTATAAAAGCAAAACTGAAGCCAAAATAATTCTAGATGCTGTATTAGAAACATGAATTCTAATGTTAAAAGTTCATGTTAAAAGCAAGGTTTAAAGGCAGTGATGCAACGTTTTCCATCACTACCTTTTGACCTTGCTTTTAGCATGCACTTTTTAAATGCACTGTTTTGTTTTTCTATGCTGTTACTGTCTTTTCATATTTGTATAATTCATATTTTTATATTGCGCTGTTGTTCTTAACCTGCTCTTGTATCATTTACCATGTAAAGCGTCTCTGAGTTTTTGAAAAGCTCTGTATAAATAAAAATTATAACTATAATGACAATAATAATAATAATTATTATTATTAGTAGTAGTAGTATAGTAGTAGTAGTAGTAGTAGTAGTAGTAGTAGTTTGTTCATTCTGAAGGGATGCTCATTTTCAAAAGCAGAGCGCAAAGATATTTAAACTATTTTGCATCTGCAGCAGACTCTCAAGGCTCATATTGATGTTTTTGCAAAGCCAAAAAACAATATTTTCCTCAAAAAAGGGAAAAAAATTATAATCAAATGTGATGATTATGCGCTTTGAAATCTCCAAGGGCTGAAGCACAGCCAAAGAAAAAATTACTCCTTTAAGGTACCACAGAACAGGGCGCAGTGATGTCTTTGAGGCAACAACACAATGATACAGAAGATGATTTTTATCTCACTATTGGAAAATGAGCCATAATCTCTGTACTGAAAAACTATTTCAGCTGTGGTTTATTTTCATAGCTCTGTGTAACCTTTCAAAATCAAGCAGCACATGTTTGTAATGAGGTGAGCACTCACACAAGAGCAGCACAAGCAGACAATAGCCAGAGACTCCAGGATGCCAGCCGTGCCAACTATCCAGGTGAGTCGCAGAAACAGGATGACTCCCAAAATATTCTGGAGGCAGGGGAGGTAAACACCCATGAAGGTCCCCATCTGAGGGCTCTGTACAGAGGAGACAGGAGGAGGTGTTTAGTGAGTAACAGTGAAAAAAAAAATCAACTGCACACCAATAATAAAAGAAAAAAAAGTCCAGTAAGTGAAACAGTGTCTTTTTCAGGTTATTTCGGGGCTTTGTGTGCCTTTGTTGAGAGGACAGGACGGTGCAGTCAAAGACAGGGGTGACAGAGTGAGAGATGACACGCTAAAAATGGCTGAGGTTGCATCAAGGGCGCTGGATAACCACTGTGCAGGGGGCGCACCATTCAACCTGCAGTCCATTCTGAAGTAAAATAAAAGTGTCACAGGCTCGGTTCTGTGACCCCTGTCTGCCTCTTAGTGTGTTTTTTCTTTTCTTTCAGACTTTCAGTGTCAGTGTGGAGTGCCTGGTGTGTTTTTGTTTTCCTTTCCTCCCTGTCTTCTTCACTCTCTGCACACCTGAACTGGATCTGCAATCAACACACCTGCCAGCCATCATCCAATCACCTACGCCCACAAGAAGCCTGCACAGACATCCAGTCCCTGCCACACGGACCCAATTGGTTCATCTGTTCAGTCCAGTTCATATTTAGAGAACCTTTTCCATAAATCTTTACCAGCTTTGACTGTTTGTCTTGAATCAGTTAGACACCTGTTTTCCACGTCTCCAGGACTCACCTGTGACCAGCTTCACCATCTACCTCACACACCTGCCTGTTCACCACTCTGGACCTCTCCCTCTGCACCCAAGGATCCCCACCTGCTATTCATTATCCTGCACTTTCAAGAATAAAACCTACTGGAAAATGAGACCTGGCTAAGTCTGTCTTTAGGTTCTGCCAGGAATAATGGAATAATGTTACATAACTCAGCTAATGCTCACAAAAAAGAAAGTTAAAACACACCACCTTAGAGACACAGGCAGTGTCTGTGCATACAACAAAATCTTTCACTGCTTACATCCAAAATTTACATTCTTTGCTGAGGAACTAGTTAACATTTCTCTGAAAAAGGTTGAGGAATATTTTCTATCAACCTTAAATATGGACTCAGTCATCCTGGATTGAAAGAAAACGACCTCTGTGGCTACATATCTAGTATGGTATGGATCTGGTCCTGCTAACCCAGACAGAGATGCAACCATGTGGGCATTAATTTTCTATCAAAGGTCTGAGGACCAAAACCTGTTCCCATACTGGGGATGGAGAAACTGGTGTGAGCCTTAATTAACAGTAACCAAATTATCTATGTGAGGCATGACAGCTCTGCAAAAATTTTTCATTTTTGTTTTCATCAAAACATTACATCTACCCACCTGATCAAAATTTTAGGACCAGTTGAAATATTGGATTTTTTTTTCATTTTACACCATTGGGTCTTTAAAAGGTTCAAAGTTCAGTTTCAAAATGCAAAAACAAGGAGTGGTACAAAAAATTGAGTAAGCAATTGATTGACGGATCAAGATCCCCCCCCCCTCCACTGTGCCGCCTAGAAAACATCTCAGTGGGATCTCCTTGTCATGACAGCAACATTGACACCATCAGGAATGTCCAGGCTCAAGTTTTTCTCCTCAGAGAATCAAACTTTCTTCCACTTTTCAGTGTCCCATGTTTGCTGCTCTATGTCAAAGTCCAAATGGGAAATTCATTGGGAGGAGAGGAGGTCTTTGAGGAGGTTTCTTTGTTCTTGAAGCTCTTCTCTCTCAGACGCCACTGATGGTTATTGGGCTGCAGTCGGCTCCAGTGACGACCTTTATTTGGGTCAAGGATCGTCCCTTGTCTTGACAGACAGCCAATCAGATCCTCAGGCTCAGTGCTGGTGAAGCTTTCTGAGTCTACCATTTGACTTTTTTGTTCCATCACCTTCAGAATGATGGAAGAAATTCAAAATATCTGTCTTACTGTGTCTATCCTCATTTCACTTTAATTTTAATGTTTGTTTTCAATAAACTGTTTACCCAGTTTTTTTTTATCCCACTCTCATTTCTTCTTTTTGCAAGGTGTGACTCCACTAAGAACATTTTCAAGATTACACAGTGCAAAATATAAATTTGTGCAATTTTTCAACTGGTCTTGAGATTTAGATTAGGTGTGCATGAAGGACTTTGAACACTTTTCTCTGATTCAACGTGTGGGTTCAAAAGGTTATCCAGTTAAAGAAAGAAACAGCATCTTGTTAATGAATGCTGAGAAGATTAATCTGGTCTAAGAATACATAAGTCTCTGCAGTGACAACAGGAGCCTTAAGTAAGGCTCATCTGTTAGTGATTTCTTTCAAGTTAGTTTTTCCTTCTTGGTTTATCACAATACTTTCAATCTAACATTGTTACTGAGCAAGTATGACAACATAAGTTAAAAATTTGTGAAATTTTCCTGTACTCTCAAAACAAAATCGATCATGTGCTACAAAGCAGGGCGTACAAAAAATCGAAAAAAAACAAAAACAAAAAAACTATAAAAATTGGACTTTCCCTATAACATAATGCCTTTATAAATGAGTGTCCACTTTAATCAATATCAGTTAAAGGCACTATTGCCCTTTCATCAGACAGTAAAAATGAAAATGAACATCTGAGGCATTAACTGAATGACATATGAAAAACTATGTCATCAAAAAAATTAATACCCATTAGCACTTCAAATACACCGTGAAATGTTTGACTAAAGACTGACAGTAATCATAAAAGTGACACAAAGATACATCACTCAACGGAGAAGAAAAGTCAGGTGAAAAGGATGTCAAAATAAAACAAAGAGCAGAGCTCTGTTGGTCAAAGACCCTGTTATGTAACACTTGTTCAACAGGACGACACAGACTCTAGTGACATGCAATAGCACGGTTCAGACCTGGACAGTACTGAAATTAGACCGCTCCACCTTAACTACACTGTAACTAACCTCACACACACATACACACATAAAACTGGAGCCTCTGTTGTACCTTGACTGCTTTCTTCTTCGGCCCCTCGTCATCATCAGCCTCCTCGTGCTCCTGGGCCCCCTGGGTGAGGTTGGTGTAGTTTGCCAGTTTGTTGAGGAGAGATGACACCATAGGGTTGCTGTCCATCTCCTCCTGCAATAAAAAAGGTTTTTAATATGCTGGGAAGTAAAGAGAGAAAACTTTTTAAAGTTCTGAATTTATTTAAGAGTCCTGGATGTTCATGAATAACTACATTATCATGAAGTTCCTCATTGGTCAAACATGTTATCAAATCTAACACTGATTTATTTCCTAAGAAGTGTTTAGATTCTATAACGTATGTTTACAGACAACTCCTGTCGTTGAACTTTTTGATAGTCCCATCCTAAAACTCCACAAAATAACTGACTCTCCTTTTAATGACTTACACAGTATTGTTATTAAAACTTTGACTGATGAAATATACATTCAATTCTGATTTCCCAACATTTAAAAGGAGAAACCCTTCAAAGAAAAATGAAACATGCAATATGTAGTCAACTGTTCAAAGCATTTAAGTATATACTGGCCCGGTCAGCTTTACAAAGAGTCGAGGAAACTGCAGCCGCAGGGCCTCAATGTTTCTAAATAAGGACCAGAGACCACAATGCCCTAGGGTCTGCCAAATGGCAAAGCAAAGCATCTGGCAAAACCTCGGCTGTAGGACGCACCAGCTTGAGTGGCAACGCACTCTTTGATTTACACACTGTTAAGCTCAGAGGAGTATCTAATTAGTTCCTGTTTGTTTAGTTTCTACCAGAGCTAACCCTGACTCTGCTGCTCACCATGCAGAAATGAAAGACTTGAACTTCATGGCCTGGGTCTAAATTGGAACTGCAAGACCAGTTCATGGTCACATTTTTGGTGCCTCCATGTTTTTACTGCAACTTTTCGCCTCTGCAAAAAAAATTCAAAGAAAACCTGTTCCCCAATCAAAGAGGGCTGTGTTCAGGAGGTGAAGGTTACCTCAAAAAGGGCCATGTTGGTGCCATCGTAGCTGTTGCCTTTGTCGTTGTCTGTATTGTTGATAAAGGGACTGTTCTCCTTTGGGACGCCATCACCTGCAAAAACACAAAACAGTTGTTAGAAAAGCTTTGTGTCAGTCTAATGTAATCATTAAGTAGACTCAATGCTCCTCAGTGACCTGGAACTCATTGCATTCTTAGGCTCATATTAATAAAAAATTACAATCAGGTTTGAATTTTCACTATCAAATCTGCAGAGCTGACAAGCAGCCTAAAAAATGCATAACAAAGGAAATGAGGTGGGTGTACAGAGCCATACCAGTCTGTCCTAAACAATCAAATATAACCTCTTAACCTCTAGCATTTGTCTGGGGTGCATTGTTTTTTTTCTCCTTGCTGTTTTAGAATCAGTAAGAGTATGCAAACTTAACTTGGTCTTTGTACAGGGAGTTATGTTTTGATGACATGGAAAGTGCATCTGAATGTGGCTAAAAGGTTCAAGTTTTAAAAAATAAAGTTTCATGGGTCTTAAAGGCAGAAATGTAATGTCCACATATGTGGACGCCAGGTCTCAAGAGAATAAATTACAATGTATCGTCACAGTGGATCCACTGTTACAGGAGATATTTCAACAGGACTTTCTTAAACTCTTATCAGCTCCAGTAACATTAAACACATAAATAAAAAATAAAAAAATCCACACGAGCAATAAAAACTGGATCAAGTGTCATAAATCCTCTATCTTTTGGAAAAAGTTCAAATTCAGTAGATTGAAGCAGAAGCTCTTTTGATCCTGTTTGTGAGTCGTATCAACCAGTGAGTATTGAAACAAACACACAATAAAAGCGTGCACACAGTGTGATGATGATACACAGGAAAGACTGAAATAAATGCTTGAGCAAGTGTTTCCAGTCAACCATCAACAAACCATTATGAAAGTAGAAGTGTTTGTTATTGAAGCCACTCAGGAGTCTGAGCTCTGCACTCACATCGTCCACCATGAGCTTCAGATTTATGTTCACTATCAATTATAGAGAGATATGCAAGACACATCTCATTATGTGCAATAATTATTCATGTCTAATTTAAAAGGTCAAAATGGCTTCCAGCTCTGAAACACACACACACACACACACACACACACACACACAAGCACTACACATTCCTAGAAATAATATGACAAATCAAAGACGGAGATCTACAAACTAGGTAGAACTATACAAAACAGAACCTACAGTTTAGTCTTTGTTGAGGTTTTTGAATAGAAATTCTTGATGTATTATCAACATCTGTAAACATACATGTCAAACCACAAAGTCAATACTCTCAAAACAGGGACATATCCATGAGGTTGTCATTGCTTTAGCATTGACTGTCACGTTTTGACCTTTTGATAAAAAGTTGCGCTTCAGACTTTTTACCCTGGTTTACCCTTGCGGCTGAAACAAAGCCAAAGTCAGACTCAACTGTGTGTGTCCTGTGTGCTCTGTCACGTGACTGTGTTTGCTCTCTCACAGAGTTCAGAGAACGGAGAGTCTCCACTTCCTCCACTTCACCAACAAGTTCAGAGCTCACACTGTTTCTCTGCATCACACAGAGAAACCGAGTCGTCTTCAGAGACAACATTCTGACACCAAACTGTGAACCACGTTGTGTTTTTACTGCTGAGGCCGCCAACACACACAGACACACACACAGACACACACACAGAAACACACAGAGTAAATGTTTAGACTGAGCAGACGGCTGAGAGAGCGGAGGTTAAGATATCGACACGCTGGGGTCAAGGCTAAATGTCAACAAAAGAGGATCTTATTTTTGACATAAAATGTGCAGATATCCTGTCTGAGTGTGTGTTTGTGCTTCCTCCTTTCTCCTCTATCATAAATAAAATAAGCTTCACTTGGTCAAACCATTATGTAATCACATCATATCATTTAGATTAAAGGCACAAATAAATAGAAATATTTGATTTGTTTTAAGGCAGAAAAATGTCTAAACCAGGCAGGGGAAGACCATTTCTGTCAGGAATAATCCGATTTTACACCATTCACTTTGATGTTTCTAAACAAATCAAAATTATGAAACCTACGGCTTTAAAAGCCATATTTCTGAGTAAACATGCTGTAACAGATTTCACTTAAAGAGGGTTACAAATAAAACTGTGCTGGCATAGTCCTCAGCACAACAACAAGAAAAAAAAGTCTTCTTTAGAGGTGTTTTAAACTTCATATGATAAAACATAAAATTCAAGGTCAATAAGTAATGAAAAATAGAACTAACACAAGGTCATAAAACAGGACAACAGTGCAGTAAAGCAAACTCAACACAGCAGTGGTTCCTTCAGCCAACTGTCACAAAAAAGTCTCATCACACAGAGACCAAAACTCACTGGGTTAAATTCACTGGAAGTAAATGAGTAAATTTGATTTAGCATGGCACCTTTTGTAGAACAGAATTACAAAGTGTTTCAGAGGAAAAATATTAAAAAGATAGACAGATAAAATCATAGAAGCATCAAACATTACGAACAAAATCCTCAAACAGTAAAAAAGAAAAAAAGGATGTGATACAGAGGCCTGACCAAGCAGAGCTCCGTACACAAAAACAAGAAGCTCAAGATGAATCCTAAATTTGACTGGAAGCCAATGCAGGGGGGGGGGTGAAATTGACATGATGTGAGTCGTTGGGCTGGACTTGGTCAGTGGTTGAGCAGCAGCATCCTTCACTAACTGAAGACAGGTGAAGAAAGGGGAAAAGCTTCTTTTAAAAACCATAAATGAAGACTAGAAATCCTGCAGCTCAGTTTTCTGAAAGAGTGAGTCTAAAACTGTGTTAAGGAAAATCTCCATTCTTACTAAAAGCGTTTAGTCCTTTGTTTGATTTGTCAGTCACCAGTGCCAAGAAGATTTACTTCTTTAAATGAAGAAACATGGAGATAGGGTCCCCAGTCATGCCACACAGTGCAAAAACAGAAATCTGAGGTAGTATTTTTGTCTTATTTTTAGTTAAAATGGTCTTTTTACTCTTGATATGGGCCACGCTCATTTGACAAGTCCAGAAATATGTCTTATTTTAAGATATGAAAAACAAAAATCATGTCTGAATTGCTTGTAATGAGTGAAAAAAATCTGCCAATGGGATGAGAAAAATGATCTTGTTAGGTTCAAAATGAGAAACTTTAATGATATCTCCATGCAAGACATATTTTTTTTTAACCCCTATGGTAGATTTTTTTCCCTCACAAGAAGTAATTCAGACATTTAAAACTGATAACAGTGTTGGTATCTTCATACAGATAAAGCTGGAAATGCTTAAAAAGGCAGAGATTTATTTCTATGGTTCTTGTGTTGGTTTTTTCAAGTTCTCTGTCCATAAAGTTCACAAATATTTATGCTGAATCAAGACAGTCCAGTTATATTTTCAGAGCATATCATGGACCGTGACCCTCCATTTATCAGTAGTGTTGTCCACTGTGAACTCTGGCCACTGTGGGGATTTCATGGGTAACTTTTACTGCTTGATCCAGCTGCAGAGGGAATAAGAGGCTTGCAGCGTGGCTTAGCCTGCTGGTAATCACAGGGAAAGTCACTATGTCCTTGTGCTGTGTAGCTCTTTAAAACACAGTCTGAGTGGGATCGAAGAGCTCACAATAAGAGAGGAGAGTGTTTCTATAATCTGGGATAACAGGGAATTCATTTCAACAGAAAGACCACTGTGCTGTGGGGATGCTAAAAGGGAGAATATTTCCTGTCAGTGGTTGCAGCTTGGTGGGATGCTGCACTCTTCAGGTAATGGTTGTCTGAAATGACACAGGCTAAATCCTCTTTGAGAGCAGGAGCAGGCTAAAACTGGCAGGACTGTTTCCAAATCAGGTGTGGTTTCAGCTTGGAGGAAGAGCTCTGCTCAGTCAGGTCATGAAGACAGCAACTTGAAACAGTCAAGGTGACATAAATTTATTGAACCTGCTACAACAGCAGCATGATAAAAATGACTATTAATTGTTTTTACTTTAATATTGGAGGTAAATATTGTGAACACAGTAATATGATGAGTACAACAAGCATGACTTGGTATCTGTGTGACAGCACATGTCCACTTCAGCTACAAATACAAAAACACAGCGGAGGAACAAGTTTTGTCCCTTCTCCAATTTGTCCATTCCACTAACTTCAAGTTGCCCTCACACACTTCAGCAAAGTCGGCAAAGTCAGGTCAGATGCCTTGAATCCTTTTCCTTGAGTGGAAATACTGTAAACTATGTAGCCATAGCTGGAGATCCCGCATTTGGGAAAAAAACTATACTGACAGGAATAATCAGGAAATGCTACAGGAGATAACGATGACAGTGTGTGTGTGTGTGTGTAAAAGTCAACGTGTGTGTGTATATGTGAGGGTGCTGTGGTGTGCTGCAGTGAGTGGTCCTAAGGGACATGTTCTACATTCATGTACAGTAACAGTGAGGGGACTTTGGCCCAGTTCTCAGATGTTAGCCTCTGTGCACAGTTTGCATATTCAACTAATTCACTTAGTTTCCTAGAAATTCAGTTAATCTCTCAAGAAACAAGACAAAACAAATTAAAAGACTGACCTCCAACTTAGAATCTGTTGTTATACTTACTATTACTGCTCAAATGTAACAAATCTTTGAACAATGAGGATTTAGTTTGAATTCATAAACAGTTCCCTTAAACACATCTGTGTTCGGTTTAAGGACTAGCGCTTATTTTCTACAAAGTTTAAATAGTTTCTAGAGTCAAGTCCGACCCTGCCCCCCTGAGAACGACCAGCCAAGATATGATGACTGCCCACATCCTGCAAAGATGACAGCTTGCTCTTTGACATCATTACCCATAAAGCATTGCATAAACTCCCAACATCAGCTTTTCTCACATCAGCCCAAGAATGCTGAAATTGCGCTGAGCATACAAAGTTGTTCATTGTGCAAAAATTATGTAAATATAAAATATGCATCTTGTCAGGAGAGAAAGAGGGAAGATTAATTGGAGATGTAAGCTAAGTGGAGTGTGAGCGTGTGTTAAGAAGTGAAAAGGGCTGGTGAAACTATCAAGGGTCCCCACTGGCCCACTCCACACACAGCATTTCCTGTTTTTCTTTTCCATCAAAATAAGCCTAAAAAAAAAAAAAAAAAAACCAAGACGACTTAAAATAAAACCAGAGGGGGAGCCCATATTCCCTTTCAGCAAATGCAGGATGCTGAAATGCTGAGCCTTATTTCAACATTAAGCACTTTCTTGCTGCAAATGCTTCATGNATGTAAGCTAAGTGGAGTGTGAGCGTGTGTTAAGAAGTGAAAAGGGCTGGTGAAACTATCAAGGGTCCCCACTGGCCCACTCCACACACAGCATTTCCTGTTTTTCTTTTCCATCAAAATAAGCCTAAAAAAAAAAAAAAAAAAAACCAAGACGACTTAAAATAAAACCAGAGGGGGAGCCCATATTCCCTTTCAGCAAATGCAGGATGCTGAAATGCTGAGCCTTATTTCAACATTAAGCACTTTCTTGCTGCAAATGCTTCATGTTGAAATGCTCAGCCACGACCCTTACCTTAACATTTCCATTGCTACATTGGGGCAAAGCTGAACTCAGTGACCTGTACCAGCCCTTTTTATTGACTCTGGGTGTTCAAGGGACCTTCATCTTCAATGAATTCTGATGCTGATGCTCAGCATTTCAACATAATAGAAAGAGAGATCATCTATTACAACTATGTATATCCCCATTAAAACTATTTTTTCATCAGAGGCTCTTAGACCCACATGAGCAACCAACATCCCACCAAAACACAGGACCTGTTTTTTTTTCCTTTACACATGTTACAGGAGGAGATAACATGGCTGCACTGGGAACAATTCTTCTTCCAGAAAATCAAAACAATCACCTTGGTATCTTTTCAAAAGAAGAATTCTATCGAATCATTTCACCACTGAGGGACATTTCTGACAACAGCAGAGCACCACATTTTTAAGTATTTTAAGTATTTTAAGTGAGTCTCAGTTTCACTGTAAACAAAGAATCACGTGGCTTACTGCAGCAGTGTGAGCGAGCAAAATAAACTTAACACTCTTCGGGATGTTGTTGTTGATTGGTTAAGGAGACAGGAACCAGACTTTTTGTTACTGAAGATGAAGTTTTTATATGTGTTCATATTTCAAAGAGATGCATTATATGTACTGAAGAAAATACATTTCCAGCTATCACAGAGGTTTTGATTTTTTGCACACAAAAAAATAAGAATTTTGTGCTGAAAATGCATCTTAAGATTAAAAAATGTCCAATCATCAGTTAAAAAGGCAATGAGTAGACTTTCATTGAGTTGATCACGTTTTGTTTGTTCCTCCTGCTTTGCTGTTGTTTACATAGTGGCACAGGATCAGCAATCACATTTATGAGGGAGGAACTGGACTGGGACAGGGAATGGATCAGTGCAGGTGTGTCTGACAGTGAAAGTGCTGCATGTTCGTGGATATTTTTGTGTCCATCTGTATGTTCTTGTGCAGGTGCTCTGCAGAGTCTCCTTGCACTACAGCCTAGCAGGTGACCTCTAGAAACATGAAAAAAAGCAAAGAGCAGAGATGAGAGGGATTAAACTCTCATTTAAAACATGACAAACACTACTCTTTTTCAGTGAAACATCTCTTATGTGGAAGAATCATGAGTATGTTGTAAAGAGAAAAACATGCTTATTCTACTCAGTGGTTACTTTGGTGATTCCTCCAAAGGACTCTTCAATGTACTTCAGTCATCAATGACATTAATTGGTTATTTAGTTGTTTTTTCACTTTTCAAAATTACAATCAGTTTGAGATTAAAACTTCAGGTGAACTTAGAAAGTATTAAATTCCTATTAAATCATATTACTGAAAGCTTTTTGCACTGTATTCTGCATGTCCTTATCTAGGATTTATTATCTGTAGGAAGTTGTGTGGCGATGTCTATAAATTATTGTGAGCTAGAGCTGTTTGATTGCCTCTGACATTCATCCACAAGTTTTTGCTAATAAATTAACAAAAGAACAGTCCCTGGACCAATTTAATTATTTGAGAATGTGTGAGATGGACCAGATACTGAATATAATTATGCATGAATGTCTCAGGTGGTTTGACAGGGCCAACATACGTTGTAGCTCATTTCACAGATCAGTAACTTTACCACTGCCTGATTGAACGCTCAAGTCTGGTTTATACCGCTGCATCACACTAACACTGTAGCTAACAGCACTAGTCTGTGCACCAACACATAGGCCTTTTCACAGGAACGGCATGCATCTCCTCCCAATCTAGAAATCTGATGGATGTGGACAACAAGCTCTGTGATTGGTTTGCTGATTGGGATCATGTTTCTACTCTAACACCCAGTTGCCACTAAGCAGTCTGGTATGGATCAGTACAGCTCGGTACTGGTCAGATCGGTAAAGCCTGATCCACAGCCAATCGTGCCCTTCTTGGTAGGCGGCATGCAAGCTGGATGCCTGTAGCTGCGTCAGCTACGTAACAGAACGAAACAAAAAGAAAGTTATCTCCACAGAGTTGACTGGAGATGTAGTCATGGCAGGGTTACGTGCTGATCTTTGTTACACAGGAAGTAACTTTCTTGTGATCAATCAATGGACTGAAGTGTTTCTAGCTCCACCTTTTGGGGTCGGATCAGTATTTCTGGTACCCCAACAGAACAGTACTAAAATGAAGGACCGTACAGATCGGTAATTTAGGGATCTGTCCTGATTTTGGTAAAAGGAAATGCTGCTAAATGCATATCGTTCTGAGACCAACAGAACTGAACTGCTTAGAAAAAACAGGGCTAAAGTTGAACAATTTCAAGAATCACCACAACATGATTAGACTAGGGATGCACGATATTGGATTTTTGGATGATATCCCATATGCCAATATTTGACAACTCATTTAGCAGATACCGATATTTTTTCTGCACACCTAATTGCAGAGATTGTCAACTTTCTTCTGTATTGGAATTAGCATACAGTAATGTGGTCCATACTCCTATTACATTTTTTTATTCATTTTCAGTGCAAAATCATAAAAATACTTAATCATTTAATGCTGTCCTTAAGTCAGTCATAACAATACCAACAACCAGGGACAATTCAGCTTATTTCACAACTGACAGAGTGAGGAAACGAAACATCTGTTCACCTGTTGCACTTTGCATGTCTTCTTCACACCAGGGACATGACGTCAAGGTCGGGCATTTAATCAAGTAAGCAGCCCGTTATATTGGCCGATAACGATAGTTCATTTTTAAGCCAGTGTCAGCCGATACGGATATGTACCGATATATATATATCATGCATCCCTACATAAGACAATGTATGTAATGTAATGTAATAAGCTTCAGAATTGAAGTGAAAGAGCAAGAAGAAATGTAGCAGGGCTGGAGACAGGCTACCCAAGGATCATACAAATAAAACAGTCCATTATACATTTCACTGTGTATTGCACAGGTTGCAGAGGTATGCAGTGCTCATGAAAGTGTCAGCCTCTACAGTGCACAGTCAAAACAGAGGTTTATGACAAGCCTTACAGCTGAAAGAGAAGTAACGGCAGTAGTTAGCTGGACTGAGATGCAGTGCAAAAGCAAAATGTCAAAAAAATAACTTCAATAGTCCAAAGCAAGGTTTGTTTGTCTTCTTTTGAATCAGAGCATTTAATCATGACCACTGTCAGAATTTCAACTAATATGATAGAAATGCATCTTAAATACATTTTCAAGAACCCCTCTAACACAGATCCCACTGTTACAGCTTTTGGTCAAAGTCATAGTGTCATCTTAGGACAGAGCTGCTACGACTGCAGATGTTTGTGAAAAACTTCATTACTGACACGTTAGACTGTCCTTGAGACTGATGGGCTCTGAGCGCAGCAGTCAGTGCTGTTACATAAGAGAGTGGGATTCCCTGACCTTCTCAAAGCACTCTGACAGTGTCACAAAATAAACCGTCAGGACAGATGTCAGTCTGTCATCTGACGTCAGTGAAAAGACCAGACATCACACTTTTAACCAAAATTTAACACCCTCAGTTGCTGTCTGAGCGCCGTGTGTCTGCGATCAAACCCTCGCCCACAGAAGCTGCACACAAGCTCAGGCTCAAGTCAGCCCTCATCAGCCCTGGACTCAGTGATTGGTACAGAGTCACCAGCAGGTACAGGTACACTGAGGATGTGCTAATGGCTGGGCTCAGCCTCTATGGTCACTGTGGTAATAAATGACCATGCATCCTATTTATAACCGCTAAGCTGCACTCTGTGACGACGCCGTAAGCTGCCTAGCACCACCAGAGTTAGCTCATGCCTCATTGTACCAGGAAAAAAAAGGGAGGGAGTCGGAGAGAAAGTGCAAGCCAAAAATCTGTTCCTTTAGCTCAAGGTTAGCATGGGAAAGAAACAATTAACAGCTTTGAGATTAGGAGAAGTAAACGAAATTCACTTGATTATGTATCTTTCTTTATCTAAACCTGGAGAACAGCAACTGTGCACAAGCTTTAGAGTACACATCTGCACTCGAATTGTTAACTAGATTACTATACTTTACCCAGCAATCCATAAGTATTATGACTTTTGATGCCTCATATCCACAACAAGAGTTTCACCTGAAGACGTATACTAACAATCCCATGCCATCACTTTTCAAACCAAGACAAAGGACACAACCCTTCCCAACAAACACCTCTTCAGTGAAATTACTGCACAAGATAACAAACTCAATCTGCGCTAAAAGAAGTCCATGAATCTTTCTAGACACTTTGAAAACTCAGAAGACATAGACCTAAAGGTTGTTCAAAGAGAGATGCTGCTCAAAGTCAGAGTTGATGAGCTCCAGGTAAGTGATGCCGTTCAGTATTTAGGTAAGAAAAATCTTACCCTTCCGTCGAGAGCCTCTCCTCTGCTCCATTCTGAGCAGCGGGGCTAAAAAGGGGGATGGAAGGGAGGGGGGTCCTCGTAGTGGTCCCTGAGGAGCTCCAGTAATGGGGGTCCAGAGTACAGAGGCACAGCTAGTGAGGTGCAGGAGTCAGGAATGCTGCCTGTGCTGCGTGGATAATGTGAGGATCAGCTATTTCTGTGACAGCATGTGTGTGTGTGGATGTGTGTGTGTGTGTGTAAAAAAGTGGCCTGTGACGACGATGTCAGCGACATCAGCCATGCATCACAGAGCACCCTCACCCTCCCACCGTCAACCTGCCGTGCACTAAACACACACACACACACACACATCTCTTACTCCTCAGTCTCCCTGATCTTCTGATCCCTGCTGGACACACACGCGCATGCATGTTTGGAAACACACACACACACACACACACACACACACACACACACACACACACACACACACACACACACACACACACACACACAGAAGGGGAGGAGCAAAGTAAGCAGGAGCAGTAGTAAAACAGCTTTCGCTTTAGCAGAGTGGAGTTATGGATGGGTCAATGTACACACTGATGGAAGACAAACAGGAGGGATGAGAGCGAGAGGGAGATAAAAAACAACGGTCAGTGTAAAAACTGACTGGTTTATGAACTGTGTATCATTCTGAACCAATAGGCATTGACTGTGACAAACTGCTGCTGCTGCCTGACGAAGCAGTTCCATTTCCAATCTGACCTCCAGGGTGTCACAGGTGGACGGTCAATTGATCTGTAGATCTAAGGGAGTGAACAGCACAGCACCTAAGGGTGGTGTACTGTGTTTTATGTAAGGGGGAACATACAGAGAGCTGCTAAACAGAGCTCCAGCATGGAAAGACAGGACTCTGTTTCTGTCACACTTGCAGCTGAATGGGGTAAAATCATGATTCACTGGTTTACAAGAAAGAAATCTGGGTATAAAAGAAAACTAATTTGGGGCAGTGTGACCAGTGTTCACCAGTTTTAATGAAAACAGACTGCAATAACATTGGGTGGTAAGAGTTACTCTCATAAACCTAGAGCAATGATGGGGAGAAAAGACCTGATTCTGCCCACTCATCAATTTAAGAATCACCTCTGTACAGGGTCAGGTGTCTGCTACATACTCATACAATCTACATACTCTTGGATTTTAACCAGGAGTGAGAATATTCTTTACACCCTTGGGCTCCAGATCTATGTGCTGACTCATACACTCACCTTCAGAGGGAGTGAGAGCTTTTATTTGTGTTGGCTTTTATTATTTAGCCTTTTATTCCCTCTCCCCCTTATCCTCCCAGATTTGAGTCTCTATCCCATTGTGATAACTTTCAGTAACCACTGATCCACAAATGTGTCTCCCTCCCACTCACCTTGACAGAATGTTTGAGTCTTTTGACACAAATCTATTGAGTGTTGTCAATAAAATGACAAAATAATTGACAGAAGTCACTTCATTTCAAAAGATCAATTGACAATTTGGTTTGGGGCTGTATTTTCCTTTGTCTGGTAAACTTGCTGTGTCTTATTGTGCTGACCTACTGGTGTTTGCCAGTATTTTTACCAAGCACCAAGAAAGATTACTGGTCTCAGAGCAATAGCTTGCAAAAACTATGAGTACTTAAAGATCACTTTGATACTAAATTTATAAAATCTCAGTGTGCCACACCTTTGCCCCTGCACTGCTTGTCTTGGAAAGTCTTGTATCCTGCATTTTTTTTTCAATGCCTTTAGATTCTTGAAAATTTCAAATCTTCCAGATTTTGATAACTCCTTCAAGAGAAATTAAGAGCAGGTGGTTTGGCATTTTATTATCCTGGACACTCCCTTAGAAGTGCCAGGGTGCATTTACTGGGAGGAGGTTCCAGGGAGACAGAGAGCCCACTGAAGGGTTACACATCCCATCTTGCCTGGGGATGTCTTGAAATACCCCTAAAGGAGCTGGGAGAGGGATGTTTGGGTTGATGTGTTTAGATAACTACTACCATGACCTGATGGAGGCCAAGGGGAAGCAAGTGCTTAATTTTGCATGATATTTTAAACCTATTTGTAAAAATGTGTTTAATATTTTCAGAAGGATGACAAGAATAAAAAGTTTTTAATGGGATGTAAGGTGCACCCCACAGACAGGTGAGACAACAGCACGCCCGGCCATGCCCCAGTCTTTACCCCAAAGCCTGAACCACTGCTGTCGTCTACCTTTGTCTTGGCTGCCTGGTAATCTGTCCGTCTACAAGCATGTGAGGTGGTTCCTAATCACTTAACCAGATCAGGCTAATCCTGAACTTTTTATAAAACACAGGAGCTGGCGCTCAGCTGCAGTTCTCTGTCGGTCCGCTGGTTGCTTGTTAGTCAGGTGAGATTCCTTCGAAAGAGACAAGACTTAAGGTGTTGAGGAGATGAGAGCAAAGTGTGGCTTTGGAGCCGCCTGTGTGTGGAGTCTGTCATCACAAAGCTCCTTCTGGTCACTGAGGATATGAACAATTAGAGAACACCACAACAATCTTCAGCTAATAATTCAATTACTACATGGTTACTCAGGAGAAAGATGTGCTCAAATTTAAACTAAAAACCATGAATTCTACTCATCTCTCAGCTGCCATGTTGAGACGCAACTGACCATCCGCTGCCATCATGATTAGACTGACAGATGTGTGAAGGCAGAGCTTAAAGAGGGGCTATCAAATCACACGGTAAGAAGGATTTAGTCGTATCAGGCCCCACTTGGTTTGATGTCAGATGGCTGCTGTTAGAGTTATCTTTGTGCGTGTGCATGTGTGTGCGTGCACAAGTGTCTGTGTGTTGCACTTTATTATGTCCTAAGCCTTTAAACCCTTCAGGTAAACAACACTGTTGATTATGCAACAGTGAGCCTGGGCGGGGGGGAGGTAGAGGACAGAGGGAGGGGTTATTGATAGCATGTGTAGTGCTGCAGTGTCCAGCACAAGTCCAGGGTTTACATGGAACATTAAAACAATCATACTAAAGAAAAAGAAATTGTTGTCCATAAATTGAAGCTCAGGTAAATGATCGTGCATGAAAAAGAGGGAGAAATTAAATAAAGGTGTTTTAGACAGAAAAAGAGAGATTAGGGTTGAACCTAAAACAGTGGGGTCCATGTTACTTAGTGCTGCTTACTGAGTCTTTACTCGCTTGTGTCAACACTTATTATGAGAGGGCTTCAAGAGGTAAATCAGTAAAACTAATAAAGGTAACACCTGAACAGATTGTATCCTTTTATAAAAGACACCTCTTTGTTTTATCACAAAGAAAGGTTTCCTGATTTGCTGAGCTGGGTTTATGACTTTTATGCATGAGACATTTACTGAAGTCATCATCAAAAGGCAGAGATTTCTAATTGATATCAGAAAACAGACGGAATGAAAGGAAATTAGGCGAAAACATATTTAAACAACTATTCTACTTGTGACTCATCAAACAGTGCTGCTGGTCAAAAACACAGAGACCTTGAATTAGAGTTTCATTTGCTGGACTTTGCAGTTAGCTTCACAACAATTAAAAATAGCTTTGATCAGGTCTGGAATAACTACTCCCACCTTATTATTGTCCGTTCATTCAAAAGTTCCTCTGTAGTTGAAAGAGGAAGCTGGTGAGTGCCCTGTACTGAAACACTTGGCCCCACAGTTGGGTTGCTGACTCAGTGTGGGGATTTTACCGTGTTACAGTTGCAAAAGAAGCATGCCATGTGATTGAAGATGCTTCACAAATACACAGTCAGACCCCCAGCACTGTTTCTGTCCTGCTAGCCTCAATATCACTGAAATTAACTACAACACAAGCTCAGTGATAATTTCCCCTGTAAGAAAACTACAAAGTTTGACAATCCCATCATGAACAGGTAAATGTACAAGGTGCTGTTATGACATAGTTTCAGGTGGTAATGTTAAAGCAAAACAATTCAATTTAGGAAAATAAACAGCAACCCAACTGTTTGTTTACCTACACATTCTCTGGAACTTTTTAGTGATTATCTTGTTGGAGATAAACTCAATTTTAGGGATGTGTCAAATGATCCCGGTATCAGGAATCAGTCTGATACAGACTCAAAAGGAAAGATATCAGTGACAAAGGGCAGATCCATAGCCCAGATCCATTCAACTCAGCTCTGATTTTTGTGAAAAAAAAATTGTGCATGCACTACATGATTTGGGAAAACTTGGCATTTTTGCACAGCAGAGCTAAAACATATAGCTCGGCCCAGCAGTTTGGAGATGAAAAGCTGACAGTAATTTAAAATCTAAACAAGTTCAATTCCTCACAGATCCACTGCTGAGGTTCACAGTTAAAATGTAGTTCCTATTCGTGTTGAGGATTTACGTAACATACATTTACACATTTATAATCTCATAGAATATTAACTCAGTCATTTTAAATCCATTTTTATTTTAACTTTGGTTACAAAGTTAGACCAGCCTGAAGTTATCAGAACATAATTCTTAGTCTCAGCCTCGTATGAAGGAATAGAGGATGTTAAATGAATACTAGTGTCAGATCTGATCAGTATTAGCATGAGCTGATACAAAAGCCAGGTATCATTGTTGGTATCTGGTCTTAACATGATGAACTGGTGTTTCCCTATTCAACTTGTAAAAGAAAGTCCACATTTCAAGTGATTTTACTGTTGATGAATGGGTCCACTCCTTTAATGTGAGTGTCATGTTTGTTTTCTGAAATGAAAGGATCACTCAAAGACTGTTTCTTCCATGTTTGTTTCTAGTTCAGGGACTGTACCATCTAACAAACGCAAGTATTTTTAAAAAGATATACTTGACTCTCTGTGTTCCTTAAATGTCAAGGTCAAATGCTGTTAGCAGTAAAAACAGTATAACAGCCTTCAGTCATTGTTTCTGTGAGCCCTTCTGTTCTTTTCCAAATGTTGCCCTGATTGAAAGTTTTAATCAGTCACAGTCATGTGAGGATAACAATGAAATCATGTGACATCCCAAAGGAAGGCAAAGCTACTTTCTGATGACCTCAGGCAGCTGGCACAGCTCTCTCTGTCTCTCTCTCACACACACACACATACGCACACACACATACACACACAAAGGTAGGTTTACCCCTCTCCAGATGGTGTCACTGTTTTACAGTTGGATAAGAAACACTACACAAACATAAAGACAAACCTGCCACCTCAGTCATGTCGAGCTTTTTATATGAACCGTTTTGTTGTTGTTGTTGTTGTTGTTGTTATTGAGATGACTTATTTCAGGATTTCATCCCAATAAAAGCAGACCCTTCTCTCACCCTGTGATATTAACTCAGAGGGTCTATGGAGGTGATTCAGAGGGATATGCTGGGCTTTAGAAGCCAGATGTTGAATGCTTTACCAGATGTTCATGGTTTTACCAACATCTGGTTCATGGAGTATGAGTAGCCTGGTTAAATACAGGAGATAAGGGAAGGTTAAATGCTAGAGAAGAAAAAGGGTATGTCAGGTCATAATTTCCTCATTTTAAAAGTGATGTGTATTTTATGATACATCTACCTAAAATCCACCTTTTCAAAGCTAACCCAGTACACCTACACCTAGATTATTCTCTGACAGGATGCCCATTTGTATTTAAAACATTTTAGGATATTTGGCACATAAATGGACAGTGTCCTTTCTCTGCTGCCCATGCTTTCAGTGAGCAGTATTTGTCCCACTATTCATATGACAGAAAGAGCTATCTTTAAAAAGCTATCCTTGAACACCTGATGAGTGAAATGTTGAGTGAACTCCTGCTTTAAAACAAGCTGCTGTCTTCACCTGTCATCAACCTCCTGATTCTCTTCATCTTCATCATCATCATTAGTAATACCATCCCAAAAGCAAAACCAGGTCATGATTTCACAACTATACTCCATTCAAAGACACTTACAAAGACAACATGTACACAGCTTCTTGTAATTTCAGTATGTGGCTTTTTTTTTTCTTCAATCAGATAAACTTCTAAAAATAAAATCTTCATGAATGACATGTCATGCATGGTTTGTGCTTGTTTTCCATCTTCGTGTTCTCTAATTAGCCTACAGAAACCTACTGAGAACTGGATGAGTGTGCCATGATGCCTAAAGCAGCATCACCATCCATTTGATAATGGGAATGTGGGCATGTCGATATAATTGACTCAACATTTAGCTGTGGAGAGGGAAACTAACAGCTAAATGCTGGTGCTTGTGACCACATCCAAGGGTGTGGATATTTTATAGCCATAAAAAGGTAGCTCGGTTATAAAGAGCTGGATTAATCCTGGTGATTGGTTTGTTTATCATTTTAACTGGAAAGATAAAAGCCACAAAGTGGGAATTTGGGCTGGTGGTGAATGTTTTATTACACACGAGTTATGAGAATAGAGTTGAGAGGAACTTCTTCACAAGTGGCTTGGGGAAATGACAAAGCTAGTGCTGGGTCGAGATAGATAAGCATGGTGTTGTCACTGGCATCTCAAATGTTTACAGCCTGGAAAAAAACAGGTTTCTATTGGAAAAAAAACTAGAGGAACGTTAAGTCTGTAGAGTTTTTAAACACATGCAAACAAAAGGCAGATGAACCCTGGCGGCTTTATACAGCTAAGAGAGAAAGAATGATGGTTAGAAAAAGAGGAGGGTATAGAGGTGTGTGTGAGTGTGTGTAATGGTGAAGACCTGTCAGAGACACCATATTGAGAGCAGAATCAAAGAGGAGGAGCTTACTGAGCAGGAAATAAGAAAAAAACTGCTCAAAAAGACATCTTAGGTCAGGAGTTCCTCTTTTATGTGAGAACTTGTTGAGATAACATCTAAGAAATGACCATGTCAGAGGGTGCCACTGGTAACATGACAACTTACAGTACAGGGCAAAATCTTAGGCAAGTTTAGATTTATTTGCGTCATAAATACCTGCAGGGTGTAGATTTTTGCAGTGATTGTCTCTGTTTGTCTTCCTAAATATGAAACCAATTTGGTCCCAAGTAGGGCTGTACTGATATCAGTGACAGTATTCAGTATCATGCCAATACCAAGCTGAAGTACTTGTAAAAGTTTGCAGAATACTAAGACAAATTACACTAATTGGCTTGTCATTGGCACCCAGGTAGAGCACTGTGGACTGTTAAAATGACAGCAACAAGTGCAGGTCTTCGAGGAAATAAAGATATTTTCAAAGTCACATTAGAGCTACAATAATCTTATTGAATATTCTGCTTGGTACTTGGTATAGGTGAGTGCTTGAATGTAAGTTCTTGTACTTGTACTCAGTTTGATAAAAAGGTAGTATCTGTGCACCCCTTGTACCTAGGAATCAGTCAAAGAACCTTTTTCAGAAACAATCTATGAGTAAGAGATGAATATTCTTCTTTAATGGGCTGATCTTAAAAGACAAAGGTGTTCTAAGGGTTGAGAAGTTTTATTTCATGTCTCAGCCCCAAAATCACTCCCTAAATTCTGTAGGGACTCCATCTTCTTTGTCTCCTCTTGCCATGTATCTGACCATTATTTTCACTAACCAAAAACACTCAGTCAAGTCCTCTATGAGCGATTTATCTTCTCACTCAAATTAAATGACATCATGTGGAATTAACGCATGTTTGAGGACTATTAAAAATAATGTCATCCATGAGGCTTGAGGCAAAGGGAAAATACATATTCTACATTTTTAAAGACTTACATAGGAGCTGTATTCCATGAGTGTTTCCATGACTCACTTATTATATGGTGCAAATATTGATACTGAATGAGCACTGGCTGATTGGATTACTGTGCTGCAGATGGAACAGCAGAACTGTGTAATGAGGCCAAAACAAACACACTGAGGGTTGAGTAACACTGCAGAGTCAGGACACACCATCCAAAGCTGAGATTTCTGACTGCTCCAGCAATGAAGAGTCTGGGACCAGGACCAGGTCTTTAACTGTTTATAAAAACTATTACACTTCCAACTGTGTGGAAATGACAGAACTAAAAGCAAAGTAATATTCACAGTAAGAAGTTCTTCTTCAAAGAGAAGATTTAACGTGCTTAAAACATCCTGTATGTTTGAAGTGTCAGACCCAAAATAAATGAAGTTGTGATCACAGGACATTATGTTCCCACATTCAAGAAGCCCTCTTTGAATCATCTGAGCTTTTGAAAAGATCCTCTCTACAAAGTTGTTATCGTCATCATGGAAAACTAATGCAGAACAGAGAAGAGCCATGAACAACAAGGTGTGAAGGCAAAAGATAAGATCATCTTCTCGCACTAATATTTAGGGAGGAATCAGGCCAAAGATCTTATCAGTGTGGTTACAAAACAATAAATAAACTCCACAAGTTTGTTCAAATAAAACAGAGATCACCAAAAACAAAGGTCTGTGTTCTCACATTCAGTCATAATAAATCACATGCTTCGACACCTCCAACAGTTTTTCAATACTATCCCAAAGAGATTATGCAAAAGTAGTACATTTTCATGTTTTAATTTCCAAATCTGTCTGTAAATTGACCAAAATGCTCTGTTCTCAAAAATATGGCACAGAATCTTCATGTGATTTTCAGGAGACCTTCTGAAAAAAGATGAGGGTTATAAACAACAAGGTCTGCTCATTGCTCTGCTCTAGACAGGCCTCACGTCAACTACAATATCAACAAAACAGGCAAGAGAGGGGGTTTACTTGGGGGTGAGGCAAACAGACACAGACACACAAGTTTAGAGGCCCAGAGCAGCAGGATCATTCCTGTAAAAGTGAACATTTCATTTTTTAGGAAAATCCTGCAAACTTCACCTTTAAGGATGCATGAGGGGCACAGTTTGTGTGAATGACAGATGCCAGAACAAACAGCAGGTTTGCCATATTCCACTGCTTCTGCTCAGCTTTTCAAACTGGAGTTATGGAAATACACTGCACAAGTCTTTTCAGCTCGCATCAAAAGCAGAACATTTTATTATCAAATTATAGAGCTAATGAATTAGCTACGGACATAAACTCTATAATGTGATAGGTGAAGCCCACCCCTTACAGCTCCAGCTCCATCCACTGTTACAAACATGGTCACAAAACGCATGCTAGAGACTTTAAATGGACAGATATTAGACATCTACTGCAATGTCAACACTCTCAAGTTATTCTTAATCCCCTCCCAGATTGTTTTCACCCTCTTTAAAAGTAGAGCAGGTAATACAGATAGTGTGCAAAAGCAGAGGAGCTCAGAGAGTGAACAACAAACAACAAAAAGAAGGACAAACACAAAAAAGTCAGTCACAACACACAAGAGCTTTAACCAAAAGCAGCCCTGCATGAGAAACAAACAGGAAACACATGTCTGGGACAGATGGGCAGTTGGCTCAATCACCTGCTTTGTCTCAGCCCAAACGCCGAAATTCTCCACTTTTTAGACTTTTGCATTTAGCATCTGTAACAAATCATTTTGAGTGTCTCATAAGCAGCATATCTACTGTATGTCACCTGTCCACCCACAAGCCTGTCCACAGATCTGTGTCAGAGTATGACACATGCTGAAAAGAACTCCCTTTTCACTCCTTCAATCGCCAACTCCTACTAAATTTGACCATAATTCAGAAGATTACTGACACAAAACTGTGCTCCACCCTCTCCAAAGAGAATCACATCCATTCACTCTGAAACACAATGTTCTGTGAACAATCTGTCCTTTACAGCAGAAGATAAGTGACCAACTTCTGCTACAGTGTGATCTGGAAATTCAGCTGCAGTCAAAAATCCTTTTCGTAAAGATAAGTCAGACTCTTCACATATCTCAGTGTCTTAGGAGAGAAAAAGTTGCATTAAAATGCTCCAGCTGTTACACTGGCTTTGCTGTTCGAGCACCTGTTTCCCTCGATCTTAAATTAAGCTACATGGATTTATTTTTCATTAACTTTGTATTACTCTAAGATGATATAATGTGACACATGTGCCGAAAAGTTCAACCACATTAGAAACCAAATCAGCTGTTTGTTTTCTAAAAGTGTAGCTTCCTGGTGTTATGTAAGAATTGAGAAATGTGGGTGCAACAAATAATGACGACAGATGTGGTTCAGGAATCCTGTGCAGCAGAAAGAAGTCACCAGATGATGGTGAGACTGTAACTGTCCTGGACTTTTGTGGACTGTTAAGATTGAACAGACACCAAATCATCCAGGAGAGAAGAGAAGAGAAGCAGAGAGAGTTTGCAGGACAAAGGGAGTCCAGAGAGAGTGAGATAACCAGAGAACATTACATTACAGCATGGGGGTGGGGTCTCACCACCCCCTACTCAGCCAACGGGAAGCAAGCCAGCCGGCTGATCAATAACACTGACTGCTGTTTGACTCGCTCCTGCCTTCACAACATGCTCATAAGCCAACTTGCACTTACAATAACAAGGATCCACCCTGGAGTAATCCTTCAGCCATTTTCACATCCCAGCCATTTTGGTTCAATGTGCACAAAGGTTGATTCTCACGAAATCCACAAAACAAGACTTGAATCCATTGCAGAAAAAGAAAATCTGACAGAAAATCCTCCGAACAGTCACCAACCCAGGGATAATTCAAGAGTGTGGTCCTGATGCCTCTGCGGACACAGTGTTTGTAGCCACAGGTCCAGAGTGTGCTCTTATAACATGTCATCTCATGTTTTCCCACCATTGTTTCACTCCAATCACTGGCAGTGACAAACATCCCCCACCTGAACTCAGAGCACACTTCAGAGTGATATCCTGCACAAGCACCAGTATAAAATTCCATTTTCTCCCCCAGAGTCAGTAAAAATCATTCCCAGCATGCAGCCTAATTGCGTCTCCAAAGCAGACATTTACAGCCATGTGAGGAGCTATAAAAACAGCACCTTCACTAACTACACCCTGGCACAATATGGAGTGGTGGAGAGGAGTTTGTTAAATGTGCACTCTGTGACTTCTCCATCTCAAAAACGGAGGGAATGATGCAGTTTGCAGAAATTGATTAATGCAATATTAAAGGGACTGTGAGGACTTTCTAAGTGATGTTGAAAATGTCTCACTTCAACACATATGCCAGATAATAACCCACAACTTAAAAAGAGATCATCTGCGCTAAAACAAATTATTTCTAGATGCTATTTCTCAGCTTCCCAATTGGGCTGGAAAGGACCAGATTGGTTTACTGCACATTTAAATCTCTATGACAACACCACACCAGCTGACGAAGTTTAGCAGTAAGAAGACAAATCTGCATTTTTCTCTGCTGAAAACAACTTTTGTCATTTTCATTAAGTAGCAGAAGTGGACACTGGAGCTGGACTGTCCGACAGGAAAGGGACAGAGGAAAGCTGAATGGGAGAGTGATAAAGCACGGGCTAAAGGCTAAAACACTTGGCAAAAAGCAAAACCACTGTTAACGACACACAAGTCGGAATAAACATTATCATTATCTATCAATAAAATGAAGAGCCCCATTGCTTTTGCTCTGCTTAGTGACAGAGTTGGTAGATGAGCACTTGTAGGACATAACTAGGATTCACTTACATTTCATATCTCAGAGCACCTAGCTGAGTAGCACTAAATGTAGCTAGCTACAAAACTAACAAAGTTTGCTTGTTGTCACGTTTCAAGCAACACCGCTAAATAACTGTTGATAGACACATTGCCTTGTTGCATTGTACATGGTAAAAAGTTGTCTTGAACCAAGAAAAGCAGTGTTGTTTTTCAAAACAAATACATGTCGTGTTAAATGTCAGTTCTACATGGCAGTGTATGCAAAGACCTGTGCTCATGGGAAGTCGAGTCTTTGTCAAGGAAAGTCACCTAAAATTTTAACCAAAAGTGTCACTGCAATCCACTTTATACAGAAAGTCCTCCCAGTCCCTTTAAGTTTTGGTGGAGAGGAAAGGTTTTTGGATTCTGGGGCAAGGATGAGCAGCCATCAGCTGAACAGATAGTGAGATATCAGGTGTCACTAAGAGCACTCCAGTTTCACTTTCTTTACTGTGAAACAGTTAATCAACCTTAAAGCTACAGACGAAAATTATCAGTGTGAATTTTATCACAGAATTTCAAGAGATGTTTTCTATTTCTATATAGGTACACAAGGAGTTTTGTTTTGCAGATTCATTCATGTGTTGATTCAGTGTTGGATGTTACAGAAACAAATACAAACCTAGATCTAACTGTGACAGTAGCATGGTAAAAGAAGTTTTTTTATGAAGATTTAATGCCATTTTAAGTTCCATTTATCAATTTTCTGAAATAAAAAATCAATACCCCAACTAGACATTTTAAAAATTTTGAGTTCTCTACGCTTGATAAAAATCAGAGTTCACTTCAAGCTCTTCAGACAGTGAGTCATGTCAGAGGTTGCATGTCAATGGTAATCAACACAGAGAGACGTTAGGAGATGCAAATGAAAGGATGTCCTAATTAGAGAGCCAGTGTTGGGTTTTGTTTGTTGCAACAATGCTAGGAAACCGGGCAGGACGATGAATGAAAAACTCAGTTTACTGACAAAGTTAAGAAATAACTTCAGAGAAAGGTCATGTGACATAAATGAGAATTTTTAAAAGCAGACAGAGGAAGTTAAGGCAGGAAAATGAATCATGGTGAGGGAGAAATGCTGTCATGGAACAAATCTCATGTCAAACTCCTGTCAGATGTGACAAACAAACTATCATCCAGAGCTGTGACTGGAAAATGAACCAGCCTGCTTTAAAATCCAGTGTTCCCTGCACATTATCCACCCACAAGACCAGTGTATAAACAGGTTTCTTAAACACAGGCGACAGTCACCCTCAGCATGGAGCCATATCATCATACAGCTCTGGATACTGTAAGCAAAGTCTGGCTCTTTCAAAGACGACTTTCCATCTCCTCTCTCAGCAGAGAAGATGTGATGTTTGAAATCTTTCAGACACACAGGCTGAGTTACATAATCTCTACTTTCATGAGGCTCACAGAGTTGTTCACTTTAAAAAAGCATAATACATCTGAATGCAGCCACAAATGAGCTGAAAAAACATCTGGTCCCACCTGTGGCGTCCTCCTCTTCCTCCTTCAGAACATTGTTGTCATCCTCATCATCTTCCTCTCCCTCTTTTGCCTTTCTTTCGCCGTCCTTCACAGGGACTACGGTAAAGTTTGTAGGCATTTTTACACCATGTGCTTCCTCTCAGTGTCTCCTGTTTGTCCCACTCTTATCTCTGCCTCCCTTCACCTCCCTCTCTCTCCCTCCCTCTCGGGTTTGCTGCTCCTCTCTCTCTCTGCCTCCGTCCAACAGCTGTCACTGCCTCTCAGTTACTCGCTTTTTTGAGCAGATTTTCTTTTCTCAGGTACTTTCTTCTCTCTTGCGAACGTTGAGTCTAACTTCTTATTTTTCCTTCCTATCGCTGAGGTTGTGCTGTACAGCCATGTGACCCCAACCCCCGTTTCCAAATAAGGAACAACACAGCTGCCCCGCCCAGTGGGGGCAGAACACAAACACACACTTTCAGAAAATATGACATGCACTTCTGCTCAGGAGTGTGTGTTGGCACACATGTGGCTTTTTGGTGCCCGGAGGAAGATTCTCTGTCCAGGAATGTCGCTCCGACTCAAACGCAACAAAAGCCGGCAGTGTGTGTCTTTGTTCTGAGAGAAGAGGAAGTCTAAAGCTGCTCCACTCACACACAAACACACAGATACACACATATATGTTCCCTCACTTCCTATGCACTGTCATTTGATCCTTATGTTCCCGGTCCTGGAGGGGCAGAGCTGATTTAAAGACGTATGCTGGTGCTTTTAATGCACACAGAGCTACAGAGGTTTAACACACATGGAGGGACACGCTCACACATTTCAGCTCTGTGTTATAAGAACATGTCATTCCCTCTTTATGAGCTCTTTATGAGGTGGATGGGTCACAAAGGGAGGCACCACACAGGAAGGAAAGTGAATCAATATGAGTGTTAACTTCGTGTTATCTTCTCAGAGCAAGACTGGAAACTAGAGGTGTGATGTTAACATGATTCAGAGAAGAACCAACACATGAATGACGAGCCTTATGAGCTTATTTTAGATTTACAAGTATTGATGTTCACGTTCTACAATTCTCACATTTTGTTGTACAAGGCTGGAAACATTGTAGAGGTCAAATCACACAGATTTTCTATTCCATACAACTTGAACTGCACACCATCGCTTTGTCATTTTGACAAAACAGCAACCAACCAACTGATTTATAAGTCAGAGTGCACTCAGTACACAGCAAAACCTGCAGGAAATGAATGTGCCATTTTAAAAATTAATACTTTACCAATGCCTCCTATTTGTTTCTGCCTTGAACACCACACAGTAACAATGATCCACAACATTTTAGTAGAATAGGTGGGGACTTAGATGAGGTCTGATCATTTTGCTCCAGGAAAAGAAGCAAAGAGACTGATTTTATTATATCTTTAGTAAACTTTGCATGATTCTAGGCCCAGGCTTACAGCATGATCCAGTGTCCTGTGGCCCTGTGATCATTCTTTCACTATCAAATGGTTTGATGATATTTAGGCCCAGTCTACACAACAGTTTTAGGGTGAAACGCAAAAGTATTATTGCATTTTGGGTTTTAAATATAAACTACAGGTGATCGGCTCACCTCTTCTTCAGCCTCTAAAACATTGTCATGTGTAGGGCTCCTACAGTTGTATCGCCACCTTCAGGCTTGACATGTACTACGGCGTTTTAAGTCCCTCAGCATTTCTGAGTAAACACAGATTTTTTTCATTGCGTTTTTGTCATTGTGAATAATGATAATAATTGAAAGTTTTAAATCAAAAGTACTAGTCATACCAGTACTTGGCACTGGTGAGTGCTCACAAGGGAGTACTTGTACTGATATCAGTCTGAAAAAAAAAAGAGGTATTGAGCTTTCCTCGTCTCAGTTATTTCCATTTGAATATTACTGTGAATATTGAAAGTCTTCACAGAGAAAATCCTGATAAAAATGTCCTTTTGAATCTAGCTCAAAGATCAGCTCAGTGGCAGCAGCAGTACATTTTTTTTCCTTTTTTCAGGTCCCTGATATCTCATTGTCTGGCTCTGGTCCAAGGATCAGGGTTTTTTTTAGTATTGAGTATGCAAGGGAATACAGAAAGTACCAAAGGAAACAATAAAGACATGATCGTATTAGAAAACGCAGCAGTCCATCCAATCATTTGCAGCAGAGCTCAAAGTCAAAGCCATCAGCAGACGTAAGAGCTGATCCAGAACACACTGAGTCATTTCCTGAGAGTAAGTGGTGGAATTGGAAATGATAGAGAGCATTAGGTATCATTCCCAAAACACTCCTGTGTGATGGGAAATGCTAAATGCTGCACTGCTTTGTGAAAAAAAAAAAAGCCCACTGGTGTGAATGACAATGACCTTCTTTTTATTCTGCTGCAGCTCTGGAGACTCATGTGGCTGCTCAACATCTGGAGACCCACCCAGAACAAGTTCCCCTCTCCCTGCCTTAGCTCTCCAACATGAAGAGTCACACGGTCAGCAGAAGGGTGGTGCCTGCAGGAAATAGGAAGGGGAGGAGGTGGAGCAGTAGGCCAGACACTCAAAGAGACAAAGTGGAGCAGGGAGAGTGGCCAGTTTACAGGAAAGCACTGGCTTTTTTTTTTTTTTCAAGCTTTCCAACTTACGCAATTCTCTGAAAATTCCATGTGGCTGGGAGACTTTCATACAGTGCAGAGGTATGTGGAGAATGTTGTCAGACACTTATGGATGAAGCTTCAAAATATTTAGACATTTGGTTTTTCAGATTGCTGACATCTCCATAAACAGGCTAAACAGATATAAGCCTACTGCAATGATTTACTCAACAATGTTATACAAAAAATTAAATATCCTGTTGCGATTCATGGCTCTCCACATTTTTTCTAGTGGACCAGACTCTCAACCCTTTTCTTTTTCTTATATCAACTAAGACATGATGGGAAAAGATTAACTTTTAAACGAGGCTGTGCTGCTGAATGTGGCTTTGTGATCAGCAGCCAGTGGTTGAAGTTGAAACAAACTCGGTTACCCTCATGACTGATATTAGGGGTCAAGTCATTATTGGCCATGGCTGATTATCGCAGTTGATTTTTCAACATTCAACCATCTATCTGTGTCAGTGTTGTATTCTACAGATCACAAACAAAACTTATTAGTTAAAAAGTGGGACATTTTGGCGCATCAGCATTTTATTATCATTCTATATGGTATGATTTCCACTAAATTTGGAACTCAAATAGGGTCATACAGCTTTGAAAAAAAAATCAGACTGGTACAATGTACTAGTTAAGCCTTGTACCCTCTGAGGTCACTTTCCCACATGCCATTCCCCAGTTTCCTGCTCAGTCCACGGTCATATCTTCTTCAAATAATGGTGCAAAAGCCCTATAACATAGCTCAAAGACATGACATATTCCTATGTGCTTTTTACACCAATGAAAGAGAACACAAGAATGTGCCCTTGTCTAATCTGATCCTAAAGTAGAGATGACCGTCCAGGTTTCAATCAAACACAATGTCACTAAGTGTGTTTTCCTGCACATATGGCACTGTCGCCAAATTCATCCTAATCAAATATCCATTGAACACATCTGGTGGCTAACATAGTTTCTGAAATGTACTGGGGCTCACAAAGAATGATGATATTTAGAAGGTAACAAAGAGAGCACTTATCTACTCTTTGCCCAGTTGATGAGCAGTGATGTAACCAGTATCCGCTGATTAAGAGACCAGACGGTCGAGCTGCTTCTGGGCGAGCAGTCAGTGAATCCAGACAGGCAGGACAATGTCTCTTTCATAAGAGCGTTCACATTATTACACAGTATGACTGGAAAGTTTAGACTGGCATGTTGTGACGTCTCAGTTTTCAAGCTGTTTTTCACTTTCAACATCCGATTCAATCCGTCATGACAGAAGCACACACTAAAACAGTGGGACACAATAGTTTATGTAACATTCTTCTCTTATCTGTTACTTTGAAGGACAGAGGGAGGAGGAAAATCATATTATAGAAACTAATTTGATCAAAACCATGACACACAACGATGTAAAAACTACATCACAATGCAGCTCTATAGCTATGTACATTTCTGGGGCCTGGCATTAACCAGATGTCTAAAAATAACTTTATACGACCAAAGTCAGGTGATCTCAAACATGCAGACATGTTATTAATGCTGTATTAGAAGTGAGGTAGTTCCCACTGAGAGTGATCCCTGTCCTTCTGCAGCAGGATTTAAAAAAGTAAACTTTGAATGGAACCAGAAGAAAATAAAAAGGCTCATCTCTGCGTCTCACTTCAAACTCTGAACGGGTCACCAGCCCTCAGACCTTGTGTTTCACACAGTGAAAGCAGCCCTTGTGTCTGTGCAGCAGCTCGTGCATCCTCAGAGTTCTCTCCATGTTTACTGTCTACCCTCTGTTTTGTTTCTTGTCGGATGTTTTTGAAGAGGACAATCATAGTTTGGCTCATCACTTTTTAGATGAGCCAGAATGAATATAATTAGGAAAAAATCCTAGTGAGAGTATATCGACGTTCATATGCACAGTTTAACCCACCAGCGGGAGCAAAAAACAAACTTATTTTTAAATAACTGCCATTTACAAACCCTTTGATGAATCCAAAAACTGGTGTAACATCTGATTCTCAAGTTTGAATTTGTACCTGAATGCATCACAAGTAAAGGCAGCAACGTGTCTTAACTGGCTGGAAAAGATGTGAGAATTTCCTAAATATATAACGTAGCTTTGATTCTTGTTTTCTCTGAAAATTTGCAGAAAATTAAAAGTTTTCTTAAGCTACACTCTGTCAAAAGCAATTAATTCTACACTTCCTGCTTTCAGCGAGCCCTGGATGATGAACATAAACCCTGTAACTACACTTCAAAAATCCTTTGAATTTTGCTTCCCATAGTTTTGTCTTACAGGCCTAATTTATCACTTTTTATACTCAATTTTTTTTTCTTTTTTTCTGCATCTTGAAACTCAACAAAGATGTTTTTCTTTTGAGCCAACAGTGTAAAATTTACATTTATGCTACTTTTCAACTGGTTCTAAAATTTTGATTAGGAGTGTAGGTAGTGATATCACTTTTTAAGTCATGTCCCTTTCAGAAAGGTTTAGGTTTAACAAATTGGCCTTTCTGTTCTTAACCCTTACTAAAAAAAGATGCAATGGTAAAATGCTAACTTTATTAAAAAGACAGTGTCTCTAAAAGTTTTGAGACAGTCAGACAAACAGAAGCGTCATAATTTGTCCCAGCTAAGAATGTAACCGTGACCAATTTATCAGTCTGACTGTGTCGAGTGTTTGCTTCAGGATCATCATCTTGATAAAACATTACTGTAAAAGCTGAGCACAGTTTGTGGAGGAGCTCTTAAAGGCAGCATTCATTTATCTTTGCTTTAACATGCTCCTTTCTGCTCAACACAGACATTTGTTCATCACTGCATGGAAAAGCAGAGTTAAGGGAAGTACTGTTCAGTATTATAGAGTCCTGCGGCTCTGCTCAGCAAAGACTGATGAAGCTCAGTCCAGAAGTACTCAGGTTCTTGTGAACTGCACTTTTTTTTTCACTTGGCTCATGTTGCTAATCCAAAAGTAGAAGTATTGATTAATCCTGCTGAGGAAGATGGGAGGGGATCTGATTTGCAACAGATACACCAAGCACAGCCCAAGGACACCAACTACTGTGAGGAGAGAGCTCAGGAGTCAGGTAATGTTAGAGAACTACGTGTCAACAAAATCAAAAGGTAAACAGATGGGAAATGGTGTAAGGTGTGAATCACAGATCCCAACCATCTTCAGAACGAATGGGTTGATTTTGGTTATACAGATTGAACTGTTCATAAATCTGTTAGTATGTAACTTGAATAACAAGAGCAGGACAAAGTTAAAACTATATGAAGTATCTGACATCAAGAGAGAAAATGTCTCTGACATAACCCATCTACTTTGGGGCTTGGAGTGATACACTTGGTCCTCTACAAAACCTGACAGTGCCCTCTAGTGGAGAGAGGAAGAAGTACTGCTTCCTGGTAAAGATCGATTGAATGAATTGCACTGTGTACATAGCAGTAAACCATACAGCATAAGTAACCCATTCCAGTAAATCAGGCTGGATATGAGTATAAAACATAATGTTGTGTAATGATGATTGTGTTTGTGTCATGTGTGTTGGTGTCATGACTTCTGTCACATGGCTTATTTTCCTTCTTTAACTTCCCCTTGCTCAGAAACGCTTGAACTGACTTTTGATAGAGGCCAGAGAATTCTCTGTATACTGTACTGGACTCGGATCCACTAAAATGCACTGCTATTTCTTTTTCTTCATAATCTCTTTGTTAGGATTGTGTCCTTAAGGCCAAGCAAATGTGCAAAATATAATCCCATGTAGTGGGGATAAGACAAAGACAGTGATAAGAAGGGAGAGTGTGAAGATTTATGAGATATATACATGCCATATGAATGTTACCTCCGGTTTGTCTGACCAGTATAAAAGCTAAAAATTTCCAGGCAATGGAAGGAACAGGCTGCATTTCTAAAAAGCAGACCTTTTACAGTTGCTATTAGTAGTCTGAAAACACAAATATAAGGGTTGCACTTTGCTTAAAGCTTTTCTTTAACCTGCTTCCTGGCTTTTGATTGTACCTGTTTTCTCTCATCAAGCAGCCTAATAATGACACACTGTTGCCCCCACTTGATCAGATGAGGAAATACATCAGTCAGCTACATAACAAATGAATATATAGCTCCCAACTTTTGACTAAAAAAACTTAAGCACAACATAGTAAGTTATAGTTTTAATATAATTTAGGATACATAAGCAAACACATGAGCTACTAACCTGTCTCCACTGATAACGCTGTTAAACTGGGTCTTTAGTTAAGAAATAAAAGTAAAAAGCAGATCAAACATTTTCTTTGCATGGTCTTAACAAAAATGTAAGCCCTGTTTTTATTCATGTTTTTAATCTAATGAATGAAATAATTGATTATAAATAGTTTTTGATTTTGGAAAGCCACACCTTATCCTGTCAGTCTCTGAGAAGCAGCTGCTGCAAGGAGCAAGTTGAGATTTTCTCTGTCAGCAATTCATGATGTTTTGTGGACACTACACTCTCTCAGCATGTTTTCTTTTGGCCTTGATCTCAAATCATCATAAAACTCTGCTTCCAATGTTAAATAACTTGGTCTACCTTTAGTACTCCTTTTTCTAAGGACAATCACTCTGTTTCTTTCCCTCTTCCATCCCTCTGGTGCTGTGGCTGAGAAAGGTAAACTCATTTAAAACAAGTGGGCTAATCTTACTTTTTCAGATGCACTCCCAAGGGAAAAAGTGTTTTTAATTTAAGCTGACTCTAATTTCTTCTGCTCTATATTTAGTTGAAGTATCGCACACACCCAACAATTTGAAATAGCATCAGCCCAGCACAATCAAGGAAATCCCCCACACTTCAAAAGCCTGCGTAATCAGGTGCTAAGTGACAAATGGAAATGTGATATTTTACAAGAAGGGAACCATTCCAGCCGACACATTGGGTCAGACTTTCCTAATGTCTGGAGGGAAAATGGTGCCTGAGGTTCTGTGTTTCCTGTCTGAAGCAATTCCATGACTTTTCTTTATTGGTCTGTAAAGAAAATCTTAGCCAGGTGTTGAATGTGAACTGCAGTGACACACACTGCTGTGTAAAAATTCAATCAGCCATTCAAAGTGACGCTAACTCCCAAAATAAAAGGCCCTCTATGCATTATTTAAGGCAGTTTTCACATCATGGTCAGCAAAGAATTTACTGCACACATGCAGGGTCACACCTCGAGCATCTCGGGTAACAGCACACTGGCCTGCTGGTCATCCGTTTATCCTTTGGTTTGACACAACAGGCTCAGGTGACACTTTCTTTTATTCTGCAGGTTACAGGCTACAGGTTAAGGTGTCTCTTTTTCATATTCATACATTTGTTAAATGTAAATGCTGTTAACAGTAAAGCCACATGTTAGTGATATTTGCAAAGAGACCATTTACTGAGTGAACAAATATTTAAATACTTTGGCATGCTTTGTAACATTTTGAGAAATGCATTTAAAGAATTCTTCCCTAAGAAAATACATCCATCAATTCAGGAATAAAATACTGATAAGCTTCAACCAAAATTATCTGCACACATACAAGAAAATGTGGAAATTAATTAACATGGTTGTAATCTTAAATGTTGCAATGATCCTCTTGCATGATTTTGAATAATCGAACCATCTCAAGTTAAACTGATGATGAATGAGGTTTGATTGCAAGTTTTCTTTTGCTATCCTTTATTTTCACACTGAATTTTTGTTTTTTGCACCATAGAGGCACAAAAATCACATCGCACGGTTAGGATATATATCTGAGCCTTTGAATTAAGTTTCTGTATTATGTGTAAGTCTAATCACACTACAAATGGATCTTAATGAGCATCCATTCATATATTTGACCACATTACATGCAACAACTCTCACAGTTAAAGCATCTTCTCAGCGCTCTATTATCTCACCTGCTGTTATCAGGGTCGGGCAGAGTGGCGTGCAGCACGAGTGACTGAAAGTGGAGCCGAGCAGGGTTTCAGACAATCTGACAGCTTGTTTATGGTTGATACCATATAAGGTGCTTTATTCAACCCTCAGATTGTTCTTGAGGTCTAACTTTGGATCTTCTGATTGACCATTTTCACTTCCTCCTTCCCATGCTATGATTTCATGAGCTACCATAACATTTGAAACGGTTGTGGTTTAATGTCCAAGTAAGCCATTGCCTTAAGTTTGCTCTACTTCTTGCAGAAATCACCCTTTTTCTCTTTCCAAGGCGGACCATCTTCACAAAATTCATTTAGCTTTTTCTGGAATTGTCTCCAAACAATACATTTCAAGATTATTCAAGCCTGCAAAAAAAGGCAAAATGCAGGAGGAGGACAAACTCTGTGAGCCACTGTGCATCTGCTCAGGCTGTGAGCTCCCACTGTCTCTCTGCCTCGACACACAGGCTGGAGGGGCACAGCATTTTCACAGATTCAATAAATATCCTGTAATAGTATTTGGTCGCAGAGTGAAACTTAAATGATGGAACCTCTGTGCAGGAGCTCATTATTAAAAGTCTGACTTAATGAGAGAAGAATCACTTGCAGCAAATATTCCAGATCAACATCAATAATCAACAGATATCAACATGATTAGGACTCTATGCAAACACATATAGTGCTAACGGCATCAGGGGGAGAGACAGAGGCATTTAGGTTTGGGGGAGAATTTAGCTGAACAGAGTGAAGTGGTAAGCTTTAAAATATTGCAATATGTCACAGGACACAAAAAATATTGCAATATTTTTCCCCATATCATGCTGCCCTATTCAGAGTGAGTAAAATGATACAATAATTACAAGAACTTTTAAAAAATGTATATAATCCCTCCCAGTTCTCCTTTGGTACACCAGGGTACATGTAGTGGTAGTATTAAATAAATGTATTTCAAACCTGCACACAATACCTCTCACATAACAAGTGATCAACAATGTATGGTTTGAAAAGGGGATGAATGAAAATTGTTGTGATCAGCAGGTTCAGCCAAAAACAGAAGTTCACTCAGGACATGAGTCAACTCAGTTTCTTTAAAGACAGACAGTTCAGGTCATAAGAGATGCTGGAAATGACTGAAGCTTTGATGGATCACTATCTTGTCTGGCCTTTGACTGTACTGCTGTCATTTATGCTGCTGGTGACATAGGTGGGGTTACAGACGTTCTCCTTAGGCTCTTCATTCAGAACAGGCAGAACATGACACTCTCATGTCTCCCTACACATTTCTGACACCTGATACCCTCCTACATCATCAAGGAACTCATACTGTACCTTACTGTATTTCCCAATGCATCACCATGAGGTGGCCACAATGACGTTAATATCTATCAAATGAAGATGTTAATATCTATCAAATGAAGATGTTAAATTTTAAAGCTTATTTTTTGTTGACATTTACAGATAAGCTTTGCTTGAACACAGGAGTAACTGAGGGTTAAGTTTCAAGGTATGAGTCGTAAATTACTCTCAAACTGTGTCATCACCCAGGCAATGATTTAGCAGGTGATCCATACAAAGCAGACAGTCCTTGTTACAGTGGTTGTAGGTTTGACTACAGAATTCAACTGTTGCTGCACCCAACTATTTCTCTTTCTTCAAAAGTTCCCCCCCCCCCCCAAAAAAGTCCCCTAACTAAAAAACGTCATTATTCCTGCAAACAACAAAAAAGTGATCCACCACACAGGTATTATAAAATAAAGAACAGTATCATGTGTCCATGTTTATGCAGCACTTTCGGCAAAGGCCAAAGCAATAAGACTACAATGACTCACAGGATATTTCCCTACTAAACCTTCAGCATACTGCAGACCCCTAGCTGGAAAACCCCATGACTACCAAGTGTAGAAAATCTACACTGAGGAAAAACATGCTATGAGGTTTCTGTTCCCCCCCTGACGTCTGTCTGATGTCTAATCAGTTTAAGGGGACCTTTGAGCTGCTGGGGACGTACGACTGTTATTGATGTGACCTCTAACATTGTGTGTCTGAACTAGCGGCACTTTTCATAGTACAGGAGAGGAGATATAAGTGTCAGGGTGCAGGATTTTTAGGCAAAAGTTACAGTCAGCTAAGTCCAGATACACGCAGCTGAGAGCGCTTGAACAGAACAAGACACAAGTTCAAGTTTGTCCTTCTATCACTTTTCCCATTGAAACTACCTTGTGTTGCATTTATAGCAACATAACAGTAATAAAAGTAGACAAACAGTGCTTCAGGGCAAGGCTATATGGATCGATGAATTAATCTGGTGTCAGCAGGTATCAGCTTGTAGCAGATTTAGTATTTTGCATCAAGTCTGGATTAAGTGCTGATGTAAAACACTCATGCCTTGAGATATTCAGTATTGGTCAGTCCATTCGTTAATTTTCTGTGACTATTACCATGTGGCTGTCACAATTTCAAACTTACGATTCAAGTTTCAAAACCAATCATTTTGAGCTGATATCTGCACTGTGAAAAGCTGAAGCTAAAACTAAACAAGCGTGAGCCACAGAAACATCAACGCATATGCTGTTTCTCCAGGACAATGACAAATATCTGAACAAATAATTTCTTCATCACTGAAAGTAAGACAACTTCACTTTGCATGACAGACTCGTCTAATGTTGGTGTTTGTTGCCAATTTTGCCATGAGTTATACTCCACCTCACTCACATCAACTACAGAGTGCTTAAATTCTGAAGCATCGGTCTCTGATTGGCTGTGGTGTGTCAGCTCATCTTACGACATATTTGTATTTTAAATGTCAACAGCAATTTGTCCCTCTTCTGTGTTTGGTACAATTCAGGAGCCCTTACTGACTTGTTTCCAAAGAGCATTTGAAATGAAAGGTCAGTGGTCAAACACGAAGGTCAACACACCAACTGTTTTGATGGAGGATTAAACATTACTGCTGACCTTTAAAAGTAATTGACCAATTTCAATAATGACTTGATAAAAGCACTATTTCAGGAATTAGCCTATACTGTGTGTGTGCGTGTGTTTGCAAGGAATAATTGCGAGGAGTAATGTTCTGTGAAAACGTTTCTGTCTGTACGAGGACAGACACACCCCTTCTCCGGAGTGTCGCGTGTAAATAAGGAGCAACTGGAACAAACATCCCATGCAGCGCTGGCATGGGAGGCAGCGCACTGGGAGGCCACACAGGAGCAGCAGCAGAGATAGTCAACACCACGGCACAGTTGGTGTCCATGTGCCGACTGCTGGGCTCCAAATAAAGCAGAAGGGCAGCACATGATAGCTCAAGGTGCATGCCTTTAAAACAGGGATGCACTGACATGCATGCAAACATGACGCTGTGTGCTGAGGACAATCTGAGGACGCATACACTCGCCTTGACCCAGACCCAGTTTACCATGTCACTCTAGGCTCAATCTCACTCAACTATCCTTGGTTGCTTTTTGTTCATTTTCTACAGTTTGTATAATTAACAAATTTCACAGAGACCAAGGAATCTCAGGACCTCACTCACTGACTTATGCATTCATTCAAATGCATATATACACATCACATGGGATGCTACCCAGACGACCAATCACAGGGCTCGTAGTCCACTGTGTTTCAACATGTAGTTATATTTTGTAGGAAGTGCATAGCCTTTTGGGTTGGACTGCTAAGACCTATGGCGTAGTCTGTAGCATCAATTCAACAGAAAAGCACAAACCAGGCTTAACTGGCAGTCTTTGAAAAACATAATTTAGTCATTCACAATGGAAAAAAATAATATTATACACCTGATCATAATCTTAAGACTAGTTGAAAAATAACAAAAATTTACATTTTACACTGTTGGACCTTCAATTACTTGAAAAAAAAACAATTTAAGTGAAATAGTTTGTTCATCAGCTGTTCAAATGTTTCACAAAACACCTGAAAATCCCTATAATATAAATCAAAGTTTGTAAAAAGGACTCAGTAATAAGAGGCTCCACCATTCCTGTCGATCACTCCAAAAATTAGTTTGGGTATGCCTGATGTGAGTGTTTCAGGAGGCGAGTAGGAATGTTACTCCTAGTGGTGGAGATGTCTGGAACTGACGTCTGTTTTTTCCCTGTGATCAAGGGAACACGCAGGATGCTTCAAAAGAGTGAGATATTTCCTCTGGCAGAAGAAGAAGTCCTTTGTCAGATGGCTATTGTGAACTGCAGCAATGTCCTGTTAAAAAACCCAGTCATAAGCACACAGACCAGGGCCCTTAGTCATGAAGGAGGCCCCTGCTCAACCTGAAGCTCCATTGTTCCATTGAAAGAAAAAGCAGATCATGATGGCGCCACCTCCTCTGTGCCGTCTAGAAAACATCTCAGTAGAATCTCCTTGTCATTCCAGTAACGTTGGACGTCATCAGACAGTTAAGGTTCAAGTTTTTCTCCTCAGAGAATCAAACTTTCTTCCTATGTCTCATGTTTGCTTCTCTCTGTCAAAGTCCAAACAGGGTATTTAGTGGAAGGAGACGAGGCCTTTGAACAAGTTTTTGTTCTTGGAGCCCCCCCCCCAAAAAAATCTGTCTTTTTCCTTATCTACTTATGAATTAGGTTGACAGGTTTCCATCAGTAGACATCAGGATGCCTATACAGTACCTGTTGTACATCCAAACTATTTCCTGTTTGTGTAAGAGTCTGACTGTGTCTCATATGTGATTGGTCAATACTTTCTTATACTTGATCATGCTCCTTGTTTCACTTTCTTCATACTACGTTTTATAACATAAGATTTATCTATTTTCCTGATTCTCTCCTCATCAGGACGAATAAATCTTTATAATATAAACTCCATTGTAGTGGCACTTTAAAGAAGAGGCTGCAACAGGTGGCACAACAACAACATGGCCCACTTTGAGACTTTTCAGCAACTTTAATTAAGATAGTTTTGTGTGAGTATTTGTAGATTGATGGCACCTCTTTAGAAACTGTCACGTCAGGCTTCCATCTGACACTCTCATAGACCCTTTTCCCTGAAGAAAAGGACTAATCTTTTCTTAATCCAAATGTAATCCTTGTTGTCCTGTGTCTCTGTAACAAACAGCAGGGTGATGTGCCTAGAAACCTTTTCAAGTTATTTTAGACTCTGCTAATACATTCTCACATCTCTCTGGAAGACATGGAATACACTTTATACTCGCTTTAACGTTACTTAACTGGTGTTTCCAGCTTGGCCTTTAGTTCACACTGACTGAACAAGGGACAAGAACATTTATTTATGGCATGATGGCTTTATCGGAATGATAACCCAGTGGAGTAAACACCCTCTATTCTCATTCAGGTGACAGTTTGTTCCCTTATTTACATTTCTTTATGACCACCTCTTCCTCTTTTGAATATTTGTTTCTTAATCAGACTCGAATGTATTTTGTAAACTCTGTGACAATGTCCCAGCTGTACAGTGAAAAATTTACATCCCTGGGGTGATTAATCTCATGTTAAAATTAATCCTCTTAACCATCAACGTGACGAGTGATGCAGAGTGTTGTTACAACCCAAAATTGTACTTATTTTGATAAAAACTGTCGAATTTAGAGCCTTGTTTTGATTCTGATTTGAATGCAATTTGAGTGTTCAGAATTAAAAAATGCAAAAACATGAATGTAAGGTGTAAACTGGTCATGATCTGAATGTGGTCCAGTCTGTCTGACAAAATCCTGGAGTTTTCATCATTGCTTTGTGTTTAGATCTTATGTAAATGTAATCAAAGTCCATCACTGTGCTTCCATCTACATCCATTGTGCTCTGACCTCTGAGTACTAGATATTTCTCAGGGGGGAGAAAAGAAGCAGATAAAAGTATTTGCCCAAAGACAAGATGTGATTGTTTGTTTTGGGTCAACAAGTCAGGAAACAGATTTCATCCATTATGAGGTGTTAATGAGGTCTGATATGGACAGAGGTATTTTTCAAAGAGCCTGTGGTTACAGGAGGAAAGTTTCTATTACTGAAACATGGAAAAGGTGGTTCCTCTGTAATGGAAAATGCCTCACTATCCATCTTCTTAACATCCTTCAGACTCTTAATGTGTTATGATTCATTAACTTTAGGGTTCAGCAGAAGCATCCAGTAAAGTAATTACTACAAAACAAACACTCCCTGCTATCAGTCTCGTATTGATTACATTACAAGCAATGCAGCAGGAGGAGGAACTGAGGAAATGGAAAAACAGCGAAGAAAAACAACTCACAAATAATTCAATACTAATAACAAAATGCCAAAATGACACATGATGTCTGATGGTCAGTTTTCATTGTACACCAATACTACAAAGGCCTGTTTGGTTTCTTTTTTATTGCCACAACTGTCCCTTACAGGGTTATACAGAGTATCTACAGAATCTTCTTTACATTTATTAGTCAACACTTAAAAATATGAAGCTAGCGGTTATTAAGCTACATGTAGAAGAAGCTTTAGGCATCTTCTACACAGTGTTTCACCTGAAAATGCAAAATTGAAGTGAAAAGAATCTACGTTTACACAGAAATGCGAACAAAACAGTCACCTGGTAGAGGTCAAACTTTTTCCACATCAGGCTAAATGACTAAATAAACTTTTTCCATCTGGACTGAATCGATCACAAAGAGAAGGTTCGTCTTAAATACTCTCATGTGACACCACAAATCTATCTACAGTACAGACGTGTAAAAAAACAAGAGACTTTGAAATGTCTGCTGGTTTGAGCAGTGACTCTGTTATTATTCACCTGAGAGGAAAGGCAAAGGTACAGTAGCTGATAAGCCCGACTCCTGTACAATGCATACACATGCTACTCCAAGCGCAGCGATGCAGACGCACGCCGGTCGTCTCCTTCATGGTAACTTAATCAGTTAGAGAATGAAATTTAATCTGTGTGTGAAAACTGATTAGACCTGTGCCAACCTGCCCTTGTGTCATAGAGGGGGGAGTATGACGGTGGGCATTTCTGTGGCTCTGCAGCTCTGTGCTGACTTCCAGAGAGACTGGTCTGATTGTTCTCTCCTGAGGTGGACTTCTGATGCAAGCAACATTTTTACTCTCTAAATTAGGCTACAAGTGTAAACACTACTGTTTACATATTTCTCATAGCATGCAAGTGGAGGAAACCAAAGCACCTTTTTCAAACATGCCAAACATATGTAAAACAAGTAACTAAATTAAATCATTGATGACCTCATAGATCTGATATTCTGAGATTACTGCATTAGGTGTAAACTTTTTTTATTTATAGTCTTACTGTCCATTTTTAAAAGTAAAATCTCATGCTGCTCATAAAAACAGTTTTCTATTTTCTTGTAACACATGAAAAACCATGTTGGAACCATAAAGGTATTCCTCCCCCGGTCACAGAAGTGTAAAGACTGACCACTGTTTATTTAAACAAACCACACACACACACACACATTACACACACCGAACTACAGCAAAGGCACAACTCAACAAAACAGTCCGCGCTCTAACGATCACCAATCAATACACACATTCAGCAGACTGTAATTTAGCACGCTGGCCTGGCCTGTGTGCTCTGCAATTATTCCAGCACCTTCTAAACCTCAACCTGTTGCTATAGAAGCACACTGTTAGTAAAAGCTAGAGCAACAAGCTTTGAAAATAGAGACTTCAGTCATATAATGGCACTGAAATAAGAAAACAATAAGTATGTCTGTATCATAACAGGAACAATACCATAAAATAACGCACCACAATTTAGGAAAAGTAAACTTAAAAAATTAAGGGCCACGGTGAGATTTAATACCTCATGATCACTGCTAAGAGCAAAAAACTGTTTTCATGATTTTTAATAACCCAAAATCTGTCTCTAGCTGTTGATATAATTTTATATTTACACTTAGGCATGTTGAGATCACCTCTTTTTTCAGCTGATTGATTAAAAGTGTAAACAAAAAGTTTCCTCAAATCTCACTCTTTCACAAAAGAAAACAAACAAAAAACTGTGATTGCACTTCAACATAAAATGCAAACCTGTTTTTACTTTCAAGCTAGGTGTGCAGGAAACAGACTGTCAATACTAGCAGGGTACATACAGACCCAGAGGGGTACAAAGAATACTGATATTAATTCATGTACTATGTCCGTCAACAGTAATGACATTAACTCTCTGACAGGCATGACAACAACAGTACCACTAACAACATATCACACAGATATTTAATTCCTAAGACTCATAGCGAAACAACAGAATGTCAAAAGTAAATCTAACAAACTCGATCTTATAAGACTCTAAAAATATTGTCCAAACTTTAATCCGAAGGATAAAAAAGTGGCAAAATTGTGCCAATGGATATACTTTTGAGGATTAGGCAGTGCATGATATTGGTATTTTTTGATGGACTGATTTCTTTAATGCCTATTTTCTAAACAGGTTTCTGCTGAATTTTTCCACAAATTGAACTGCAAGCATTGACAAAGTCACAGGATTTTAATGCCAAAGAAGCTGCAAACAGTCTCCAGTAAGGCTGGGGGATATAGCAAAATAAATGATCACGATATATTTTTTCTGTACCTTCTGATTTTGATTACTATCACAACTTTTTGTATTACTTTTTAACTGCCAGTTTTAGAGCATCTGTACTGAAAACTACAAAAAACTAAAGATTAGTTCAACATTTCATTAACATAAAAAGCAAATAAAGCAAAAATAAATAAGATGAACATGGAAAATTAAAGAGAAAATGCTGTAATATCCCCTGTAGAAAAAAAATGAAATAAAAGAGTGAACTAGTTTATAGTCCTGAGTATTTTTGCAGGTATGCAAGACCCAAGATAAACAAACTGCCCCCCAAGAATTATGAAGACACTTCGAAATGTGAACATAATGTTAAATAACTTTTTGTCTCTACAATAGCTTTATCTTCACAGTGTCTTGACTCCAAGTCATGATTGACTTTTTCGCTGTTGGTCATTCGGTTTACTTTTCTGGCAACTTATCAACACAAGTGGAGCAGGTAAAGTCAACTCTGATTGGCTGTTATCACATACATTTCTACCATGTTTGATCAATTAAATATGCTCGCAACTGTTCATTGTAATCATTCCAAAATTTATCTTAATCACAAATCATGATCATATAATCATCTAGCCCTTGTCTTTAGTCTGAAAGTTGATTTTAGAGGTACTGTGAGGGATATCCAGGGAAGTGAAAGCTATCCAACATTTTTTTAGGAGAAAGACTCAGTTTTCCATAAGCAGTCATTTTAGTAAGGACAAGTCTCTTTTTAGGGCATGCACTTATTTTGGAAGCAAGTGAATGGAGTGAAGATTTACAGTCAGTTTATTTCAATATCACCTGTCAAGTCCTTACACATCGGTACTACCTTTAAGAGGACATGTTGCTCATGAAATCTCAGGATTTTGTGGTGGCACTTTGGGTGGCCAATCAGATTTAATGGGCCTTGGCACCCTCACCACCCCTCTTGACAGGCCCCTGCTGTTCACTGGTTTCAGTTATGTCAGAGGATTTAATATGATGCTAATTTACGTCTCATCCAAAGCAGCATTTTAAGCTAGCAGAGACCCAGATCATTGTTTTCTGTTCTTAAACAAATATTAAAATTGTTTTAAAATTATATTGGAATTGTTACTGACCACGATCAAAACTTTTTCTCACTCACACAAACGGTTAATTTAAGTTTCAGCCTGGGTTTTGGGGTAACGATTGTGTCGCTCCGTCTTCATTACATAACAACAGGAGCAGACAGTCCGAGTGAAATGCGACGGTTAATCCTCTCGTAGACAGAAGAGATAACAAGTCCATGAGTTTGTTCACAGGCAGCTGTCTTACCGTATTTGTTGGGCTCTCTGTTGTACTCCAGGATAGGCACCACAGCGTTGGGCTCGGACTCGGAGTGCCCCTCCGCCTCTTTTTCCTCCACGGTGCCAGCGCTGCTGCTGCTGCCGCCGGGGTCCGGTGCCGGGTCAGCCACCACCGCCTCCGAGTGGTCCCCTTCCCCGGCGACCCTCACTCCTCCGTCAACCGGGACAACTACAAATCTTTCCCCCATGCCCCTGTCTTCTTCACCTTTCTTGGTGCACTTTAAATGAAGAAAAAAACACACCTACTGGGCAAACCCCTGCGGTCCACGCTCGGAGGGAGCGAACACGCAGGACAGCGTACGACAGCCAGGAGGACACACGTTCACGGGCTGATCAGAGGATTGATTACAGTACGGGAGGGCCCGCCCCCCGCCTCCGCTCATTGGCTGAGAGGGCCAAAGCGCGGTGTCAATCTCCCTGAGAGGCAAATCCAAGCAGTGTGAATGAGTTCATTCTAAAAAGGTGCAAATCCTTTTAATTAGCCTAACTTAGTAAAATCACCTTTAATTAATTTCATTTTTAACTGATGAGAACAGCAGGTAACTCTCACAGCATGGTTGGGAAATAAGCTTAAATTGTCAACCAATTTATTTATTAATTCTTACAATTAAAAAAATAAGTCACTTAGTTTTGGGAGTAACCCCAGTCATCAAAACCTTTTAATTCGCTTCTTGCCTTTGAAATAAGGCTGTCCAACTGCAACTCAACAGACTACTCCTTAAAATAGTCCATGAGAGAGCATGTGTGAGCCCTGCTGTCACAATGGAGCACATGTACTGGCATGTCACACTGCACTCTGCACAATCTGCTTTGATGGTCTTAAAATGGTATGACAATTAACACCTACTCTTTACATCCTCTGCCATCAATAGCCTGCCACACAAGGGCAATAAATCATTCTGTTAAAAATCTGTCATGCTTAAGTTATTTTCCAAACTCCCATAATAACTCTGACACGTTAAAGCTTGGAACAAATGGTTCATTAACACGCCACTTATGTTTCTAGGCTGTTTTTGATATTTAAAAATAGGTGTCGAACCTCTAAGAGCTTAAGTGAGGATCTCGTGAAAAGGAATCCTGCTGTTTTACTGGACAACTGGAACATACCATACAAAACTGTCCATATGGCATGGAAATGTCAGGTCAGTAGGTCAGACAGGACGGGCATGCGTGACACACCCCCTTTTAATGGTACGTTGCAAAATCTAAATATAGTTCAGCTCGCTGTTTTTTTTTTATGTTTGTTTTTGTTTTCTTTTTGTCACCTTGACATTTTTTATCATTTTAATTAATTACATTGATAAATAATTATACAGATTCTGTTGAAGTGTGGGGTCAGATACGGACTGGTTCCTGGACCATACAGTAAAACTAAGTTTGGAAAGTGACGTCAGGGGCAGGGGCAGAGGGGTGGCCGGATTCTTGGGGAATCTGTTGCCCCTTACTTTTTCTGGATGACGAGTGTTGGGCCCCAAGCAAAGTTGGCTTGATGGGTGTGTCCAACGGTACCACAACCATCCTCTTTTGGCAATAATTTTGGCCCATTTGGAAAAAAGATTAAACAGAGTTTTGAAAGATATTAAAGGAGCAAAAAGAAACCATATCTGCTGTAATCACAAATAGTGACAGTAGTAAAATCAGTCTGTCGTTTTTATCAATTGAAATAGTGGTCCATTAACTTTTGGAATCTGACGCCCAGCCAATATTTGCTTGGCCCACTCAGAACTGAAATCCTAGCTCCATTCTTAGACTAAAGGCTACATGTACTCTCATTTTAAGGGGTTATTTTACTCTGACATGGATCTACTTCCACTCGAGCATTTCAGCACTGTGACAGAGCTTAAGGTCGTACTTTCCAACCAAGCTGCAATCTCCAGTGTTGAAAAGTGAACCATGGAAGCAGATTTGGTTTCTTTACTTCAATGCTTTATTTTTAACAGAAATTTCAAAGGTGTACTTTCCCAAACAGTTGCAAGATAATTTCTTCCCTTTGAATCATGCACTAGAAAATAAGCCTGGACATATTTATTTTTATTTACTTTTGGACACATTTATCTGTTTATCTACCTGTAGACTTCTCAATCTGTTTGTGAATCTGTTTAAACACTGTGCAGTATCTTGACACCTATGCAGTGTGCAATATCTGTTTAACACAGTTCATCCTGCTACAACCACGTGTATCATGTTAATATTGCTTTACCATTGGTATTTATTGCTTGTAGTACTAACTACTTGTTTTTTACTCTCTCTTTATACCATTGCTTATTTTATTACCTATATCCCATTTATTTCCTCACTGCTGTATCATGTTAAGAGCTATGGCTAACACTGAATTTCCTGCAGGGATTGGTAAATTATTTCTGATTCTGATTCAGGGAATGTTTGTTCTTTTTTCATATTTAGGTGTACATCATAGACAAGAAGCACCTGATGGCATTTCATGTTGGGTCAGCTGCTGTGAGTCAGCTATGATCCTGAATATTTCCTTCCTGATAAAGGTCACCTGATAGGGTGTGACAAATCATGGAAGGACAGAGTAAAGACCCATTACGTAAGAGAAGGGAGATGTTTCTGTCTCCTATTGTCTTTTCTTTCAAGCACATTGAACATGACTTCAGAGTTTTGTATGTTAGCATTCATTTTGCCAGAAAGTGAAAAGTTTATGGTCAAATAACACTGAGGAAAGATAACATATAAACTCAGAGCCTTTGAATTTAAAGGAACAACCAGAAGGCAAACACAACACCTCAGCTGTACCAACACTAATCCTTGAATGTTGCGGATATGCTCTGTCTAATAGACGTTGGCTTCAGTCATTTCCTCCATCTCAACTTGCACACAAACCATATCACACAGTCTGGCATTCACTTAACAGGTATCCAAAACTCTTCAGGGGGGAGAATTCTCTGGATTCTCTCCAGGGGACCACTCAGACAGTGACTGCATGAAGGGTGTTACGTGGACCTCAAAAATAGACAGCTGGCAGGACAGTCGAGTGACGGAAGGGTGGGGGTGTGAGGGGCAGTTGTTGAAGTCAGCTCAATTCAGTTCATGATTTCAATGACAGAGAGGTCAACTCAAAGTGTTAGACTGTGAAAAAAGTTGATTGCAGTCTTCAACAGCAATCTTTCTTGTATTAAATGTGTTTCTAAGCTTCTTAGATCTTCATATCTTGCAGTCCAACTGGTTAAATGGGTAAAGGGTGGATGCTGCACACTCAGGGCGTGAGACTAAAATACATCACTGTCAAATAACATGTAATCCTTCATGTCCTTGTTGTTTTACTCATCCGCAGCTAAACTCATCACCTCTGTTCAGAATGACTCACAGGCTGGACAAAATGAAACACAGATTACTTTTTGTAAGCTGGGCGCGAGCAGATGTGGTCTACAGCTTCAAGTGCTATGACCACAAATATCAGTCTACATGTTGGTGTCATCCTTCTTTTTGCAACTGGCAAGACTTTCCAAGGAGATGAAACTCAATGAAGGAGATTTTTTTTCAACAAGGGCACCAACAGTATATATTGGTTATGTTCTTTGAATATTTAAAACATTTTTTTCCCAGTAAATATGGGTGGTAACAGTTTTGAACATTCATTCTTGTGTGCCCAATTTACATTAATTTGTGTATAAATTACAGTCTATGGATATTTATTCATATTTTGAAAACATGTTTCCATAATTTTCCATTTTTGGGGGCAAATTTTCATGTCATATACTTTCAGAATAAGAAAAAGACCCATGTCAGAATTTCAAAGGAACGTTTGAAATTAAATGTATGAAAAGCATGTGGATGGTTTAAATTAGTCTATGAGTTTGTTGTTTTATACTTTGTAATACAGGTGTCTGTGGAGCAAATGTCTAAAACTGTAAAAAAAACTTTTTGGTTGAATTTATGCTTTCCAAAACTTACCCTGACTTGGAAGTTGTTATTTCACATCCATAACTTCTTATCATTATCCATGACTACATAGATCCTAATATAAATAAAGCATGGAGGGTCATTGCTGAAAATGGAAATTTGGAAATTAGTGACTTGGTGAATTTCATAGTTATTTTTCATGGTCAATTTTTTTTCAAACTTTTATTTCATTAAAGGGACTGTGAGGACTTTCTAAGTGAACTTGAAAAAGTGACTGTAATCCACAACTTAAAATGACATTATCAGCTCTAAAATAGGTCATTTCTAAATGCCACTTCCCAGCTTCTCAATTAGGACTGGATGGGTTGGGCTTGACCTGATTGATTAACAGCACACTGAAGTCTCTATGACAACACCACACAAGCTGACGAAGTTTAGCAGTGAGAAGAGACATCTGTGTTTAACTCTGCTGAAAATGATTCCATTGTTTTTTTTTATAGTGTCTGACAGAAAAGGGACAGAAGAGTAGGAGACAGCTAATTCTGCAGTGATCTATTCAAACCCGAGAGTCTGTCAATAAAATGGTTACGTTTGCTCTGCTTGGTGAGGTTGGAGTTTTGGAGTTAGTAGATGAGCACTGGTAGGACATGGCCAGGATTCACCAACATTACATGCTATAGACATGTCTCAGAGCACTGGGCTGTGAGTAGCGCGAAATATAGCAGGCAGCTAAACTATGCTACAAACTTACAAGGTTTGCTTTTTGTCACTTTTCAAACAACAGCACTTCATAACTGTTGATAAATATATTACCTTATTGCTTGCATCCGGTAAAAAGTTGTCTTGAATGAAGAAAAGTAGTCAAAAGGAAGATCTGATCTTCATCCATCTTTAAAAACAAATACAGTAGTCATGATAGTTTGTGCAAGTCCTCCAAGACTGCAGTCCACTTCAAACAGATTCTCCTCACAACCTCTTTAAGCTTAGTAGGACATTAACTTAAATGGTAATCTAAAATGTGATTCATCACAAAATTATGACCAATAAAGAGAAAACCATAGATTGAAGTGTGATTCTGTCCTCTTTTAACTTAATACTTATCTTTGCAGACTGCAGATTTGGTATGTAAATGTAGGCAAGGGACCAGGTTTTGATATCAAAAGTGTTTCGGCCTCTAAATGTGAGTTTTATCCACAAATGTTTCTTTGGCGAGTAGCAGGGAAACAGTTTGTGTTGAGAGTAACAGATAGGGATGCAGCTGAAACAACTCACAGCACTCAGGAATATCTACACATTAACACAGTTATATATATGTACTGTAATATGCCTCACCGGACAGGACCAAGACTTGCTCAAGCTGACAGATCAACCAATGAGATCCACTAATATCATTACAGACTCATTTATTCATGAGGCTACAGACATTTTTCTTCACCATCAATGTAGCTTAAGGTCTGAATAAGTCTCTTTGAGTCTGGCCTGGTTTGATGTAGTTTGTCCTAAAGTGTGCAAGGGAGAACAATGTGCTCAAACAGAGATGTCTTTATTACAGCTGAACACTTTAAACCTGGTTTGAGTATGTTTGTACTTAAATCTTTCACCATTGTCTATACAAATAATACTCTTAAACACTTTAAAATTTAACAGTTTAACACTGTGCAAAAGGTCTTCCCTAACTTTTTCATGCTATCTGACGTACTGTGATATGCATATAATTTTTATAAAAAAATGTAAATTTAAAACATATTTTGATTTTTTTTTCTTAAACTCATTGAAATGCTAAAATGCTTCCTAAATCTAGTATGTGCAAAGTACGATAATGCACCAGGTCTGTGAATCATATTTGGTTTGTGTTTGCTTTACAATCCTGCAGGTTTGATAAATAAGAGTCTGTAGGGAGTCTTCTGTGTCCAAGAATAGGTCTAAGGGTTATTTCGTCTTCATTTTAATTGGTGGTTTCTCATGTTCTTCTTTTGTACATCTGCTGAAATTCATTACTCAGTTGTTCAGACACTTTGATTGGACAAATATTAATTTATGCATTCCAACTTTGTCCTGCACAATACTGCTGCAGAGACAGACAGGTTGGCACAGTTGCCTGTAATTTTCATGCACCGTCCCGTCTCATTGGACTCATGGATCAGCGGTGTACAAACACTCTCCCCTCTTTCTGCTTTGTTGTCACAGAGATGGTCCTGTGGGAGGGAGCTGTACAAACTGGCTGCTGAGGCGGAGTTGTTGTTGTCATGGTGCTTAACTGGGATTTATTTAGCCCCTCTTGACCTGCCCCTTTCAGTAACACGGGGAGAATATCAAGATTGAGACATAACTGTGCATGCAGGCCTCTTCAATGTCACAGGCCATTAACCCTGAATGAGAAAGACGTCTTTGTAAACATGAAGGCATCTTTGCATTCACACCTCTATGGACTCATTCATGTTTAAGTGTAAAACATGGTATAGCTGGGTTATTGGTGGTGCTCTTATTTTGTAAGGGTGCAGAAAGACGAATCAACTCAGCTTCTGTCCTTAAAGTCACCAATAACTCAAAACCTTCTGTTTTCTTTGATGATTACCTCTCTGTTGTGGTTTCTTAGTGAGAAACTGAATATTTGCTGGGGTGTGCTGCTGTAATTAATGGAGCCAGCGATGCATGCAGGCCCAGAGGGTATGTGGGTCAGCGCTATAGCATAAAAAGAAGCTTTTATTGTGGAACGAGTCCCCCACTGCTGTGTCATTGTGCTGTCCTTGTCACAACAGACAGTGTTGGGTCATCAGAGACACATGCTGGGCTCTGTAGTGTGAACTAATCCCAGAGGGGAACATGATGTAAGGGAGCACAGGGATGTTGTTGGAGCAGAGGCCCGGCTGATACACCTGCTGAAACAACATGTCAATTTAGGAATAAAGGTTTGTTGTTTGAAACAGCAGAGTTAAATATAGAGCTTGGTTGGTCCTCAGGTCGTCTAACTGTGCTTGAACACCCACTGTCCTGTTGTGATCCACAGTGGTAACTTTTGGTGTGCATCAGAGTGCAGTACTGGTGATAATCTCCAATGATATTGCATGATTGATGCACTGCATTCTAATTTTATTTCTGTATTCACACATTACCTTTATGTGATTTTTGCCCTTCAATTTTATTATCATTCATTGAATATTATCCTGCATCTACTGTTCATAGATTTTTCTCCCTCTCTGTTTAAGTATACCCAGGCCATTGTCTGGGGGTTTTTTTGTCTCTCAAATATCACTTTCATAACTCAAAAAAGGGACAAAATATTGCATTATCTCATTTTTCTGTTCATATGCAAATGATTTAAATAAGCTGTTCAAAGTTCATTAAGCGCAATGAAAAATGGAGTGATTTATACAAAGTTAAGTTTTGCTTAATCCACTTGACAAATTTAAGTTCACTTTACTTGGATTTTATTTTTCTTGAACAAAAAAAAGGCGGTTTAGACAAGAAGCAATCTTACTTCAGCAACATAAATAAATAATGCAAAAGTTGCCTTAATTTTCTGAAGTAGATGTACCAGAAAAGTTTTATCATTGCATGCTGACACATGAAACTGAAGCATGAAGCTGGTTTATTGGGCTGATCAGAGGGAAAAGATGCACATGCTGCCACATAACTGTTGATAAGTAGGATCACAAAAACTATGTGCCTGTGTAGAGTTTGACTGGAGTGAAGCCTGCTGGTCCTCCTGAGTTAAAGTCTGCTTTGAATGTGTTAAATACACATATAGAACATTTGGATTGTGAAGGGTTTTTTTCGCCACAGGGAGTGGAGCAGAGTGAAGCTGGAGGTAGTGATTATGGAGGAGGTAAAAGACGTTAACCTGTTTTTGTCTGCGTACAGATGGCCCACTCTTTGTAACAAGATCCCAGGGGATGCAGAATTCATGAGGGACAGATGTTTGTGTCTCTGTATGAGGGTATGAGTGTGTTAGAAAAAGAAATAGAAAACATGAATACACTTTACATCTGGACATGTGTCAAAGAGTCACAGTTACCATCTGCACCCACAGATCACGTGACTTACAGCTGGGTGACTCTGCAGCCAGCTAATTTTAAAGATGTCAGCAGCAGCGTGACACAGGCCAGGTTTCAGACAGATTTCTGTGATTGAAAATGTTGTTTTGGAGGGAATCCTGCTCCGTCTCCTGCCAGATTAATTTCTCAAGAAACACTCGCTGTGATTATTTTCACAGCCTCAGGGATATTGGATTTGCAAAATCATGATGGAGTGATCATAATCCTGATGTTGGAACATATTTTCATTCTTTGAGGTCCAGCATGAATCATGACGCAATGCTACTGTTTAGGATTAAGCTTCTGTTGAGTTTTTTTTTTATTAATTAATTTTTTTATCCCTGACAGTCAAAGGTGTTTGTGTGGCTCAAACTCATAAAGAAGGAAGTTTCTCTTCAGTTTTATCTCTATTTAAAAATGCATCTCATAGCATAGACAGGTATCTCAGCCTCTTACAGATTTCTCATCAAACACATAAACTGTCTTAAACTCCTCCAACGTTTAAAGGCCATCTTTTAAACTACTATTATGCTTAATGAATTCATTAAAATAAGAACAAACATGTCACAAAAAGATCCTCCAGGTGGACCAGAGTGTATTAGATTAGAGTTCCTGTAGATACTGAGCTGTATGTATGCCTTTTTTGCTGTCTTACTTTTCCTAATTTAGTTTCCAATGAGTATTTCTGATTCTTTTTTTTTAACTACTTTACAGGGCTTAAAATGTGACAGGAATCACCCAGTGAGGCAGAGTCTAAATGGAATGCCATGAGAGGTCATTTTGGGTCCAGTTGTGACCCCTAGTGGACAGTCTATGATCGCACATGTCGCTTGATTTATATCAGTGCTCCCCAACACTTTCCAGGTTGTTTGGTTAGAGGTTAAGGCTGGTGGAGGCTTTGGTTAGAGGTCAAGGCTGGTGGAGGCTTTGGTTAGAAGTTGCTGCCTGAGCTTTCTGCAAAGGCTTCATTTTACCAAAGCAGATGTTGACCCCTGGGTGTAACACGCATTTTGCCCAAAGGCAGCAAGGAAGTGCTCCAACCATCCACAACCCTAAATTCAATAAGGCACTAAAACTGAGGCGATATCGGCTTTGATCCGATATTTAGTTATTTAAAATAACTAAATACTCTAACATTAACAGGTATCAACCTGCAGATGTTTTGTAAAGTGTCTTGAGATAACGTTTGTTATGATTTGGCGCTATATGAATAAAGATTGATTGATTGATTGATCCAGCAGATTTGGAAGCACTGCCATCTGCTGGATCAAAGCTGGAGTTCCAGTAAAGAAGCAGGATTTTTTTTTCTCAGTTTTCATACTCAGGTTTTAGGTTTGACATGGACTTTCAGCTGTTGTAGCTTCCTCCTGATCAGTTCAAATAACTGAGATCAACAGAATTTGCAGGGAAGAAAATCTTCATCTCCTTTCTCTCATGGTAACTTTCCTCTTTCTCTCCTTAGCTCCACCTTTTTTCAGTCTCCTCCCACTTCCTTAGTTAAACACTGAGATGAAGTGCTGAGATGGCAGTGTAGAGAAAATTGTGTCACAGCGATGGTGGTATAGTGGTAAGCATAGCTGCCTTCCAAGCAGTTGACCCGGGTTCGATTCCCGGCCATCGCAGAATATTGTTACTTCTATATGTCACCAAATGTAACACAAAGGTAAACAAAAAAATGTTGTCTCTCAGCTGAAGACAGCTGGGAAGAGAATTCACCCACCCCACTACCTTGTACAGGCCAAGCAGTAGAATGTATATGAAAATGTTATGTTGATGTTTTTCTTTTTATAATTTAATTCTAATAATTTACTTAGGTAGCGAAATTAAAATATACAACATGAAATATCTACTACAGTTCTTATTTTGGTCTATTGACACATCTTTTTCGCCTTCAATAACATGTTCAGGAAAATAACAGATTCATGAAAGTATGGGATAAATTGCAGAAAGGGTCCCTAATGAATAATTGATAATTGAATTATTGGTTACAAGTGGGGGAATCATCATTCTATATAAGCTCAGTGGACATTTTAGATATCTGTAACTCACATTCAAGATATCTCTAAATATTTTTTGACTAGTCAAAATTCTATTTACAGATATCTACAATTCATTTTGCCCAGTCAAAATTTAATTTTGGATATCAGAAAAAGGAGTTGTAGAGATCCTGAATTCTGATTCTACCGAGTCAAAATACATTTCAAGATATCTCGAATTGGCATTACAGATATCTACCATTCATTTGTAGATATCTGTAATTCACATTTTGGATATCTGAAATGAAGTAGTAGATATTTTAAATCAGAAACCCCATACACATGGATGGCAAAAAGTGACGTATATTGGATATCTGAAATGACGTTGTCGATATCTGAAATGACAATTGTGGATAGGCAGATTGTACCTGCAGATATCTGAAATGTTCTTTTGACTAGGCAAAATCAAATTACAGGTATCTGCATCGCATATCCAGTCCAGTTTTTAAATGTTAAAATGGTTTGACATTTCACATTTTGGTTATCTGAAATGGCATAGTAGATATCTAGAACGAGAAACCCCATACACATGAATGGCAAAAAGTGACGTCATTTTGCCTGGTCAAAATGATGTTGTAGATATTTGATATGACAACTGTGGATAGGCAAAGTCTTTATGGATGTCTGAAATGTTCTTTTTGACTAGGTGAAATTTAATTACAGATATCCTGAATTAAAATTCTGACTATCTAAAATGTAATTACTATTGGTCAGAAATAAGTTGTTGATATCTATAATATTAATTTTATATTGTCAAAACTTAGCTTTTCAATATTAAGATTGCTTGCCATAGATACAAGCACAACAAATATTAGCACTTGGCAAAAGTGGTAATGACCGCAAAGGAGGCAAACTCTGCCTCATATAAGTGACAGTAGTGGACAGAGGAAACACACTCAGCTTTTGCTGGCGGATATTACTAGCCTGGTACGGAGGAAAACATTGTCAAGTTAGTGTTTTCAAAGTACCCATTTTATGTCCTGTACCCAAAGAACAGCAGCAATCATTGTGAAATGTGGTCTGAAACACTGTTTTTTTATGTACAGTTACTCCTAAAATAAGACCCCCCCCCCCCTGAAATTTTCAGAAAAAAGAGGACTTGAACACAATGCAGCCGAATGGTCACTTGATATTGCCACAGCACACAGATATGATAAACATTTTGATGAGGGGTATTTATTTCATAAAGCTTTACCACAGCCTTGTTTTTGGAGTGGCCTCACTGCAAGAATGAGAAGACATCCATTATTACAGTATTCTTATTGCAAAGTCTGCAATGTATGCTCTCATTTGCTGCTATAAGTCTGTAAATCTTTCTGTTGGGGGACAAATAAAGGAATATTTAATCTTATCTCATCATAAAATGTCCTATAAATGTTCTTAATAACCATTGAATAATTTTCTATCCTCCATATTTTAGTCTGCTGCACAGCCAGTTATTGTAAACACACTGCTTCCACTCAAAGGGGCGGGGCCAAAATTCAAGGGCTGATTCCAACCAATCATATTAAAGTGAGCTGTGATTGACAGCAGGTCAGAATGGTCAGAATGTAGAGTCAGGAATAACAGCCTGTGTTCTGTCTGTGCTCTGTGACATCACCATGGTCAGAACACGGAGCTTTTATCTGTTTGTGTCTGTGTCTTAGAACTCTCATAGGTCTGCTGACAGCTTTGAAGATAAACAAGTGCTGCTTCTGAACAAGAGTAATAGGACATAATTCTCACACAGGAAAGGAATTCTGAGGCCAAAATGAACCAAAATCAAGCATCAGCAAAGCTCCCCGATTCTACTGAAGACGAAGAAGAGCAAATGACATTGTTCGTCTCCCTGCTGACGGTGCACGTATTGATTGAGTGTAAAGCTTTCAAGAACCGCAGCCAGGAGACGTGGGCGCCCCATACAAACCAACTCATAGATAAGACCATGGAGGGACTGCGTGTCCCTAAAGGGTTTTGCCCAAAACTCAAGCACCTCAGGAAAGTGAGCAAAAGTATAATTGGGGAACTTAAGAAGCTCTTCAATGGGGGGCAGTCACTGGAGTATGTGGTTGTTTTACAGAATCCAGCTGTGGACGCCGCCATCGTCAGGACTATACAAGCTTGCATCCAGAACATGGCTTATCAGCCTCGATGGACCGATGTCTCCAGCTGGTGGAGACAGGCCAAAGAGGCAGTGAGCTCATTTTCAGGTTCGATAGCTGCCTTCTTTAGTCCTTTATTACATTCATTATAGCCTCATGTCACTCCGAAGCTCAGTGTGTATCAAGCTTGGACTCCAAGCTTGATACACACTGAGCTTCTGTGCTGGCATAGTGGTTTTCTCCGGGTGCTCCGGTTTTATCCAAGGATCCCAATTTGGATATTAAAAAGAAAAAAAATAAAATAAAATGACCCAGGCAGCAAAATCAGTCTGGCCCACACATGGGCCACATACTTGTGTTTCTTCTGGCCCAGTATACAGCTGGTTCCACAGGCCAAATCTATTCCCCATGATGCACAGCCGCTTGCTCAACTTCATGCCCAGCCTGAAAGGACGCCATCATGTCACTGCCTACTTTCACTGCTCATTTTCTGACATTTCTTTTATCCATGGTTAAACTAATAAGACGTGCTTACACAACCTATTTAAATACCTTCAACTCTGTCGTGCCAGATGATTGTGGGGACAAATCAGCCTGTAAAAAAACACAGAGGCATGACAATTAATTTAATAATCAAAACAAAAAAAATAAAAAGTATGCTAGTTCTCATGAATAGGCTGAGCCAACTAGTATCTGTTATTGATCATAGCTACTAATGATACATATACTTACACAATCCCACATTACACACAGTTTTGAATTATTGTTTTCTTTTTATCCCTTTTTTCAAAAATATTGTAATGTTTTTCCATCCCTTTTTTATATTTATTTCTTTTCTTTTTTCAAAATTCTTAACCAGCTTTTTCATCCTGTTTCCTTCCCCTCACAAGGCAGGGGGAGGATTACAAATTTTCCAGGATAATTAAGTGTTTCCAGGTCATTTGATCTTTTTTCTCACTCTCCATGTTTTCCATGACTGGAAAATTGGTCAGTCATTTTCCAGGACACGTGGGAACCCTGTTTGTTATAAAAGCCATATACTGATTTTAAAATGAATTGAGTCAAATATGGTCTGTGTGAGCAAAGTTTGATAAGGAGGCCAAGATGTTTCACAATACACAATACACTTGTTTCTTAGTTTCTACGTGTCACATATAATTTCTATTTGCACTTAAGAACCACCAATTAAAAACACTCACATTCAACCTGGTGAGTCCATGGAAGGATTCTCCAACATTCCTAGTCTGAATTGCTGTGAGATGAGGACAATGATTGGCATTGGCTGCGAGAATGTTGGTGAGCGGTCTTTGTGGAGCACTGGGTAAAACACTGACCTCCTGTCATGTCCTGATTCCTCCTCACTATCCATAAGATAGGCAGTGTTTAAAAGTCGGCTACTTAGCCTGAAAAAGATATCGTATTGAAATTGCAACTTAGGTATAGTTTCATCACAAAGTCAAATAAACTTAATCATAGAAATAAATTGTAAGACTGAATACACCACTGATGACAGTGAATAAATAAAGCCAAATCAACGCATATTGATTTGACAACGCAAATGGGTGATGATGCTGACCCTGAGCCACGGAGGAGGAGGAGACCAATTTGGATGTTGTTCGTAAACAGAAAAATGAAACCCTTTCGAAATTCTGGCATACTTCACCTTAAGTTTTTCACTTTAAAACTCTTTGGGACTCAACTGTATTTTAAGCATCAGTACAACAAATGTAGACCAGTTCAACCCAGACCAGTGTCCAGTCCAACAGGAGCTGTTAACAGTTCATCACTCACCTTTTGTGTCTCACTCTCCTCCCATTGCTGTCTTCAGCATCTGATTGAAGGTCTGATCACTGTTCGGCATCTTGTAGCTTGTGTCTCCCTTCCTGATAATTATCCATTGAATATAAATTGAAAATTCAGGAACAGTGAATTGACAAATCAACTGGCATCAACAAACCACAGTTTTATATTTACTGGTTGCAAACATCACCCGAGCATATCAGGACATCCAGTCAGGGCCAGGGTTAACTCCTTGTTTGATAGCTGCCTCCGGGGATTTCCCTTTGCGAGCAGGCCACAGACATTCGTTGCCCTTCACTCAAGCACCTGGCACCAGCTCTACCTCATGCGTTTCCAAAAATTCCACAATTTTGAACATAACTTTTCTGTCAGAGTAAAAAATAATTTACTTCACAAGTCTGCAGAAGTCTCTCCGTCACATTGAATGATTCCTGATTCAACTGACGGTCAGAACAAAACATGCTATCACTTGCTTGGAAACAAACACACCTGTTTTTTTTCTTTAAAGAAGTCCAAAAGCCCTCCTGCTTTTTCATGCTTACTTTGATTTTACGTTCAAGGTCTTTCAACAAGATGGTTGGAGATCACCCAATGAGTCAGGATAAGCACTTACAGGTCACTATGTTCAGCCCAAGTGGCAATCTCCAGTCCAAAAATATGAGACAATGCAGAAGTGCTAAAAAGCTAATGTTCCTCCATTGTCTGCTTGAGGCTGGCTCTGGAAGTACCGGAAGTCACGTACACACCAAGCCAAAAATGCAGCTTTCAGTGCCACCTTCTCTGAGCCATAGTTTATTTGAAATGGACTAAGGCAACGTGGAAAGGTCAACTGTGGTCTGATGAGTCCACATTTCAAATTGTTTTTGGAAATCATGGACATTGCGTCGAGGAAAAGACCATCCAGATTGTTACCCGTGCAAGGTTCAAGAGCCAGAGTCTGTGATGGTATGGAGAGGGCAGTTAATGAGCATGGCATGGGCAACTTACACATCTGTGATGGCACCATCAGTGCTGGAAGGTACATCCAGGTTTTGGAGCAACACATGCTGCCATCCAAGCCACTTTGTCTTTCTCAGGGACGTCCCTGAGAAACCAAAACACATTCTGCACCTGCTACAAGAGTGTGGCTTTGTAGTAAAAGAGTGCAGGTATTGGACTGGCCTGCCTGCAGTCCAGACCTGTTGCCCACTGAAAATGTGTGGCGACTTATAAAGTGCAAAATACACCAAGTTGTACATATTGTACACCAAGCAGTAACGAGAAAGAATTCCAGCCCCAAAGCTTCAACAATTTGTGTCCTCGGTTCCTACACGTTAAATGAAAAGAGCTATGGACTATGTGAATGTTTTCCTCTGCAAAGTCACTCCCATTACTTCTTTTTGCATTTTGAAACTACTCAGATCCTTTTACAATCCAACAGAGCAAAATGTAAACTATTGCAATTTTTCAACTGGTCTTCAAATCAATCGATTTGAAATTTTTAACCATCTCTTTTTGGGATCTGTAAATTATTTTGTTCATCATTAAAGAATCTGAAGACTTAAGAGAAACAAATTCACGGGGTTTCTGACAACTTTTTTATTTTCCACCGCTGCATGTGAAGTAACTGTTGCAGCAACAGTTGCTAAAATGAACACTAGGTGGCAACAAATCCCCATGAAACATTCACAGCTCCTCATCCTGACACAAGCAGAACTTGAAGAAAAAAAGTACCTTTTGTCAACACATTGGTGAGGTATAAATGAACAGAATTTGAACTTCTTTTTTAGCCAGAGTAACCATATATATGTGTTTTTAAAACCTTTCTTTACAACATCATTTAATCCGTCAGATCATTTTTGATTCACGTTCATATTGTGAAGTTTTAAATGCGCTGTCTCAAGACATTTAAACACGAGCATGTGTCACTGATGAGAAGCTAATTCACTTTCTATAACTGCTAATAATAGTTGGAGTTTGTCGACATTTGAGTCGAGGGATCAAAACAAGTAGCACAAAACTGAAGTTATAATTTAAATTAATCTCATTCCATCCTGTAATATGAAAGGTTTGTGCATATTAAACTATTTATGTCCCAACCAGAGGAAGTGTAGTGTGTTGTTTGCAGCTGTATGTTCTCACTGCTCTCCTATAGTTTCTCTGATGTGACGTCTGGAGCATCATTACCATGGAGACAGCTATAGGAATGCTTGTTACACAGTTTACATTGTTTTTTGTCCTCTCCTCAGCTTCTGTCTTCTCTCTGCAGCATGCATAGCTTTCATGTTATCCCTCTTTTACCACGCGCTCTGTAAAACACTGGCACACACTTATAAAGAGTGTGACAACAGAGATTTGTTGGCCAGATGCCTCTTTTCTTCATCATTATTTACCATTCACACAAACTGCAGGATCCACTCCGCTCTCTTCACCACTTATAGTTTGTTTGCTGACTGGCGTGCACCCACATCATTTTAACCACTGGAAACAGACACTTCAAATCAAATCCACCCACAAAACATGATCACACTTTGATTTATTCTGCCTTTTATGAAACTTTTGGTGGAGGAATTGTCAGGTAACATAGCAATGTGAGGAATGTTTGCAGAAGGGACAAAGCAGTTACATGTGCTGCTGATGTTCAGCGTCAGGTTGGATGTAAAGTTTGGTTTCCAGGGGCGACAGCACAGTCAGGAGGTATCCTGTTTGGGGGGCAGGATCCGGAATCAGGCTGTTTGCTCTGTAAGATCTGTTGTCCTTCCAGTAAAAACATTCCCGTGGGGCGGGGATGAGCAGAGCATGCTGGGAGCCTGCAGTTCACCACACGCAGAGCGGACACAGAGCATCCTGCATCCTGGATGCTCGCTGCTGCTAAACCTCAGTCATGGAGACGTTAACAAGGGATTACAGAAGCTCTGAAGACCCCTCTCATCACAGTCACCCCCCCTTCTCCACAACAGGTTACATATAGTCTGAATTTGTGTGTGACTTTACCAGTGTCTGTTAACTTTGTGCATGATTTGTTTCTGCAGTTTGTTTTTTTTATGGTTTGAAAACACTGAAGAGACACACATTATCATACAAACAGTCTAGCGATTTATGAGACAAATTCAAAGATTTATAAGACACAAGACAATGACAAGGTTTAGAAAATGCAGGGCACAATCCACTTTTTCCTCATTGAAACATTCTTCTGCTTAACATCTTTGAATTTCTTTATCTTTTTAAAAATATGGGGTAAAGAATTGTCCTTCTTTGGTCTAATTTTAAGAATTTCTAAGTCTTTTTTCTTTTTTTATATATATATTTTGAAAACACCCAAGGGACACACGTTATCATTCAAACAGTCTGGCAATTTATGAGGCGAATTCAAAGATTTATAAGACACAAGATAATGACAGGGTTTATAAAACACTTGACAAAATGCATTTTTTCCTCATTGAAACATACTTCTGCTCAAAATCTTTGAATTTTTTAAACTTTTTGAAAACATAAAGTAAAAAATTGTCCATTTTTGGTCTAATTTCAGGAATTTTAAAGAAAAAATTCTTCAGAGAATAGTTTTAATTAGATCTTTTCTGCTGCATCATACTAAAATAAAAACAATAAAATCACATTTGTACTAAAAACAATCATAAAAACAATATCAGCAGACTCTAGACTCCTGCATAGGTGCCGTTATAAAAGAAAGGCTTGTCGGTCACACAGTGACCTACGACCTCAGGTGTCCACCTCTGGACCTTAGGTTTGCCGTTTTTGCCCTGGCGGACGATGACTGTGCTTTTGGAGGCCAGTGAGGGGTCCTCGTCAAAGAAGTTGAAAGGTCGGAGGAAGAAACCCACAGCGTTGCCGGGTGTTGCTGTGTTGGGGATATCCTCAGAGTGAGGCACATGCAGGAAGCCCACGGTCACCCAGGCAACCAGGTCCTACACACAGGGGAGCAAACAGCACGTTAGAGGAGAGCAGGGCTTATAAAAGGTGTTTTTATCCACATTTAAAGAGAGAGAGAGTTGCTGAAAGGTCAAGAGCTGAAGGTTAACATGTTAGTCAGTGACTGGAGCTGATAAAAGGAATCTCGCAAGAACACCAAATTTAAACCACTGGTGTGACCTGCAGGAAAACACTCCTCCCCACCCTCACAGGCAAAGGCACGACTCCTTGAATCCACAAGAGACGTCCAAACTAAGGCTTTTATCAGTGTCATGTGACCCCTCAGTGAACACATATTCAGCACATGTCCTGTTCAGCTGGATCAAAAAGAAACCACTTTAACATGTTGATGTCAATGTCTCGTCTGCCCTCTTTCTTTTCAAACTGTTGTCAGGACAGAGTGATAGGCCGACCTCTGTAATCTGACTGATCAGACAGGACAAGGACGCTCTGGTCATCTGTGAAGTTTCTGACTGTACCTGGTTGACAATATCTTCATCATTGCGAATGAAGTCCTCAAAAGAAACCAGTGGATCCCAGGGGTTATTCTGGGTGTATATGCTGCTGCTGGAGACCTCACTGTCCTTATGACGAGTCACAGCCAGAGGATACCTGCAGAGAGGTCAGACACTGTAGTTTATAGATCTCAATGTGTTCTGACACAAATGTAGGCAAAATGTTCATAAGGTGACTGTGAAGGCATGAGGATATAAGGTGATCACAAAACAGGTTTAAAACAACAACTCCATCTCTTTTTCATCTAAGCAAATACATATTTACCTTGACCAGCTGATGCCGTTTTCCTCTCTCCAGCCTCTTGGAAGAACACTGTGAGCATGTGAGTTGAACTGGATGCGATAACCCTTCTGGTGCCCCCATCTATTCTTCTCGTTGGGGTTGTAAAAGTGAACATAGCGGGGAAATTTCTTTCCAAAGCGGAAAGCAGCAGACCTCTCTGTCTCGTGCTCTGTCTTGTGGAGTTTGGACTGGACGACGAAATGCTCTGGACTCCAGGGGTTTGTGAAGTTCACCAACTTCAGATTTATCGACTCGAAGCTGTTTTCTCGGCCTGTGTCACAGTGAAGACAGTTTCAGGAATCTTTGCATTGTCACAGAGATGATTAGATGTTTTTTAGATGAAGTTAATTATTAATGCATAACATTGGCTTATTGGGCCATTACAATCCCTTTATGATGGGTTAAAGTCCAGTTAGCTGTTTTATCTGCATCAATAAAAGGCAAAGAAAACAAGGTTTCTGTGCTTCCTTTCACTTCTGTGACTGCCTTTGAATTCAGTTCACAGCTCCTCTGACTGAAATAAACAGAGGACTGATCAATCATCACTCTTCACTGTCAGAGACAACCTGTCATGAAAAGAGGCTGGAGTCCTCATCTCAGTGATTGTTGCTTAAACTCCCAACCTTGACCTTTTAGCACACGTCTTTCCTGCTCTCTCCTCCCCACTCTTTAATTTGTAGTGAGTCATTTGCTCATTATTGATAATCAATAATACTGTTTTGATTGCTTGATATATAAGGTGTGTTTGGCAACAGGTATAAAAAAAAGTGTAACATAAAAAGTGCAGTGTCATGTTTAGTACTAAAAGTTTCAGTTGGTCTTAAAGCACGACTCAACTCGAGACTTTTGCTCATAATTTTAGATCACAGGTTGTCTCTTGCTCAAAATAAAAGGCTGAGGACCATGGGTGACCTTTGACCTTTTCTGTCAGAGCTCCCAACCTCTGGAACAACCTGTCTGGGGAGGTTAGAATGACAGAGCCTTTGTCATCTTTTAGATTTCTTTTGGAGAGACATTTTTAGTGATGGGCTATAGGAGATCTTCACATAATATTTTAAGTCTTGAAATACTGCTTTTATATTTTTCTCAAGTAAGACCACAGGCAGCATATTCAATCTTTTATTTCAATTTTTCTGGCCTTTTATTTCCTTTTATCTGATGCTGACTTTGGACTTTTTTGTTCTTTGGTTTCTCTCGTTGTAATTTTGCAAAGTACTTTCTAACCCTGTTTTGAGAAGTGACATATAAATAAAGTTTATTGCATTTATTATTGTTATTATTGGTATTATGATAATAATTATTATTATACTCACCAGCAATGTCCAGATCCACTTTGTAGTGGATGAGGTGTGTGTGCAAGTTACCAAGCACATAGTTGTACACTTTGCTTCCGTAGTTAAGTCCGTTTGGCGTGAAGAAAGTAGCATGGATGTACCCTGTCGCGCTGACCTTTACCTCCACAACCCCATTCTGGTAGAAGAGGAAGTCCCAGATGTAATCGTAGTTGTAAACTGTCGAGGTTGTCCTCAACACCAGGACGTTGTTTTCCAGCCCTCCGTAGAAGTTGTACCCCCCCTGGTAATCTGAGTCGAAATGCCTCCTTAAAGGTATTGCTGTGTTCATCTCAAAAATACAGAGTGCGTTTCTGTGGCGCAGAGGTTTGTCCGTGTCAAAGTAGTGGTAGAGGTCAACGAAGTGGGCAATTTCTGGACAGTCGATTCCAGATGCGAGTTCGTAGCTTGAAGAGCCCATGGCCCAGCCAGCATCGATGTACTTTGTTTGCATGCCAGCTGGAGTGTCACCAGAATAAAAGGCGATGGCTTCCTGGAGGCTGATCTCGTATGCAATCCTCTCTCCATTGAAACGCAGGTCAAAAACTTGAAGACCAGCCGAAGAGCGGACTCTGTAAGCGAAGGACCATCCAGCATATTCAACAAAGTTTCTATCCACGTGATAGCGAGATCCCTGAGGCTCCACGAACTTAGGACCGTGAATATCTGAGGGGGTGTTGCTCTTACCCCGAGGAATGTAGGTGGAGAAGAGGTCACTGTCATCGTGTCTGGGTAATTTGAGCTTCTCAACACCTCCTGACTCATATTTTTCCACCAGTTCCTCAACACTGTCAAAGTACACGCTGTTGTACCAGACCTTCTCGACGGTCCACTTCTCTGGATTCAGGTCCCTGTGGTTTATGAGCACCTCAAACCCAACAGGCTGGATGAAGAAACCCTCCACATCCTTCTGCAGCATGATCCAGGTTCTCCTCTCACCTGGACCCAGGCCACGGGGGGCAATGTCTGAGAATGTAAAGCAGCGCTCGGTGCAGTTGGTGTAAGAAAACCCTCCTGTGGTCTCAAACAGGAGCTTGTAGGCTTTGGTCGCAACCTGCTCAAGTAAACTCTCAAGATGGTAGTACTCAGACTTAGTTATCGGCCTTGATTCAAATAAGATGGGCTTGTTTCCCTTGAAAGTCTTGACTTCATGAGAGTTTGGGGATGGCAGAGGACTAACAATGTACTCCGTGATGTTGGGTTTGGTCTGGTTGCCGAACTGGACGACAGCACGGGCCTGACGTGGAGGTTTAGCCTGTCCACGATCCAGAGCTCTCAGAGCTTCATGTTTCCTTGGCAGATGAAGCTCAATCAGGAGGATGCTGTTTTTCTGGAGAGTGTTGCTGGCAGCATCAGTGAGCTCCAGCTCTAGAAGACCGTGCAGATAAGCTCGTACAGCCTTAAGCTCACGCACCGAGAGGTCAGCAAACATGGGGGCACCATGATGAGCCCAGTCCCTGGATCTGGAACCACTACAGGCGGCCAAACAGACCAGCTGCAGCAGACAGAGAAGCCTCATTGCTCTGTTTGAAAAGGAAAGAGCATCAGGCACCACATGAATGGAAGCATGTTAACACTACATCACTACATGTGCAGGCTTTTTCATAAGAACAGGGCCACACAACCTTAGGTGAAGATTTGACACAGAGCCATAAACCAGGTTTGAAATGTCCACACATAGGGGAGTATCAGGGAAACCGCTTATACTTTTATTCATTTTGGCCTGTCATTTTTTTAATGCCAGGCCAAAGTCATTTTCATTTTTAAGTCACTAAAAATGATCTTTTCTGAAAACTACGGCCATAGTGAAGATTTTGGAAAACTCTGGCTTTGTGATGTTGTGCATACACTGATAACCAGAGTTTTATTATCTCAAACGTCACAGCTTGCAGCAAACAAAAAAGAAAAGCCATTGACATCACACGTAATCACAACCTCTTGCAGGTGTGTTAGTTTTCCCACTGATGCAAATACTTCTTGATGCTTATTGCCTATTTCAAGTACATATTATTACTTCTGTTGAAGAGAAAAACTCTTCATTGATCTAAACATAAGATCCAAGCACCATGTTTAAACCTGGCAGAATATAAAGAACGACAGGGATTCTTTCTCATTGACTTGCATGGGTTTCATGTCTGAAAAAGCAGTTCCCCCTAATGGTCTGCATGCTTAGGGATGCACTTTTTGATGGATTTGCCTGGTTATGTGTGAACAATTTTTTTTTGTAAACGATCAGGTGTGGACAAAAGTAGTTTTAAAAACCAATGAGGAGGGTTGTTCATTTTTGAAAAAACCCAGTTACATGTTTACAAGGCCTCAATAACATGCTACTGCACAGACGTTCCATAATTGAAGATTCCCTCCTCAACCAAATAATATAACAGGAAGATTTATTAAATGTGTTAAAACGCTGCACCTCCCCAGCCTGTGCGAGAGACAGAGATGGTGGGAGCTCACAGGCTGAGCAGACACACCAGCTCACAGAGTTTGTCCTCCTCATAGGTTTTGCCTTTTTGTAGGCTTAAATAATCTTTTTTCCAGAGATGTGAATTAATGGAAGGTAATGTTTCGAAACAGTTACAGAACAAGCACAATGCATTTAATGAAGATATTTCACCTTGGGAGGAGAAAAGGGGCGATTTCTGCAGGAAGCAACTCAAACTTTAAACAACAGATTACCCAGACATTAAACTACAACGGTTTCAAGTTTTATGGCAGCTCATGAAATCATACAGAGTGGGATGTAGGACGTGAATAAACAATAAAATGGACTGTAAAACTTGGAGCTAAAAAAACAAACCAAGATCCCATTCCAATTGAAAACAGAGCTAAACAAAGCAAAGACCCGGAAACTGCTGCCTTTAACCCTGAAAGTGTTAAATAGAGCACCTTATGTGGTATTAGCTACAAACTGTCAGATTGTCCAAATCTCTGCTATGCTTCTCTCACATTCACTGCTCTCTCTCTCTCTCTTGGACGTCTTGCCAGCAATGTGCAGCAAAAAGATGTAATAATGGGGGTGAAGCTCTTCTGCTCCTGATGCTCTCCTTGAAGAAGTGGTAGAGGTGTAAAGAGGAGACGACCATGGGCTGGATTTCAGAGCTAGAATATTTCAAACTTTTAATCTGAATAAAGATTGCAGAATTCTTATTTAACTCCAAGTATGGATTTTTTTTCTGTCTTCCTTCTCTACCTTACTCTTGTATCACAAAGTCACACAGTAGATCAGGTAGATATAGGCATTGTGAGAAGGTGAAATAATTTTACAGAGTAGAACAAATAACACCTCACTTTCAAAGACACTGTCTGAGGGTCTCAGGTTATATATCTCTCATTAGTTTTCTCTTTTTGCTCCTCACCTCAGTCAATCACACACTCACCATCTGCCCGCTCACTCTCTGAGCTACACACTTGCAGAACAGACTTAATCTTTGCATCATTTTTAAAAATCCTGTCTAGTTTTCATACAACCTGTCAAACTCATGCAAATTTAAAGCACATTTCCACATCACCATTCCTGTTCAAATGTTGTTTGACCAGTGCTGAGAAACTGAACAAAATAATCTGTCTTACCTTCAATGATTCTCTCTCCACAACTTGAGGCAGGATCAGTTCAGTTTCCTTCTTTCAACTGTGAAGAAAGCTACCATAAAAAAACAAGGACCATTGTCCTGTTGCTTATTTTTTACCACCTACTTCACAGAGAGGGAGACTGATTGGCAGAGAAAGGGTTGTAAATGTGATGAAACAGATAAAACTGCAGAGAGTAGGTAGGCTGTATTTGTATAAGACTTCTTCAACTTCCTGTTTCAAGTGCTTCACATCTGACACAAAGAGCATGAGTGAAGAAACACAAAACCAGGCAAAAAGATAACATGAAAAAACAGTCATGGAGGACTCGTGAGTCATAAAAAAGTGGCAGAAAACTAAAAAGAGCAACAACAATGCAGCGGTGATATCATCCTCAGTCACTTTTTAAGATCTACCCAGTCAAATGTTGCAGTTTCAGGCATAAGTGCAGCCTTGAGTATAATTGCAAGCCATTTTAGAGCTATATGCTTCATGTGGCTACCAGACGTGTTTAAGTGCTTCACAACAGATGGATACAGCAGACATTCAACACAAGCTAAATACAATACATACACACAATAAATACAATTTAGTATTTGTCATCTCTCTTTCTACCACAAGAGTATGTTAAGAGCACAAATTTGAATGATTATTTCTTTACTTGCGCATGAACATCATAACAAGGAGACCTTTGTACTATATTTGGCTTCAAGAGATTAATCTATTAGGGCCTGATAATGAAAAACAAGTCAAGTTAACCATTAAAAAGGTCAAAAGGTCAGAGGGAATCGTGTGTGATCTACATTTACTGAGGGACTCTGTGATTGTTTCTGACTTAGCAAACTTGGTAACATGCAGCAGGGTTAACACAGTGATGAATCTTTCATTGGAAAATTTACCGGGAGGTACACAGACAGGAAACCATGCTGGACGAGTCCACGCTAGAGTCAATAAAAAAGCAGCAATAAGCACAATGAAGAGGAAATTAAAAACCTGGTCTGAGGAGACATACAGACACTCTGAGGGTGGAGCGGAGACAGGTGGAGAAGTTAAACTGATTGGATGTGTGAACAGGTGTGTGAATTTGAGCTTTTGTGGTGGAGATGCTAACAGAACATGCTTTCTGGGTGGTGCAGTGGCCAAAACACTTTCAGTTTTATCCCTGTTGGAGCTTTTCTTTGTGCTGTTTATATGGGTTTGTGCCTGGAACTCAAGCTCAAGCCTGACCCTGCGAACTCAACGAAGTAGCAGATGATTCATTTAAAATTTGTATAATTTCACTCAGTGTACTGCTTTAACATCAACTAACTATGGTCTCAATTCAATCCTGTTTCAGTTAGTACATTTGCGTGTGTGTGTGTGTGTGTGTGTGTGTGTGTGTGTATGTGTGTGTGTGTGTGTGTGTGTGTGTGAATGTCCTGGCTAGTGACTCACAGTCTCATGAGTTCACGTTTAGTCTGTCATTCATTCACTGAACAGACTGAACAGGAGCTCAGATACAAATCGTTTACTGACTGTCATTTACTAAGTCATTTGTCCATTTAATTCTGACTGTGTCACTGTCAGTAGTGTTCATGGGTGGGAAATTTGTGAAAAACACGTGAAAATTCTGAGTTAAATTTCAAAACTGAAATTTTGAAATAAGAAGTCAAAGTTATGAGGCAAAAAGTTGAAATTTTGAGATAAGAAAAAATATTGAGCTATAAAGTCAAAATTCCTAGACAAAGTCAAAATCTGGGATAAAGAGTTGAATTTTTGACTTTTCATCTGAAAACATTGACTTTTTATGGGGAAAAGTAAACAAAGTCTGTTTTTTATAATCTTCAAAGTGGCAGAAGTGGATTTCTGTTCATTCTTTATTTTGACACTATACCAAATCTTCAGTTCAACCAAAAATAAAGTGTGTAAAATAAACGTATGGGTTATGAAGCCACTTTGTCATCTTTGAGCATCTTGGAATATTTTCAAGGATCTTGTTAGGGGGTCCTCTTTTGGGGTTTTTAGTATATGGTCCCATTAATTGAGATCCCTTGCCCAATCAGAAGCACGGCTCAGCTCACGTGACTGACAGTTGCCCTGTAGCTGCTTGTGTATAGATTGTATAAACAGTGGACGTTTTTTTTTCTCTTATAAACTCATTAATCATTTTAACCAAATTCTTTATTCACGTTCTGTTTAGTCCGTCCTATGATCCTGAAGCTAAAAAAAAACCGTTACTCGAGCCGCCATTGTGAGTCTGCGCAGGAGAGAATTGCCGGTGGAGCCAAGTAAAAAAAAGAGAAATAAAAATATTTAATAATAATAAAACGGCAAACAGAAACACACAGCTTCCGCCGCAGACAGGAAGTTGTGTTGGTAGCATGGGTAGCGGCAAGTTGGAAGCAGATTCCTCCTGCAGGAAGAGAAAATGACGGATCGTAAAGACGTGAGCTATTGTCTCACCTTTAAATGTTTTGCACAAAGTTGTTAATTTTCGGCGCTGTTTATTTCAAGTAACGGCAAAAAAAAGTTATCCACATGGGGGTGTGTTTCTGTTTGCCGTTGACCAATCAAAAGAGGGCAGGGCTGGTCCCTTGGTCCCGCCCCCAAACTGTTAAAACTCTGTGAACCGAGCGCGTGCACTTTATGCCCGACAGAGCGAGAGCGCCGCAATACTCCAGTGCGCGCAAAGCAACTCCTTGTGCGCGCACTGTAGAGTTTAATAAACCCATCACTGTGCATTTTTTAGCTCTTGCTGAGTATGTTTACTCACTCGCATTTCCCTGTATGCTCTCGGTTGTTGAATTTGTGCGGGCGAGGATTAAAAAAGCGCGTGTGGCAGTTTACTCTGAGCGTGTGGCACAAGATAATTTGATCGTATGTGTGTTTTATCGCTCGCTCGACTTTTGACACAAATATGACGCCCTAAGGTGACGTCTAATTACTATACAGACCATGGGAAAGACTGAAAAGACAGTTAATTAACACAGGTGTGAAAGCACAGGTGAAACTAATGAGTGTAATCAAAGATGGAGGAAACGCAGGAAGACAGGAGGTAAAACTGAACCAGACACACAGGGTGAAATAATAACAAAGTAAAAGGGGGACACTAAAAGTGTAAAACAGAAACACATACTCAGGGAGAACAAGAACACGCTTGAGACAGAAAGCAAAAGACTACAGAACTGTTTACACACCAAGAAATACAAACAAGCACACATCATGACGAGGGTCAATGACAAAAAGAGAGTCTAAAAACTTATTTTTAAAAAGTTCTTTGAAAATGGATAAAAAAACATATTTCTGAGAGAATAATTATGTTTTCAAACAGATTTCAGTAGTTGACCAACATTTCAAAGTTTTTAGGTTCATTATTTTTTAGTATTTTTAATTTGAGCACCCAAAAATGTCAGGTGGCGCAACCAAATATATGAAAATATATTTATATGTTCCTGTTATTTTTTCTGTGTGAAATTATTGCCAAGTACCTCTCAAGTGTCTGTAGTGACTCATACATTTTCATTTTGTGTGTTTCATTAGTTTTACTTGTGAATAAGATAAATAATTTGATGTTAAAATAACATTTCACATTATTACATTGGTTGTTCCACCTGACATGGAAATTGTTCCAGTCACCAATGAAGTGAAAAAACCTTTTTTATCAGTATTTCAGAGAAATCTACAAACTTTTCCACTTGGTCACAAATGTCATTTGGGCTCCTCTGGCTGATGCAGTTTCCTGTTTCCTGTTTTATTCTCTTCACTTTAAAATAAAAGTCTAATGTTACGGTTGCACCACCCTGACATTTGATGAGGTGAAAATTACGGGACAAAAGTTTTTTAAGTTTATTCACACCTTTAAATTTTTTTTATTTGCAAAGAATGTTTTATTTAAAAAGGTTCAAGCATAAAATATTGCCACTGTAATTTAATTTAAATTTACAATAACTGACATTCAATTTTTAGAGTTTAATTACTGTGGATACTTGTCAGGACGGTTGCACCACCTGACATTTTGGGGGTTTGAGGTACAAAAACACAAAAAAAAACATGTTATATTTTAATAGTTTAAAGATGTGTTCAAATAACACAGGTTTCATAGAATAAAGAAATACATGTGATGAAATACTCAATTCATGATGGAAGGAAATATTGCACTCGGACACAAAAAAAGGGACGTCACGTCATTGACCCACATATTCCTGTTTAAATGTTTTCTCACTCCTGGAACTTTATATAAAAATATTATCAGTTTCTTTTGATGATTGATTTTAGTTACATAAAACCTTGAGAAATGACAAGCAGAGTCAAAAAGTTTGTGATAACTCAAAGGTGATTTGGTGTCATCCTTTTCTAACCCTCATCTTTGTGCTACATAAAACCTCTTTTACAACCAGGTGATGTAACTGAGACTACATCCATGCTTTACACAACCTGTGGTGGTAAAGACCCCCCACCTTCTCCTTCCCGTCACCAGTGTTAAGAAGTGACCAACAAAGTGACTCAGCTCAGTGCTATCTCTATTAAGAAACAATGTCTGAAAGGTGGTGAGGAGAACCTGAGCTGGGTGTTACATGCTGGAAAAGTAAATTATGACACAGTTTGAGTAAACCCTCCGAGCTTCTTCTTCCTCTGTGCTCATGCTAAGGTGTGGTGGCAGCTGTGTTTGTGGCTCCTCATGGCGGGGTCAGGAGGGCAGACTTGGGATATTGGTGAGTCTGAAAGCTTTCAGTCCCCATGTCTGTTGACACGCTTCATTGAATAAACGCCCCCATCATCCCTCCTGAGACGCCTCTCTTTACAGGATTAGGCTCTGACAAACATCTCTTTATTCTCAGGCTGAGACTCCTCCACCCCCGCCATCACCTACAGCCTCCTGGAACGTTTGACAGCACACACTCTGAGGATGCATCCGTCACCACTCCGGTGCCCAATGTCCATCCTCACAGCTGTGACCTTACCTCTGGTGTCCAATGGCAGCAGCTTCAGATGCTACTGTACGTCTCTGGAGTTTTCCCCCACATTCAAAACCCTGCACTACGGGCCCATCCCCCCACAAGGATAAGTGTCACTTCAATGAGGACTGTATCATATACGATCAGACTGAGAACAGAAAGAAGAACAGTGATTAGAGGGACAGTGAGTCCATAAAGAGCTCTGATACAGATTAACAGCTTCTTAACTAAATAACTTTAAAGGTAAGGAAACTATGAGGAAAACCATACACTATTTTAGGGGTTTATGATGTTTTTTCATAGAACTCTTCATTTTTTCTTTATCAAACAGGAATTTTAAGCACAAGCGTTCAGAAGAGGAACATGGAGACGTTATTTCTGTTTTTTCTGCTTGGACTCCACAAAGTGACGGGAACAGGGTGAGTGTGACTGAGACCAAACTGATTTCAATTTGCATTCACGTGTTCACCCTGTAATTACATTCCTTCTTCCAGGTTTAGTTTAGATTATAAGTTGATTGAATTGTTGTTATAACATCTAGCTATTACATAAAGTGTTGAATTTTGGAGCAGGAATGAACGTGTCTCCAGTTATTGTGCTTTTTTTTTGTTTGTTTATATGATCTTGACCCACGCTCAAAAGGCAGTCTGGCTGCAGACCTCACCTCTCAAGCTACTTGACCTTGTAGGACAGTCACATTATTTTATTACACACAGAGAAAACAGTAGGGGACTACTCTGGGAAAAAGTTTAAATCACCATATTAATGTGCAATCGTTGATCTTGAAATGCTTAAATAATGTCACCCTTTTGCCAAATGGACTGGATGTTACTTTTTCACAGCTTATTAACAGTTTTGTGGGTAGTATCATCTTTTAAAACACGTTTCACACTGAAGAGTTCATTTCCTGTTCCTTCTCAAATCAAGTACTGGGGTATGTAAGTAAGAGACAGTATGCAGTGTGTTATTTATAAATAAATAAAACAGTAAACTGGAAGTGGTGCTCTGATTTTACTTTCTAATATACTGCCAACCTAAATTTATAACAGGAACTTAAAAACTGAATTTGAAAAGTGATTTTGTTTTGAAATTTTTCAATTTATTTCTGGCCTGTCAGTGGAGATTTAGACCTGCAGGATGAGGAGGGGGCTGCTGCACAGGGCTGTGGAGAGATTTTTGATTGGGGGATCACCCAACAGAAGGTCACCGGTTCGATTCCCCCTTCCCCGTTGGCCTTTCTGTGTGGAGTTTGCATGTTCTCCCCGTGCATGCGTGGGTTCTCACCGGGTACTCCAGCTTCCTCCCACAGACCAAAAACATGCCCACATGGTTAGGTCAATTGATTGTTCTAAATTGCCCGTAGGTATGAGTGTGTGCGTGAATGGTTGTTTCTATGTGTTAGCCCTGCGATTGACTGGCGACCAATCCAGGGTGTACCCCGCCCCTCGCCCAATGACAGCTGGGATAGGCTCCAGCCACCCGCGACCCTGATTAGCAGGATAGACGGTATAGAAAATGGATGGATGGATGGATCACCCAACAGTGTAGTGTGCATGCACAAAAGAAGAGTAACATTAATTTCACCTTTTATTTCCCTCATCTTTCAAGCGTTAGTGTTTTATTTTGGGGTATGTTTTAGTTTTTATAAGGACCCCTCCAGGGACTAAAAATTGTGCCAAATTAAAAATATACATCCTGAAATAGTTAAAAAATGCAGAGTACCACTTATACACTGTCAGGGGAATCTAATCATTGCTTTCGATTTTTGATAGACTGATGTCTCTCTTGTGCACCTGTCTAATAAAACCAATTTGCTGAGTATATAATCAATTCAAAGCAATTGTGTGAACAGGTGGGCAGTTGCCACTCCTCATGGCTTGGGAGCCAAAATGCTTAAGTGCCCCACTGGTTGGCAGAACCTTCTAAACTGCTCTCTTGTGTGGCAAATACATAATGAACTGCACCCATAACTGGTTAAAGCATGAAAACTGCCCTCTTAGGTTGCACATAGTGCGCTGTTAGTAATTTCCTTTTTATTTTTTTCACCCTGTCCTGGCTTTGGCTCCTGATGCAGAGCACCAACAAAAGGAAAATAGAAAATTAAACAACCTGTGGTAACACAATTTGCATAGTTTGAGTACATATATTACCTTTGATTTGGAAATATGGAATTTGGATTTGGAAAACCGTAAATTGTAATTTGTGTGTCAGAGTGGCTATTGTTGCTCTGATAACAATACTATAAAAAGAAACTAATGCTATCCATCATTATTATTGTTATGTTAACTAATGTTTTGTTATTAGGGTTAACAAATAACTTGTCAGTGTTCGATAAGCCTGAGTTTTCTGTGAAGTGGAAATTGATTCTTCTAAATCAGTTACCATTGCATTTATACACATTTTGCCTCAACTGACTATTGGGAGGATTACTCTTATCATAATGAAAGGTCAAATACAGAGTATGATGCTGTGGCTAACTATGAGTCAGAGAGAATCTGAAGGAAAGAAAAAGTCAGTCACTGGTGTTAAAGAAGACTATCACAGGAATTTGATCTGTAAAAGTTTGCTGGAGTTATTTAATTCCACGTATGAGGAAATGGATCATGAGAAGCATGCCAATACACGGCCTAAGAAAAAAGGCACTGATTGCATTTTTAAAGAATGACAATAGAAAGTGATTCACTCGCTTAGTTGCTGATGCTTTACCTGTGTTTCATAGAGATAATCTTTCAGCAGGTGAATTTTTGACGTTTCCTTCATGAACTTGATCCTAGACTTTACCTCAGTACAAGCTATTGATGCAACTCAGACCAACCATGATTTAAAAATATGAATTTATGAATGTCATTGTTTTCTTTTTTCAAACAGACACTGGTGTGAGCACACAGTGATGGAGAAAGTGGAGCGGGTTCTGTCTCCTCGGCTGCAGCTTGAGGTGAGCTGCTCTGAGGTTTATCAGTATAACACTGAGGGCTGGAGGCTGGACGTGGACAGGATGAGAGTCAAACATGGAGGAGATGATGGCATCGCACTGTACTACAAACAACAGGGTCCAAAGGCATCATGTTTCATGTTCAAGTAAGTGGAAAGAAGTGCAGGTATTTGTCTCACGGCCTTAAGTTTATGATCCCACACCAATATTCCTTGTGTAAAAAATTGCTTAATATAATATGCCTTCTTTAACACTGTGATCACTTGTGGAGCACCAGAGTGTTGAGACACATAAAAGGACAGTATGTTATATCTGTATCAGACACAAAGCCCTGCTCTCACCTTTTTTTTTTTTACTTTACAGTGACTGGTGTGTTGTTAAACTTCACAACAACTGTAACCACAAAAGACTGAACGAAATTGAATAATGTCTCTTAATTTTTTTCAATTTTTCAAAAGAAAGGAGCCCATTGGTAGGTGGATGAAGAGTTTCTCTGAATCAATTAGTGACAAAGTGATAAACTGCTTGAACAGACTTTTTTTTGCAAAAACTCTCATCTAATTCATTTCATAATGAAGGACAAAGGGGTTGTCAAACTTGGGATTCGACTTATTTGCTTTTTTTAAAACCCTCAGTGGATTGTAAGCTAGCAGTCTTTCCATCAACTGTAAAAAAAAAAAAAAAAAAAAAAAAGTGTATCTGTTGAAGATTTATTTCAAAAAGCAATTAAACTTTTGGTGGCACATGAAAAGTTTTAAAGATGAAAATAGATCCCTGAAATCCCTCCCTTAATTTGTTGTTTTACTAAATGAACTCAAATTTGTCTTAAACCATGAAAGAGGATGAGGAGACTTAAAAACACAAAAATATACAATTACTTAGCAGAAACCCAAGCCACAAAATATTACCAATATCTTCCCTAGCTTTATTTTATATTTTGATTAAGTAAGCAATCAGTTAAAAAACGTTTGTGTTATTTTTTTCTTTTTTTTATATTAACTTTTTAAAAAATTTAAGTAACAAAAACTAAACAATGAATTTTTATTCCTAACTTGCCTTCAAAAAAACAAAAAAACAAAAGGTAAATGAAACCAGAAAATAAGGTGTAAAGAATATAAGTGAAAGAGCCTTTTTCAAATAGTTGTTTTCATTCAAAAACAGCACAAAAGACACAAACACTGTGCCTGTGGTGTAAGAAGAACATGGTGATGTCATAGGAGGCCTATGTTCTCACAGCTGTACAAGCTCAGAGTCTGAACCTACAGATTGTTATTTACAGTCCAGCTATCGAGCCAGACACAGAGACACTTTTAGTGAATCACAGTATCTAGAAGCACTTCCACAATGGAAACAAGCGTTCAAGGAGCAAGAAAAAATGCCAAGAAGGGCAGAAACAAGACCACAACCAACGTCGCCCCCTCCTTCCTCCAGACTTCGACTCCATCAACTCACACTGAGTTGAGGCCCATCGATCTGGTCGAGGAGGAGTTAGACAACTACTACTTCGAGAGCAAGAAGTCAAAGAAGAGAAAGAACAAAATGCAAGCTGAGTACAACCTGTGCTCGTACTTTCCTCAACTGATCAGAGATTATACTCAGGAGGAACTGGACGCAGAGGGCTGCAGAAAATTACCATCAACACCAAAGCCTGCTGAGGCACCTAAACCACTGTCTGAAGACAAGGCTGGACCACAGCCTGGGGTTCAGCCTGTGCCCCAGGCTGAACCCCAGGCTGAACCCCAGTCTGGTGGGTCACCAGGACAACCAAAGCCAGCAGAAAATGAAAAAAATCTGGTTCCTGCAGTTAAAATGTCATACAGTGCAGTGGTTTCTAGTCAAAAACAGGTCACGGTAAAGAAACCTTTGACCAGTCAACCACAGCCTGGACCCAAGCATGCCAAGAAGGGCAGAAACAAGACCACAACCAACGTCGCCCCCTCCTTCCTCCAGACCTCGACTCCATCAACTCACACTGAGCTGAGGCCCATCGATCTGGTCGAGGAGGAGTTAGACAACTACTACTTCGAGAGCAAGAAGTCAAAGAAGAGAAAGAACAAAATGCAAGCTGAGTACAACCTGTGCTCGTACCTTCCTCAACTGATCAGAGATTATACTCAGGAGGAACTGGACGCAGAGGGCTGCAGAAAATTACCATCAACACCACAGGCTGCTGAGGCACCTAAACCACTGTCTGAGGACAAGGCTGGACCACAGCCTGTGCCCCAGGCTGAACCCCAGGCTGGACCCCAGTCTGGTGGGTCACCAGGACAACCAAAGCCAGCAGAAAATGAAAAAAATCTGGTTCCTGCAGTTAAAATGTCGTACAGTGCAGTGGTTTCTAGTCAAAAACAGGTCACGGTAAAGAAACCTTTAACCAGTCAACCACAGCCTGGACCCAAGCATGTACCCCAACCTGTACCCCAGTCCAGACCCAAGCCTGTACTCAAGCCTGTACTCCAGTCTAGACCCAAGTCTAAACCTAAACCTGTTCAGTTTCTAGAACAACCAAAGCCAGCAGAAACTCCCCAAAAACCTGTTTCTGCATTTAAAATAACATTTGGTGCACCGGAATCTGATGAAGAGCAGGTGAGTGAGAAAAAACCTTTGACCAAGCTGAACACCAACCTACAACAGACCAAACAGGCTGTGATCCAGATCCCTGAGCTGGATCACAGCCCTGTCACTAAAAAGGATCAGGTCTCAAGACTTGAGGAAGAAAAGGTGGCTTTGCGTCATGAGGTAGAGCAGCTTAAAGATCAGCTCAGAACTCATGAAGCCAAAGCAACAACAGGAGAAGCTGACATGGAGATGGAGAAACTCAGAGAAAGTCTTGAAGCTGAGAAGCAGAGACACAAAGAGACAGAAGAGAACCTGGCTCTACAAACAGAGGAGACCACCAAACTTAAAGCCTCTCTGTCCCAGGTCGTCTGGGACATAAACAACCGGGAACACCTGTGGGGACAGGAGAGGTTTTTCCTGATTGAAGAAATCCACAAACTGCAGCAGACACAGTCATCTGAGACCAGGTCCCACCCTCCTGAAGAAGTGCAGACTGAAAGCTCCATCACTGAGCCCACAGAGAACCAGGCCCCAGAGGATCAGTCAACCAACAACAAGCAGCAGCTTCAGGAGGAGACGTCCCATCACCTGTCACAGCAAAAAGAAATCAGTGAGCTGAAGGCTGCTCTGAACCAGGCCCAAGAGCAGCTGCAGACTCAGAGGCAGCAGTGGGAGGAGGAAAGATCTCGTCTCCTGGAAGAGCAGAAGGAAAAAACCTGCAGCATGGAGGCGGCTCTCAAACAGGCCCAGGAAGACACCAACTGCATGAAGAGTCAGTGGGAGAAGGAAAAGTTTGATTTCCTCATAAAACAGATGGAAGAGAGGCAGATGATCCAGACTGTACAGAAACAGGTACAAGAGAACATGAACAGACTTCAGCACCTGTGGGATCGAGAAAGGTCCCACCTGATTTCTGTACAAGAGAAGGAAAGTGTCAGGATGGAGGCCGCTCTCTGTCAGGCCAAAGAAGAGCTGAAGAAGAACAGACTCCTGTGGGAGGAGGAAAGATCGAAACTCCTGGAAAAACACCGAGAGGACTCTCACAGTATGTCAGAGCAGCTGCAACAGGCCCAAATGGAGCTGATGAGCCAGAAAAGTCAGTGGGAGGTGGACAGGTCACAGCTCCTCACAGAGCAGAGAGAAAGCTCCAAACTGAAGACCTCTTTGAAACAAGTCCAAGAAGATCTGGATCAACAACAGGCCCAGTGGCAGCAGGAAAAGGCCTCTCTCCTGGAGTCCATCAAGAACAGTCAGCAGACTCCAGAGAGGGAGGAGGAAGAGGAAGTTAGAGCAGTGACCCCCCTGATGGACAGTCTGAGGGTCCTGGATGGTCAGATAGAGGAGGTGACCAAGGAAAGGAAAAAGAAGAGCATGGGTAAAAGGTTTCTGGGCCTTTTTAAAAGAAACAGGAACCCCCAGTGATGACCAGTGACCCCCTACCTAAAGACCATTCAGCCCCCCTCTGTCACCAAAACCCAAACAACCACCCCTGAACCCCCCTTTGTTCCCCTTTAACTCACCCACTCTGTCTGTTGGAATGTCATCTGTGTCTTATTAAATGTTATTGTGTGTTCAGCAAATAAAAAAAAAAAAAATCCCCAAAATTCTGCTTCTAAATCTAATTTTTAATATTGCAGGGTCCATATTGTTACAAATGCTGTTAAAACAGTGTTAATCTCTTTCATTGTTTTTATTGTATTTTCCTTTTTTTTCGGTGTCTTGATGTGATTGTTTTGCATAAAGGTGTGTGCTGTGATTGAGTACACATTAAAAAAATTCATGCCCACATGGATCTGACCATTAATCAGAATTAAAACATCGAAGAAGGATCTGTCTGCTCTCGTATTGGACTTGAGATCATGAATACTCTGTCTCTAAGTTTCGAACCGGATGGATATTGGATCTTTTGTCAAGACCAGCACCGATCTGCTATTTTTCAGCTTCATAAATGTGATAATAATTTAATTATTATTTCCAGTTGAACTGTTCCTGATCAATTAATGTTGTCGTTTGACTTCAAACATTTAGCTTGAGCTCACTAATTGTTCAACCTCCTTGGAAATCTTTTTCAGAGCCTTTTATGTCCAACATCTGTAGAAACTGAGACATCAGTCTTTCTTATTCCTGGACAGAAAAACCTCTGAACACTTACTTTAGGCCTCTCTCACCTTAGAAATTAACATCTTATTTACAGACATGTAAGACCATTCTGGAGTTTTCATTGACTTTTAAACAAATATTTTTTTTTTTTTTTGCAAGAATTTAGTCGAACAAATTTATCAAGATTTTAGAATTTTGCATGTGTTCTGAAAGATCTGCAGACCCTAATTTTTGTTTGTGACATATTTGTGATCTTAGACCACCAGAGATTGAGAAGCAGACGGTGAACAAGACAGTGAGGGCGTGTTGTGAAGGCTGGGGTGGAGCACGCTGCTCTGAGGGTGAGTTAATAAATAGTCAATAGATAGAAAGATGCTGCATTTTTTGGTGCTTCGTTCATTCCAAACAAACTACTGTTCATATTCCAATACATTTTAACATTTGAATGACAAGTTTCTTCACCCTCTTCCTCTCAGGTGTGGGTGCACGTGGTCAGTGTTTCTCAACCTGGAGCTGTGAGGAGTTCCCTGGAGTCCATAACTCCTCCCTGATGTCCATGGAGCAGTGCTGCAGCAGCCTGTGGGGTCTGAGCTGGAGGAATGCCACAGATCAGACCTGCTTGTCCTGCACCTACACTCTCCTCCCTGGTTAGAGGACACCTGACACTTCCACACAAAGAACTGTTTGCAGCTGCACACTGCTGGTATTAAAATGTCCCCTCTCTCCTCCTCAGACTCCCAGTCGTCCCCTCTGGTACGCGGTGGTCTGCTAGGCAGTGTGAGGTTACCCCAAAGCTCAGCCACCTGTATGTCCTGGGGAGGAGCTCACTATCGCACTTTTGACAGGAAGCACTTCCACTTCCAGGGCAGCTGCACTTACCTGCTGGCCTCGTCTACTGACGGCACCTGGGCTGTCTACATCAGCACGGTCTGTGACCAGAGGGGACACTGTGATAAGGTGTGTTTTTGGTCACTGATAGCTGTTTTTAAGTCCTGTAAAAATATCTATGTTCATAAAAATGACTGCTTCAGATGTGCTCTGGATTTGATTTGCTCTTCTGCTCTCAGGCTTTGAGGATGATGCTGGGTCTAGATTTGGTCACCATTCATCACACAAACTTAACTCTGAACAACCTTCCTGTACCAAATGGAGAACCACTCTTTCAAAATGGTGAGCTGGCTTTGGCATACTGTCTGTACAGCTCTACCCTACATCATTATCCCACATGAGTCTGCCAAATGAGGAATATATTTATGGCCACATTTATTTTCTTGGCTTACTAAATCGGGGTGTCTTGTTGCATCATTTTACTAGGTTGTGCATTAAGCTTTCAGATAATTCAGCTTTTGGGTGGTAGGCCAAAAGATCAAGTATAGTTATGTTGCATCTTTGGCCCAGCCAAAAAATTAACTTCAGAATAGCTTACAAAAGGTGTCTTAGCTATATTTTAATGTTATCTCCTTCAGTGTTCATAATCATTCAGTGACTACTACATCAATGCAGTGTCTGAGGTCTGTGTGAAAGAACTGGATGTAGAAACTTGGCTTCACTCATTTGTTTGTACATTACTGTGTTAACCTCTGAAGACCTGGTGTCCACATATAAGGACATCACATTTCTGCCTCTCAAATCCATGAAACATCATTTTTTAAAAAACTCAAATCTATCAGCCAGATTCAGAGACAATTTCCACGTCATCTTTTTCTGATATCACAATTTTACACCCATTTCAGTGAGAAAAAAAGAGAAGTTATGAACAATAGCACATGTAACTTAAAACTAGTGGCTATCTAATAACACCGCATACAAAACTTCCTGCACAAAAACCAAGTTTAATTTTTCTACTTTCTAGGTCTTATTGATCCTATATAGAAAATAAAAATAAAAAATGCACACCAGACAAACACTCAGGTCTTAAGAGGTTAAAGAAATGTTTGACCCTGAAGTCCTGTTAGGTGAAATATGCAGAGAGAACAGATATTTAGGGAATGGGTGAATCCTACTAAAACTAGGATGTTGTTGAAGTATACAGCAAACTTAGATTGAAGAGACAAAATTTTTCATTTTAATCGATGATTACGCGTAATTTGAATTTGTTGGACAGGAGTTTTTCAGGAAGTTCCCCAGAATTAGTTAATTGGCCAGTTTTTGACAGTTGTGTATGCATCTAATGGTATGGTAAGACCAGGTCCTGGTTGTGCAATGACAGGATGTGCACACAGGCCCTGCTCATTATCTGGTAAGTTACTTTAAGCAGCAAATGGCTTGCAACCACTGTTAATGTCCCCTGCTGGCTGTTAGAAAAAAAACATCAGGTTTCATGCCCACTGGGCCAACTTTTTAGGCACAATAGGGAATTGCTCCTTCAGGACAGTCTTTTAAGTTGACCACAGTAAAGTGAAATTCAGTCAATCTGCAAATAACCATGCCTCATCATTTCTTGTTGTTTCACCAGGAGTGAGTGTTCACTGGCTCGGAGACTTTGTATTTGTGGAAAGCGGCCTCGGTGTAAGAATAAAGTTTGACCTGACCAACACAGTCTACCTGACAGTCACTGCAGAGCACCTGGCTGCCACAAGGGGGCTGTGTGGAGTCTACAACAACAACGCTGATGGTACGAGAAGTGTGACAGACTTGTCAGATAAACTGATTTCAGAATCACCATGTATCATACACAAGGTTCAAGGACTGTTTCAGTCTTTCTAACCAAGAGTTGTTTTTCCGAATTTTCTGGAAAAGTACCATTTTTTGTAATTGTTCACACACCTGTGCAGGACTTTAGTAACCTGTTTGCATTTGTGTCTCAGATGACTTCACAACAATGAGTGGAACTGTGTCCCAGTATGCTGCCAGCTTCGGCAACTCATGGAAAGTTCCTGACCAGCAGAATGAAGTACTGCACTTTACATTGCATGACTATTTCATTGTATTTTTTAAAATTTATGCTCTGGGATGTAACTCCAGTGCGCCTAGAACATACACTGATTCATGAGTCAATTGGATGCATCCAATGGGGGCCAAAAGTTAAGAAACTGCTATCACTGAAAATCGTCTGTGGATGAAAAACGTTTTCATTTGTGAGTGTATTGTGCTGTGGCAGTTTTACACAATGTAAAACAAAACAACGAAATTAGTCCATGAGGTGCCCCCTCCCAAACTCAAGCTTTTGGTCTTTCTCTGTGATTTCCTGCAGGGCTGTAATGATGCAGCAGAGCTGGGTCACAGCTGTGATGTCTCAGGAGACCTTTCCCTACGCAGACATGCAGAATCAGTGTGTCACCGACTACTGGAGGAGCCCTTCACACACTGTCACCCCAGGGTCAGACACCACTGATATACATCACACTCACATGGCATTGTATACGCATTACATGGTAGCCCTATAAGATGATAAGAAAACAGGCTTTCGCCCTGATTTTCACACTGGAGGCACTAATTTACTGCAGGGAACCTGAAATAATAAGGCTCCAAAGAACGAACTGTTTATCAGGTGACAATCCTGTCAGCAACTTCAACAAGCAAGTCAGACTGATTAACAGAGCATAATAAAACTGGTCAATGATTCATGAATTAAGATACAATGGCCTCACTAAGTTTACCTACCCTGTCTGACCTGTAACCTTTTCCTGGTTTACTCATTCAGACACTGAAAGATACTGTAGTGGATGTTTTATTGGTTAATTCTTCAGTATGCACATTTACATATGACCCCACAATCCTGACATTACACGCTTGTGTCTTTGTACCTTTAAGGTGGACCCTGCAGCATACATAGACACCTGTCTCTACCTGTACTGCAGTCTGCCACCCAAAGAAAGGGACTCAGCGGTGTGTGACACCCTGGCCAGCTATGCACGAGAGTGTGCTCAGCAACATGTCATCATAATGTGGAGGACAGCAGCTCAGTGTGGTAATGAAAGACAGTTATTTCAGAATCCCGATAACAGTGAGAACAGAAAACTGACGCTGAACATTCATCCTTTGAAAGGTTGACATGTAAGCAGTTGTTATCTGTGTCCTACAAATAGCTCATACACTTGATGCTTGTGTTTTTTCTGTCTCCCCAGCTCGTGTCTGTCCCACAGGTCAGGTGTTTTCAGACTGTGTGTCCTCCTGTCCCCCCAGCTGTGCGTCCCCTCACCCTCCTGGGCCTGCTGCAGCTATGGGGCAGTGCAGGGAGGAGTGTGTGGGGGGATGTGAGTGTCCACCAGGCCTCTACCTGCACCAGGGAAGATGTCTAAAAAGAGACGACTGTCCTTGTTTCCATCGCAGACAAACTTTTCAATCAGGGGATAAGATACAGCAGAGATGCAACACCTGGTATTTCCTCCATCAGTACATGTCACTCATGTCACTCCTTCGTTTTCAGACGACTCATCTTACATTTTTTTAATCTTCATTTTCAGTGTGTGCAGAGCAGGCCAGTGGCAGTGCTCTGGGGAAAAGTGTGAAGCCCACTGCAGCCTGATGGGGGCGCTACAGGTGACCACCTTTGACAAAAAGAGGTATTCTCTGCAGGGGGGAGACTGTCCATTCACTGCTGTGGAGGTGAGACCCACGAACACAGCTTTGATCATATTTGAAACACTTGAGAAAGCATGTTTTATGCATGTTTTAAACAGTGGCTGCTCCATGTTACAGGACTATGTTGACAGGAAACTGGTGATGAGCGTGCGCAGTGGAGAGTGTACAGCAGGAGGAGGAGGTGGAGGTGGAGGTGGAGGTGGAGGAGGAGGAGGGCTGGGTTGTCTGAGGGAGATGTCTGTGACAGCTCTCCGTACTACAGTCACAATCACAGATACTGGTGAGTTAAAAACACTCTGAACACTTCTGTCTTGGCCAGGAAATCTTAGAAAACAGATTTTTAATCTCAAAGAGTCTCTTGCTGTCAGTTGATCAACATTCTTCTTCTTTTTGGTGAGATTTTAGCATGTTATCGACTGTTTGAAGGATTTAAGTTGGCCCTTGACTGGAGCTCAAAATTTGGAAAGACGACTCTTCATGTTAAGACGTGTTGAGTCTTTTGAATTAACGTGACTGTCTTGATACAAGAAAGATCACATTTTCATATTTTTCAAATTTTGTATATTTGGATGAGAAAATAAAATCATTTCAAAACTCACATTAGTATGAAACAATTATTTATGTCCCAAGTTCTGTCTGTTTGTGTTCACCTGTCTTCATTGCTTGTAACTCCTTTCCTCTTCAGCATACATCATAATATGCAGACTTTTCTATAAAGCTATGCAAAATGAATGAAAGCCCATCAGTTATTGGACAGGATTAGTACAACACTGCTCTGTTTTTATATTAAGATTGTGTTACCTGCTTTAAGCGTGTTCTCTTTTGCTACTCTCAGGTACAGTAACATTAAATGGTCAGAGGGAATCGTTGCCTGTCGTGACGGGGGATCTGGTCGTCCGTAGAGCCTCCTCATCATTTCTCCTCATCCAGACTTTTGGAGCCCAGCTGCTCTGGCACCTTGATGGACCTTTAGCACTCATTACACTGCAGCCTGGATTTGCAAACAAGGTGATCTTTCCACTTTGGTGTGTGATTATCTCAACAGATTTCAAATCCAAGATGCTGGAAGTTTGAAGGTTGCATTCATATTTCCAAAACTTCTGCACGTAATACAACAACAGGGGAACAAATACCAAACTGATACAAATTTAAGCTGTTGAAGAATTTCTTCACTTTAAAGATGGATTTTTTTCTGAATCCTGTTTTCCAGGTGCGTGGCCTGTGTGGAACGCTGACCTGGAACCAGCATGACGACTTCACCACACCTGAAGGAGACGTGGAGAACAGTGTGTCATCCTTTGCAGGAAAATTTACAACAGAACACTGTACTCTACCCAAAGGAGCTCCACCTGACCCCTGCACCACCTACGATCAGAGGAGACAGTACGCAGAGAGAGTGTGCTCCATCATACACAGTCCTGTCTTTCAGGTACTTTACATTGACAGGAATGGATAACTTCATTTTACAGGGGGAGTTCATTTATTTACACCTGTGAGACCCTCTCTGACTCTACAGTTGTGTCATGACGTGGTGGAGAGGGAGCCCTACTATCGTCTCTGTCTGTCAGAGGTCTGTGGCTGCCATCCACAGAGGAGCTGTCACTGTAACATCCTCACTGCATACAGTCGACACTGTGCTCAGGAAGGTGCAGCAGTTCACTGGAGAAATCAGACCTTTTGCCGTAAGTTATAAATCTGTATCACAGCAGTGATGCAGGTATTTCATTTCAGGTTACAACTGTAATGTCAAAATTGTCGAAATGTCCAAAACATGTACATGCCTTTTTGAATGGAATCAAATGAATTGGTTAACATAACACTGATGGTATCTTTCACTCTGCTGGGGTCTCATTTATCTGTCATATCAAAAATCACTTATGCTGAAACTCTCAAAAAAATGAAACATGAACTTTGTTTAATTTAATATTTCAACTGCTTACATGTAATGCTTATTAGAGAGGTGTGTCTTGATTTATTACTTCAAATGAGCTCTATGAACTCTCTTTTAAAATCACCAAATTGTGAAGTTTCTTGGCTTTGAGCAATGTGGCTTCAAATACTAAAGGTTTCAGTCTTTGATAACACCAGCTGTAACTCAACAACACTGGTTTACTTTCAGATCTGATTTTTCAGTGAGTGTCTATGTCTTAGGTTTTAGATGCTAAAAAGCTGAGATACCTTAGGCAGGATTGAGTTTTGCCTTGTAAACTATAATTGCAACATGTACCAAACCCTAATGTCCTGTTCTCCCAGCGGTCCAGTGCTCAGGTGGTCAGGTGTACCAGGAGTGTGGTCGTGTTTGTGGAGGCTCCTGTTCAGAGGGCTGGAGCTGCAGTGATGGTGGTGTTGATGGGCTGGGTCTGAGAACTTGTGTCCCAGGTTGCCAGTGCCCCTCAGGACTTGTACAGGATCATCAGGGTCAGTGTGTGCCCATCAGTATGTGCCCCTGTGTGCAAGGAGACAGGACATACTCGTCTGGGGCTGTTATCCAGAACAACTGTAACACCTGGTAGGTTGTAAAGACTCACCCTTTCTTTACCCTACTTTTTAGCAACACTCCTCCAACTGTACTCATGCATCAGATTTTGCTTGTACAATGCTGCAAATTTTGATAAAAGCAGGGTTAGATCATTTTATAGATCTGTATCTGACTCTTATGTTAAATCCAGGTTAAATGTTGACACCACTGCACAGACACACAGACTCCTACAGCTTGGAACGGCAGATATACTAAAGCTATAAAAGTAAAACAACATGGCAGAGGTTAACTCAGCACAAACTCTCAGTGACCCACTTGCACAGACGTTATTTTACAGCTTGCCATAAAAGCAGAGCCTGTCTCTGTAATTACTGCTTTTATTGTGTGGGAAATGTGATAAAGAACCAGCACGTGTGTGTGTTTTTTCTTCATTGATTGTTGGGCACAGATTTTAAAAACAGCTATAATCAGCTATCATTTGCATGTATGGATTGAATTGAATCAAATTTAAGAATTAAATCCCCATTTTGGAAAATTTTACCCTTTGATATTTTTGCATTCACAGCATTTTCAAGGTGTTTTCATACTAAGTAAGCACATAGCCACATTGAACCAACTTCTAGCCATCATACGCCTAGTACTTTTAAGTTGAACCCTGCTTAAATAAATACTCAGTATGCACTGAGTGATATTTAGCTATAAGTGACTGTAAGTTCAACTTCACAGTTGTATTCCCTGTGAGTCCTGGTGGTGCAAGAGCTCTGATGAAATCACCCTATGTTCCTGCTCTCTGATACAGGATAGGTCGATTTCATTGCATCTTTTCACCTCACAAGCACTGTGATCATCTCTAAATAAGCCAGAGTCAACAGTCAGAAAGCTACTGTTTATTTCTTTGTCAGTTATTTTTATTATACATTAACTTTTATTGTGTGTACATCTAGGAAATATTCAACGAAGCCCGACCCATTTTTATTGTTTTGTATTTGCACGATATCTAGGCACAGAATACTGACCTAGTTGACATTTAATTTGGATATTAGTATCATGTAGACAATAATTAAACTGATAAATGGTTAGATGAACAGTTAATCTGTTTAGACTGAATCACAAGGCCAGTTAACTGAACCTAAGCCATGTATTATTGTTTATTGCCACCTTATTAAATTTTACAGCAACTCTTTGGAACTCAAAGTGAAACTTTCATCTATCATGTGTTAAAGGTGATTTCGTTAAACACTAGAGGGCTCTCTTACACAGTTTAGCTTCAGATTATTTTGTGTTGACTTGGTGGCAGTGTCTCAACTTTACCTTATTGATGAGCTCTGAATATCTAACATTACAAAACTCTTAATATACTTCTACAGCCTTTTGCATGATCAGGGTTTTTTTTTTGTAACAGATCACTTTAGATTCTTCTCCTTCTCCTCTTTACAGTGTATGTGAGCAGGGACAGTTTAACTGCACCCAGGAGCGCTGTGAGGAGGTGAACAGGTGTCCAGGCTCTTTGGTTTACTCCCCACGCTCCTGCCTCCTCACCTGCTCCAGTCTGGACCCCCCAGGTCAACAGCAGAGCTCTGGGCTCACACAGTCCAGCTGCAGAGAGCCACTGTCTGGGTGTGTCTGTCCCCAAGGAACCGTGCTGCTGGTGAGTTTAAGCTCTCTCATAGGAGCATGGATATCTTTTTGACACTGGTGATGTTTACCACTTCAAAACCAAAGAAAAATTTTACTTTTATTTGTGAAGATTTGGACATAGCAAATATTACCCAAAAGGCCTTGCTCTATGAACAATAAATCTTGGGGAAGTACCAGACAAAGTTATTTAAGTTGAATAGAATAGAATTTCCTTTTATAAACAATTACAGCTGTGTGCGTTTTGGCAGTGGAAGTACCACAGAATAATGATTTTTATTTATTTTTTTATTTACTGACCATCTAATCAAGACATAAACTTGTGTTAATTAACCAGACACCAAAGATGAGCACATGGACTAGAAGACCTGACTTATATTAAAGGAGCAAGAGAACTATGACCAAGTCGAGAACCACAGAGTGTTACACCAAATATATTAGAACAGAAATGATGTTTTGATTCAGTGAATTTAACTGAATTAATTTTTGTATTTTTAAATAAAATAGTTGATAGATTTAATATCCACAGTAAAACTATGGTATATTATCAAACTGTTATTCTTATCATCATCATCTTTTAAACTTCCTCTTATTATTTAATCTCCATATTGAGTCCGATTGTCATATGTGGTCATGTTCACGGCTTCAAACCAACTTTTTCATTGATGACACTTGGACGACACATTACACATACAGTCAAACCTGGTAAACCTGGGTCAGATACAAAAATCACATTCATAGCTCAAAGCCACAAACGCCGCTGGTGTTTCAATATAAAGCGTGACCGTATTTAATGGTGATTTTCAGCTGACAGTCTGTGGATACATTTGGTTGAAGTCAGCAGTTAGCACAGTCACTCTTTACTTCAAAGCACCAATTGCTCTCTGTAATGATTGTCATAACGGCAGAATTAAGGTTTCTGTTCAGTCTAATTTTTCTACCTGGCTGTCACTGTGATTGAAGCTTATTTGTAGTTTCCAGGTGTCTGATTTTTTTTTTTTTCAAGTTGTCCTCAATCAATGTTGTGTCACTTCTGTTCGGTGGCAAAAAAAGCATTGCATTGTGAATTTGCTACTTCGCTGTCACACACTTATTTTTGCCAGTACCTGTTTTATTTTCCTGATCCAAACCCCTCCATAGTATATGAGTGTGACTGTGTAATGGATGAATTCAAACACAGACAGTATTTATCTGATTTCATGAACCTGTATGGCTCACTGTCAACTATCAACTGTCTACTTCAGGGTGATGACTGTGTCTTTCCTAACGACTGCCCATGTCACCATAATGGTCGACTTTATTACACCAATGATACCATCACTAAGGACTGCAACACATGGTAATTTATTCACCAGTCTCACTGTTTATCACCTGTTTAATGTTATGCAGTAAGAACACAGCTAACCTTGTTTTATTCCTGCAGTGTGTGTAAGGAGCGTCGCTGGCACTGCAGCCAGTCTGCTTGTGCTGGTGTGTGTTTGGCTACTGGTGACCCACACTACGTGACATTCGACGGCCGCAGTTACTCTTTCCTGGGTGACTGCCAGTATGTGCTGGCCAGAGAGACTAGTGGTTTGTTCAGTGTCACAGCAGAGAACGTGCCCTGTGGGAGCACAGGGGTCACCTGTACAAAGTCAGTGACCCTGAGCCTGGGAAATACGGTCATACATCTGCTGAGAGGTAGGTGTGAAGGGCTTACACAGGGCAGAAGCTCCAAAAGCACCTAAGATATTCTATGAAATCCTTGCTTGCTGTAACCTTGGCTTGTCTCTGTCCTATAGGGAAAGCTGTGACAGTAAATGGGATGCCAGTGAGTCTGCCAAAGTCTTACAGTGGAAGTGGTCTAACTTTGGAAAGAGTCGGACTGTTTGTCTCCCTTTCTTCAAAAGTGGGGGTCACCCTGCTCTGGGATGGAGGTACGGCACCCACACCAAAGAAAGAACTGCAATCTTAAAAGACCTCTTAAGCGTTTGGTTCTTTGTTGTCCTTTTTTTTTAAATTATTGTGTAAGAACTTTCAATTGATAATTTAGTAAGCCTTTAGAAGCAAATATGTATCCAGATTAGAGATTTAACTCAGGTCATAATTAGGGGTGGAATGTTTAAATCCTGCTGATGTCTTATTGTCAGAAGTGCAAAAAATTTGTTTTTTATAGATAAGTATTTTTCAGGAGACTTAATATTGAAACAACTAGTTCAAGGTTCAAGGCAGATTTATTGTCAATTTTGCAAAATGTATAACACATATGGAGGACTGAAATGACAGAACAAGTCAAATAGTTCTTATTTGTTTTCTTCTTGCTTTGCCTGTGTTTAGAGTTAAGAAATAAAATCAGTACTGACTAAAACCCTGCTGTTATTCCACATGCTGTCCCCAGGTATGCGTGTGTACGTGCGTCTGTCAGCTCACCTGCGGGGTCGGGTCGGAGGCTTGTGTGGTAACTTTGATGGGGACACAGAGAACGATTTCACCACACGGCAGGGCATCGTGGAGTCTACACCTGAGCTGTTTGGAAACTCCTGGAAGGTCAGCCCCTCCTGTCCTGATGTTGCAAACCAGGACCTTCGAGACCCTTGTGCTGTAAGTTTACAGCCATAAAACAGTCACTGACATTTAAAGAAAATCTCAAATACCACACTCATTCACCAGCTGTGATGCTTTTTTGTCTTGTGAAGTTGAGCCCTCACAGGGTGACCTGGGCTCGGAAAAAGTGTGCAGTCTTGACTCAGGAGCTTTTCTCTCAGTGCCATGCTGAGGTGCCCTTCCAGCAGTTTTATGACTGGTGTGTCTTTGATGCTTGTGGGTGAGTTATAGAACTTAAACTGAGTACCAGTGTTTGGTAGAAAAATGCACATGGTGGATGACAGAGTTCATGCTGCTTCATTGATTTTCTGTGTGTTTCAGCTGTGACTCTGGTGGAGACTGTGAGTGTCTCTGCACAGCCATTTCTGCCTACGCTGAGGAGTGTAACCGCAGAGGGGTTTACATCCGCTGGAGGTCCCAGGAGCTCTGTCGTATGTCAGAGACAAACAACAAACACATGTCCTCGTTTTACTGCTTGATACAAACTTTAACACTTGTTTTGTGTCTTGGTAAAGCGGTCTCTAATGATGTATGTCTGTGTTCACCTCACCCTCTGCAGCTCTGCAGTGTGAGAACGGGCTGGTGTATGATCCCTGTGGTCCAGCTTGCTCCACTTCATGTCCAAGTGTAAAGAAAAGTCCTCATTCACAGTGTGGAGCTCTCTCCTGTGTGGAGGGCTGCTTCTGCCCAGCTGGCACCGTCCTACATGGTGAGACTGGTTTACCAAACTGAGCTAACAGGAGTGTTTTTATTTTATTTGAACATATTTATGTTTTATGGGCATATTTTTGGGATCACCATGTATTTATAGCTTAGACATCTTTCAGTGAACTCCTACAGTTGATCAAAGACACTTTGACACTTTGACAGCAACATCTTGTTATCTGGAAAACTAATTGCATTACTATGATACTGTCAACAGATTTACAAAATTTACAGCAGATTATTCCTTTAATGTTTGACACATTTTTAGTTTTAACTTCTTTGAGAACAAAACAAGTCTCTAATTACCAACAGGATGATCAAAAGAAGGAACTGTCTTGACTTATATAAGACTCTTTTTTAGTCTTTTTTTTCCACATCCTTGACAACTGTCTTCGGTTAAACTTGATTTTAGTGGCTAAGTTGAACAGTTTTGTTTCTGTTATGCAGGTGATGGTTGTGTAGTTGCCACTGAGTGTCCATGTGAGTGGGATGGCTCCATGTTTCCAGCTGGAGCAGTTATCACTCAGCACTGCCAGAACTGGTCAGTCTGTTTAAATGTTCATCAAATTACAGAAGTTGCTGTAGTTTTTGAAGTTGAAATCATTGAATCTGTGATTGCGTCTCCAGTTCCTGCGAAGACGGTTTGTGGCAGTGTCAGGGTGTGGCCTGCCCCCCTCCCTCACCTCCCTGTCTGGAGTCAGAGTTCACATGTGCCGGGGGGCGCTGCATCCCCTCTCAGTGGGTGTGTGATAACGAAGATGACTGTGGTGATGGATCAGATGAGGTCTGCCCTTACACCTGCTCTCCAGACCAATTTCGCTGTACCAGCACGCCAAGGTGAATTAGAAATCAATTAAACTAAAGGCAGAATCAGCATATAGTTTGCCAGGCTGCATCATATGAAATAGGGTGTTGTAGTTTTGTCCCAACATTTGCCAGGATACACCAACAGACATAATCTTTGTGAAGCATTAATTCATCAGTGCTGTTTAGAATTGAACTTAATATTTGAAATAATCCTAACCCTGCAGTGGACCGTGTTTGAACCTGGCTCGGCGTTGTGATGGCCACTCAGACTGCGCTGACAATTCAGATGAGGATTTCTGTGGACCTGTCACCCCGCTGCCTCTTTGTCCACCAGGAGAGTTTCAGTGTGCCAGTGGAAAGTGCCTGTCAGCCAGCCGCGTGTGTGACGGACGGCTGGACTGTGGTTTTGCTGACGGGTCTGATGAGCAGGGTACATTACGTTTCTACCAACATCTAAAGACAAATAAGTAGCGTACTCTAGTCTAAACATAAATTACGTGTAAACAAATTTTGAGATCTTTGTCATTTTTACAGTTTGTAGGTAAACATAGCATGCTGTTTTGTTTGTCCAGACTGTGGTGTGGTGTGTGATGAAGGTGAATTCCTGTGTGCTGGAGGACGTTGCATCCTTTACCTCCACCGCTGTGATGGACATGATGACTGTGGCGACCTCAGTGATGAGAGAGGGTGTGTGTTTTTAATACTGTTGAATTGCACGACTGGGGATTTCAAATTGTAAGCTTGATCTCATTTATTTATTTTTTCATGCTTTGTGACTTCATTAAAAAACAAAAAACAAAAACAGCTTGAGATGCACAGGGTTGTCATGAGTGAGATCAAGTGTTAGACATGAAATATCGTACTGTAAATTGAAAAAAGGAGAAAAAGAGACAAGTATTCAGTAAAGTAACTCACATTCCTGAGTTCAACAAAACAATGAAGATAGGGGGAGTTGTCACATTGAGAAAACATGAAAGTAAAAACCACCATTACAGTTCTTCAAATGCAACTTGTGGTTGCTTGACTTCGAGAGAAAGTTAGTTTTTCCATAGGATGAATTTCTTGTACAATTTCTTCCCATTCACTCACAGCTGGGGATTCTTTATTCAGCCGATGTCTTGTTATCACTTGCTGCTGTTTTAGTCCTCCAAACATGGTGGAACCAGCTCCCTTAGATGTTATTTTTAAATACCTATCTATTCAGGGTTTTTGCTGCCAAGATAATCTTTACCACAAGACATGGTTAACAAAAGCAACAAGTATCTCCAAGATCATTAATATTTGAAGAGAGGTAAAACATTGAATACTGCAAATGATATGCAAGGACTTATCAGCCATTGTCTGCACACAAAGGTTACACTGTGTTATTATTTTTTCTTGTTTTAGGTGTGTGTGTTCACAAGGAGAGTTTCAGTGCCCTGGAGATCAGTGTGTCCCTGCAGACAAAGTGTGTGATGGACACAGAGACTGCCTCTCAGGGACGGATGAAGCTGTGTGTCCAAGCAAAGGTAAACAGAGCAGAATTACATCTATGAGGGTGTCGGGATAAAAAGAGCTTTGAGTCCACACAAAAAACTCTACTACCTAATTGATTATTTAGGCCAGTATCATTGAGGGTACTGCAGCTTTTTAATCCTGAGTTAGAGCAGGAAACAGATATTTAATAGAAGTTTATCTTGAAGACCTTTACATGAATGCACTGTCACATCTTAAGACCAAAGGGGCCAGAATTGCAAGGAGACTTGATAGACCTTAAGATTGTTTATGAAACCACAAAATGTATTTAAATAGCTTAACAAGTAACGTGAACAGGGAATTTTTCCGATTCAACTTAAAACTAATTTTGAAATAGTGTCAACTCAAAGCTCCTCTTTCTAGTATAACTTTCTTTAATAATTTGATATGTATGCTTTTTTCAGTAACCTGTGCCCCTGATCAGCTGGCCTGCAGTGATGGCACATGTGTCGCAAACACAAAGCTGTGTGATGGAACAAGAGACTGTCCAAGAGGAGAGGATGAAAACACAACCAACTGCTACACTGTTGTCATAACACCACCATCCTCAGCTGTCACTCCAACTGTGCCTCCTTCAGGTAACAGCAGTCATGATACAGAGACACAGGGGGAAGGTTTCAGCACTCTTCAGTCACACTTCTGCTTCTTCAGTTTGCAGGTCGTATGAGTTCAGCTGTGCCACTGGGGGGCAGTGTGTTCCTCAGGCCTGGCGCTGTGATGGAGAAACTGACTGCATGGATGGGAGTGATGAGCAGCAGTGCGGTGCCCCCTGTGGCCCCGGTCAGGTGCAGTGTAACAGTGGGGACCAGTGTGTGGACTATCAGCAGCTGTGTGATGGGATTCCACAGTGCAGGGACGCATCTGATGAGAGTGTTGACAGCTGTGGTGAGTTATTATAGGTGTATAGGTGAAATGAAAATGTGACAAAAATAGTTAAGAAAGCTTTTACTATCGACCAACAAAGGGAAAAAAAGATAAAGAAAACTGAGAATAATTGTGTCACCAGGATCCATTCGGATACCTCCATGTCCTGGCAGCTTCTCATGTGACAACCGCACCTGTGTGAACATGACAAAAGTGTGCAACGGTGTGCCAGACTGTCCGCGAGGCGACGATGAGTTGGTGTGTGGTGAGTTCTCACAAGTTAAGGAGAAGAGAGGTGAGAGTGGAAGTGTAGATCACTGTGTGGAAATATTTTATGAGAAAGGAAAGATTTAAAACTATTCACACCTCAGTGTTTGATGTTTTGTGTCTTTCAACCTATGGTGTGGTGAATAATAATTCTGTCATTCACCTCTGTACAGATAAAACTGTCTCACCGGTGCCCCCTGGCAGCAGGAACACCACAGTGACCTGCCCTGAATTCACCTGTATGGATGGATCCTGTGTCCCCTTCAACATGGTCAGTCCAAGATCAAAACTATATCAGAACTAGCAAACACAACAACTGTTATTTTTTATATGATGACATCTCTAAAATAAACTGGCATAGGCATGGGTCGACTAAATTCATCTCAGACATCTTCATTAACCCATTGACCTTCCCCCTAAAATACCAACAACGCCTGTGAAAGACATACCCAAATCGATTTAGATGCTGTCTTGGACCATCTGAAGGTCATTTAAGAGCTTGTTCTCTCTGTACATATAACAGTCTGAAATTTTAACTTCAGCAGCCAAACTTTGTGTAACTCTAACAATTATGTAGTTATTGAAGTACGAACATAGAATTTAAACGTTTTGTCCATGACTGCATTTTCTTTTTTCATGTAGTGGCACATTGAAGGATGAAGGTATGAAATTGAAACCCAAATAAGATGATTCAGGTGTTCACTCTCACATGTTCACATGGCATGCCATTGTTGGCTCCGGAGATATCATTGAACAACTGAGCTGTTTAAAAGAGATGTCAAATGAAAAGATTATTTGCTGATTCTGTAGTATTGAGATTTGAAACATATTCTGTGGTTAAATTAAAATCAAAATGACTAGCGGATGGACCACTACCCATTAAAGGGTTAATCATTATCAGCCAATAATATCGTACATGCCTAACATGCAATTATGATGTTTAGAAAATGGTGAAAAAAACTGGTATTTTCTCGTTAGAAAATTTGCAGAATATTTGCTTATCTCTCTCAGAAATGACCCAGCTTTTCTTACTCACTAACTCTTTCTAACTTAGGTTTGTAACGGTGTTGCAGACTGCCCAGACTCCTCATTGGCTCCACTTGGAGGCCCCACTGATGAGCAGGGTTGTAGAAGTTGGAGCTCATGGGGTCCATGGAGCCCCTGCAGCACCTCCTGTGGCACAGGCTCCATGAGCCGTCATCGAACCTGCCCCCCTGGTGACCCACTGCACCACTGTCACGGACAGGACCATCAGAGGCAGCAGTGTTTCAACACAACCTGTCCTGGTGAGATGTGGATATGAACTCCAAACATACTTCATATTCTCCAGGAAAAACAGTTATTCCTGTCTAGATTTTGATACAAGGATTTACTGAGCGCAAGTAAGAAGGTCTTAGTTTCATGTCTCTTTCTTCTAGTTGATGGTCAGTGGATGCCATGGGCCAGCTGGTCAAATTGTTCCAGCAGTTGTGGAGGAGTGCAGGTCAGACACAGAGGCTGCTCCCCCCCTCGCTATGGAGGCAGAGACTGTTCCCAGCTCCCAGGACAAACCAACCTGACCATGGAAATCAGTAAGAGCTCTTTGTCAACAATGATTTGGCCAGAGGAGGAAAAATTGCCTTTAGAGGAGAAAATTTACCCTCATATCTGTCAGCATTTTTAAGACAAGTATATTATTGACAGTTTGTGGATTATAGAATTTAAATCTAGAGGAAGTTTGTGTCCCAAGAAATCAAGAAAAATATGGTGCAACTGATGTTTCTTTATTGCTGTCAGTATTGTTGCCACCTCTGTAAATTGGTACCATGACAGAAAACACACATGAAATAAAATAACTCAGTAAAACAGATGCTAACTGGCCCTTTACATCTCTGTAACTATGCAAAGCTTGATTGTTTTTGGTCAGAGAGTAGTCATAAAATGTTAAAGATCTTAAGAGTAAAATAATCTTTTTTTTATCTAGGACCTTGTCCTGATGATGACTGCACCAACACCAGCTGTCCTGCAGGGTTGGTGAGATACGACTGTGCTCCCTGCCCTGTTTCCTGTGCTCACATCAGCAGTGGGGTGACGTGTGATTCAACAGCCCCCTGCTCCTCAGGTCAGGCGGCAGAAACCATGAGTAATTTTCTCTGTCAAATGTGTTTTGGCCTCTTTCTGTTTCTGAAGAGCTCTGTCTACATAGTTTCTGCCTTTCAACATGCTTCTTTCTGCCTCTGATTCCAGGTTGCTGGTGTGCTGAGGGTCAGGTGATGAACCATATGCAGCAGTGTGTATTACCAGAAGAGTGCGCATGTGAGGTGGCAGGTGTGCGCTACTGGCCAGGTCAGCAGATGAAAGTCGACTGTGAGATTTGTGTTTGTGAGAGAGGACGACCTCAGAGATGCCAGCCCAACCCCGACTGTACAGGTGAGTCCGTCAAATGGTTCAGGATTGTCACCAATTCTGAAGCTGATTGTATTTCAGCATTGCCATGGTCCTTTGATTTGTGGTACTGCAGTTAACTGTGGCTGGTCGTCGTGGACTGAGTGGGGGGAGTGTTTGGGGCCTTGTGGTGTTCAGAGTGTCCAGTGGTCGTTCCGCAGCCCCAACAACCCCATCAAGCATGGAGACGGCAGAGCCTGCAGGGGGATCTACAGGAAAGCTCGCAGGTATGTTCTCATCTGGACCCTCAGCTGCTAAAACTGTTTACTTCAGGATCTCTACAACTCCAACAACTCCACTTTTGGAATTAGTATTTGATTTTTGTCCTCCAACCCTGGCCCTTTACTTCTCTGCCAGGTTTTTGTTGAAAAAAAACCCTTGGCTGTAATTTACTGTCATTATTTATAGTACTTATAAACTAATGTTAATGTTTTGGGTTAATCTATCACCACATTGTTTAAGAGGACTAAGTTACATTTGTAACTGCTATCTAATGAACTTGCACTGCACGCCACAGAAATCTTACGTGTGAAAGGGACCACGTAAGGGATCAAGGCTGTCAATGTGAAGTTGCCGCACCACGACCTGAATGAAATAAATCCCGAAATGAAATGACTGTCGATAATGTAACAGACGTGTTTTTATACATTTTCTTCAATACATTGTGGGATCACACAAAATTGGCTGAACACTCTGAACTTGAATTCACTTTGGTCTGGATGTTTGTTATGCACAGTGTCAGGCCTGGTGATTTTTATTAATTCTTCAGTTTAGTATCTCAGAGGAAGGAATGTGGTTCTATGCACAATGTCCTGAACCCATGTGAGCAGTTTATATCAGAGTTTTCTGACAACTTTCATCTTTTCCACATTATAATTATGTTAATTTGATAATTAGTAATATAATACCATACAGTTTTATATTTTGTTAGGTGTACATTTTAAGTTACCTGAAGGAGAAACTGTACTATCAGCAATAGTTCATTAAAAAACATCCTTGAAATGCTTTTGTGGAGGAAAAGATGTTTGTGTCACACCTAGCAGCCATAAACAAATGCACATCCTTTGACTGTTCTGTCCCTCTGTGTTTATGTGTGTGTGTACGTCCGTGCGTGCAGGTGCCAGACTGACCCCTGTGAAGAGTGTGAGTATCAGGGTCAGTCCCATGCTGTGGGGGACAGATGGAGGTCAGACCACTGTCTCCTATGTCACTGTCGTCCAAACCTTACAGTGCAGTGTGCCCCCTACTGTCCATATGCTGTCAGTGGATGCCCACAGGTAAGTGTCCATGAGTGTTTGCACTATTAAAATTGTGATAGTTTGTGATTAAGCACATTGTTTCCATCGTATCTAATGTGAACAAAACAACTCCCTCCTCTCGTTTTTTGAGAACTTGCTCACATGTGATTGAGTCAGATTTAAAGTGGTCCTCTTTTATTACGCAGGGACAAAGTCTGGTGCCTGGAGATGGAGACACATGCTGTTACTGCCAAGGTGAAGTTAGAACTGTTGATCTGTTGGAATATCTGTGTGACTGAAATACAAAGCATTTACTTAGTTTTAAAAACCTAGAGGAAGGGAGGTTAAAGTACATCCAAACATCACAAATATTAGAATTGTAACACAGTAAGCTCTTTGACATTGATTATCTCCACTTTAGGGGAAAATGATACCATTGTAGTGACCATCAGCCCTGACACCATAACTTCTAGGCCAGCAGAGGGCATCAAACCTCTGGTTCCCACATACCCACTTCCTCCTGGAGGTAAGAAAAGAGTGTCATGCTGGAAAACAGGCAGAGCTTTGGATTGTTTGATCTTATGCAATAACAGTCCAGTGGTATTTTCACTCACTCAAATTCTAATATGATGTAGTTTTCTCTTTCTCCAGATGAGTGTTGGACTCCTCTTGGTGTTCAGTCTCTCCCAGCTTCTAGTTTCAGTGCCTCCTCAAAGCAGACTGGTCACCCACCTGAGGCAGGTCGCCTCCACAGCTGGGACGCCCACAGTGATCTCCAGGTGAGAAGAAATCATGTCCTCAGAGTCAAAGTTAAAGCCCCGATTATTCTGACGCTCCTCAAGTACATCAGACTTCCACATGGATGGATCATAAGATTTCTTTCATTTAATCTGCAGGGCTGGAGTCCAGAGCCTGAGGAGTACAAGGACCTGCCACAGCGGCGCCCTGAAGGACACACAAGCAAAACACAGAGTCCTTACCTACAAATCAACCTACTCCAACCATACAATATCACTGGTAAGAGGGAAGAATGAAATTGTAGCTTGGCAGTCTGAGATAATGATCTATACCTGAGTGAAAAGACTGTTTCTTCCTCCTTTATGCTGTTAAGGTTTGCTCACCCAGGGTGGAGGTGTGTTTGGTACCTTTGTGTCCAGTTTCTATCTTCAGTTCAGCAATGACGGCAGACAGTGGTACACTTACAAAGAGCTCGTCACTGATGCCCGACCCAGAGCCAAGGTTAGTCATCACAATATTTCAGTCCTTCTTTTTAAATGAGTATGTTAAAGGCTGGGAAAGCACCAACCTGGCTTTTAAGGTCCCAATACCAATACCAATGCCAAGGTTTAGGTTTCAGCTAATAACTAAACCAATCTGATACCGGTGACATTCTCTATTCCTTAATCAGAGGATGCAACTGAGAGTTATGTTCCACGCTATTTAATCTATGAGTCTGTCTGAATAGACCTGTCCTTTATGACTTATTCTGATCAAACTTTTTGGTTCCGCATCAGATCGTTACCTGCTACCAGGTTGGGACTGCTGCATCCACACTAAAGGCTGATTGAATTCTTTGTTGCTTCAATAATTAATATCCAAGTCATTTCACATTCTAGGTTTTTAATGGTAACCATGACGACCGAGGGGTGGCAGAGATCAGACTTGACAGGATGGTGTCAGCTCAGTTCGTCCGCCTGCTGCCTCACGACTTCCAAAACGGCATCTACCTTCGACTTGAGATAATGGGCTGTGGAGATGGTCAGACGATATTTAAAAGTTTAACTGCTAGTTTGTTGGTGGTACATAGTTTTTCTGCATTAATGAGATGCTAAAATGCTGCCTTCTCCTCTCCTCCCCTCCAGGTGACCACTGGCTGGGGACATCAGCTCCTCCCACTCCAGTGTCCCCAGGTGGAGGCTGCAGAGAGAAAGAGTTCCACTGTGAAAATGGTCGCTGTGTGCCAGCAGGTCCACTGGGAGTTGTGTGTGATGGGGTCAATGACTGTGGGGACGGATCAGATGAGAGACACTGTGGTGAGTTTTCAACGTTACATTCATTTGGTTCAGTTATTTTGTAAGATAGGCGCAACTCTTCTGTGTGATCTGTTGTCAATCCTTTTCTTTTTTGCTTTTATTTCACAAGTTTTAAAAGTAATGCTAATCAGAGCTGTGATGTAATTCTATCCATTTCTGCACACAGGAACACGACCGTCCCTAACAACCACCAGTCCACGCAGCTGCCCCACTGGTCAGTTCTCTTGCCAACCACCAGGGGGCTGCATTGAAAAAGAGCAGCGTTGTGATGGGATCCCTCACTGTCCCAAAGGAGAGGATGAAGCTGGCTGCCATCACCACGACATGACTACTCAGTCTGACAGGTGAAAAGCATCATCATTGTGATTTTCACATTATGATGTCAGCAAACTGTAAAGTCAATGATGAAAATAACAGTGCTATTTCATAAGTCGTGTTGTTAGGTGTCATCCCTGTTCATTAAACTTTTTATTCATTGTTAGGTTTCATTTTTAGTGAGATTTGACGTTTTTTTTTATTTTTAAGATAAATAGATGAATACATTTTACAAAGTATTGAGATAAGAGAGCATAATAGCATTTTTGTTGGTTGCCTTTGAAAGATCTGTCATCTGGGGTCTTTCATACTTAACCTACAGACGTGTCTCTCTGGAGATGCAAAAGTTTCATCCTTCCTGCAGTTACATAAGCATCCATAACTGTCGATCCATACTTTTATTTTTGGGTAGGTTTGAGCATTGACTTTAAGCATGTTCCCCTTGTATTGTGTTAAATTACAGACCATACACATCCACCCCTGCTCCTCTCAGGACTCCATCCATGGCTGCTGTCACTCATCCTGCAGTTACACCATCGGTAAGAAGTAATCACTGGTTTCCATGAATCCTGCATTGTGTGTCAGTGACATCTCAGAATTTTGATTCTTCTATTTTTGACTTTGACTCAGATGGAAAGTAATGGATAGTACATTAACTGGGTTCACATAAGACAGAGCAATTCTCTTTGGGATCTTATAACTAGTTAAAAAAGGAGTTTCAGCAAGATTATCAGTAATGCTGATGGAGGCTGACACAGCATTTAATGACGTGATGAATGACGTGTATACATCATTAAGTGCCTGAATTATTTTCTAAATCTTTTGCAGGATGGTGGCCCGGGAACTCGAGGTGAGTGTTAGATTCATTTTTATCAGATCCCTTGTGCTTGAAGGACATCAGCCTCTCATCCCCTGTCGAGCTCTGTTTGTTCACATAAGCATTTGTCTTATTGCATAGGAATCTGCTCATCTCCTCTTGGACTGGAGGACGGCAGAATACGTTACGGTCAGCTGACCTCGTCCTCCTACCATGAGAACAATCCTGCTGATGCTGGACGACTAAACATCGTTCCCAATGTGTGAGAGACCTGGTCTTTGTAGTACAGGACAGACTTGATATTTGATTCTTCTGCATGTCAAGGCTTGTCATTTTTTTTCCTGTGTTTTTCACAAACTGAGAATATCAAGTATAAAAAAATGATCAACCAATACCCTCTCTAATGCACAGTCAGGTTATGGAGCCAGGATGGAGCCCCTTGCCAACAGATCCTCACCCGTACTTTCAGGTGGACTTCCTGGAGCCCACGTGGGTGTCAGGGGTGGTGTTACAGGGAAGTGAGCGTATGTGGGGTTACATCACTAAATACCGCCTGGCTTTTGCCCTGCACAGTGGACTCTTCACAGACTACACTGAGGATGGAAAGCCTGGGGCTGCTGCTCAGGTATATAGACACTCAGATTTCTAAAATCATGGTAGATGTATTCACATTTTTCCTCATGATGTATTGTTTTATGTAAATGTGAATCATGGTTACTGATTTATTTCGTCAGTACACGTTTAGTTTGTAAATTCTTCTGTGTTGTGTGGTTCAGATATTTGAGGTGCGTATGGTGGGTAGAACTCCTGTGACTCGCTGGCTCAGCCGTCTGGTCAGAGCTCGCTACCTGCGCATCATCCCTGTGGAGTTCAGACACACGTTCTACCTGCGTGCAGAGATCCTGGGCTGCAGGGGGGGTGAGAAAATGATCTGAATGCCTCAGTTAATACTAATCATAATAAACTTCTTTGATTTTGATGGGCTGTGCCATCTTAACGCCTGCCTTGTATGAAACCTTGTTTCTCCCTTTTTTAAAGATGAGCTAGTGACACCCAGCAGTGTGACTAAGTCTCCATCTGGTGGTGGGGAAGTTACTGTGCAGCGCTGCAAACCAGGTCAGTTTGCGTGTCAGCACAGTGAAGACTGTGTATCTGTCTCTGTGCTCTGTGATGGAAGACCAGACTGCAAAGACCACTCTGATGAGATCAACTGTGGTAAGAGCTGAGTGATTTTCTTTTTCCTCCCTTGTCTCTTATTTCTGAATCTGCTCCTGTCTCAGTTCATGTTGTTATCTCTTCATTCTCTTCTATAGGCACGGCTCCAACCAGAGGCCCTCCAGGGCTGCAAAACCAGACCACCTCCATAGGCAGGCCTGGTTTCCACAACGACAGCACCACAGGCCCCCCAGGCCTTTATACCACCAGGTCCCCAGGTGGCCGTCCTGGTGTGGCCAGTGAGGGGGTCACAGGTGAGTCAGGACTTCAGAAGACCTCAACCTCAAGTCAAGGTACCAAAAGCTGTTAATCAATCTGCTTTGACTCATTCCTTTATTCAATGGCACTGAACTTTTTATTTCTCTTCTGACTTTTGTGACCACCAAACCATCAGTCTACACTGGGGTCACCACAGGTCAACCTGGACTGCATCTCACCACAAGTCTCACATCTGGAAGACCTGGGCTGCAAACTACAAAAGGTAAGTGACATAAAACAAATTCATAATTTTTACCAGTCTATCTGTTATATATTTATCAAAGCCCCTCTTTTATTTTCATTAACAGCCCCATTCATGGTAACTACTCCTCATGATGATGGACTTCCCAGAGTGCTTTGTGTGGAGGGCCAATATGCATGCCGGTCCTTTGGGTGTGTGGACTCAGCACAGGTGTGTGACGGCAGACGGGACTGTTTCGATGGCTCAGATGAAGAGCGTTGTGGTATGCATCATCAACCAGAGCTTTTATAATGTCAGTTTTGCAAACCGTCCATGCACAGTGCACTCAATCTCATTTTTAAAGAACCCATATTCATGACCAATATGATGTGATGTGAATCATTCATTGTAAGAATTGATTGTTATTTTTTCAAACTTCTAAATGAGTTTCATTTTGTCTCCAAAGGCACCACAGCCAGACCAGCGGTCACTAAGGGCCAACCTCTGCCCAGCCCCTGCTCTGCAAAGCAGTTTTCCTGTGTCAGTGGTGAGTGTGTTCACCTGGACCGCAGATGTGACCTGCAGAAAGACTGTGTGGACGGTTCTGATGAAAAAGACTGTGGTAAGATCTCTGCTCACCTCATACATCAGAGAAAGAATTAAGAAATAGAGGTGTTTTTGCTGGCTGCTTTCTTTAATCTCTCCTTTATTTTCTTTATTTCCAGTGGACTGCATCATGTCCTCATGGACAGCATGGAGTGCGTGCAGTGTGTCCTGTGGACTGGGCTCTTTGTTCCGTCAGAGGGACATACTGAGGGAAGCTCTGCCAGGTGGAGCCTGTGGTGGAGCTCAGTTTGACAGTCGAGCCTGTTTCCCTCGAGCGTGTCCAGGTCTGTTTCCTGAACCTGACAGCATCATTCACACATCCAACCACTATGAGACATATTTGTTTCTTTAACCTCGATTTTTCCTGTTTCCTTTCAGTTAATGGGCACTGGTCAGAGTGGACTGAGTGGTCAGAGTGTGATGCTCAGTGTGGAGGTGGTGTCAAGCATCGAAACAGAACCTGCTCTGCTCCTCCTCCTAAGAACGGAGGACAGGAGTGTGAAGGCATGACCCTGCAGAGCCTGAGCTGCAACAACCAGCCCTGCACCAAGGATGTGGGCACACAGACAGGTGACCCAGACAAATCCATTCAATTATGTTTCCTGAAATGTCTAGACATTATCATTAAGTCTGAGTATTACTGTCTAACAATCCTAAATTACCACCAACACCATTTGAATGAGCCTGAACTTGGTGTGTGCTGTGATTGGTTGTTCAGGCTGTGTCAACAACATGGTTCTGGTGACTGAGGCAGACTGCGAAGCTGGAAGGGTTGAGCCCTGTCCTCCTACCTGCTCACATCGTAGCTCATCCAGCAACTGCACTGGTCCATGCATACTAGGTAAGACACAGGTGGAAGCACAATCTGAGTGACACTACCTCACTTCCGGTGTGCATTTTTGATTATTGGTGTGATGTTAAAATCATTTTCTACTTATACACTAATCAAATATATGATGCAGTGCAAAAATATTCTATTCTTGAGTGACAGGAGCTCACTAATATTCACTTTCTGCTGCATTAAAGCTGATAAGATGCTTCTTCCATGTTCTTCAGGCTGTCGGTGTCCTGATGGACTCTACCTACAGGGTGGCCGCTGTGTGAATTCCAGTCAGTGTGGTTGTGTTTTTGATGGTCAAACACTGCAGCCAGGACAGACCGTCAGCAAGGACCAGTGCACCTCATGGTGAGCTTTTCATAACTGAGATATCTCTAATCATAAAAAACTAAATTCTGATTTGTTGTGCGTGACAATAAAAAAAAAAAAAGTATCTAAAGGGTACCAAAGTTTGAAATGTAGAGCTTGTTTTTCTTTTCATGGTCACAGTCATTTTCAGGAGTTTCTTATCTTTGAAAAGAAGTTTACTGACGTTTGTATTTTCCTCCTCAGTGTGTGCAGTGATGGAAAAGTAACCTGTCACACCTCCAGCTGTGTGACCTCCTGTAACTGGTCAGCCTGGTCGTCATGGTCACCATGCGATGTAACTTGTGGTCTGGGGCTACAACAACGCTACAGGTCAGTTTGGTCAATTCAATAAGTTTGTGAATCACTTTGCTCTTTGGAGCCATTACTCTGACATTTCCTCCATCAATGATTGTCCTCATGCAAATGCATTTAACCAATAAATCTGCTAAAAAAAGTTTCAAGTAAATTTAGTCTTTTAAAAAATGCCATTAAGTTTCTTTCGAGTGCAACACTCATGATACTTTTTCTGCAGATCACCGGTGATCCCAGCCCAAGCATCCAGAGTGCAGCCCTGTCCAGGAGACTCCTCAGAGGCTCGTCGCTGCAGCAGCTCCTGCCTCCCTGGTATCCCATCTCACTGTGCTTATAAACACTGATGCTTTCAAACTTCCAGGTTTAATGTGAAGCCATAGTCTTCTAGATCACTCACGTGTTTATAAAGGTGTTTGAACTTTTCCTCTCTGTTGTGCAGGGTTACCAGATGGAGTCTGGAGTAAATGGACCAGCTGGTCAGATTGCAGTAAGACGTGTTTTAACCATGTTGACGATGTTGGGATTAGACGACGCTATCGCAGCTGCAACCACACACTGTCAGCTTTTAACCACACACACTCTGCCTGTGCTGGGGACAGCGAGGAGCAAGAACCTTGTAACACTGTACGCTGTCCAGGTAGAACAACTTTATCTTCTCTGTTTCTGACATTTTTATTTAAAAAAAAAAAAGGAATTTGGGGGAATTAAAACATGAAGTGAGGGATTTTTTTTCATGCAACTAGTGAATGGCGCCTGGTCCGACTGGTCGCCATGGTCTGAGTGTTCATCAGAGTGTGACTCTGGAGTCCAAACCCGAGAGCGATTCTGCAATTCTCCTCCACCACAGCACGGGGGCAGCAGCTGCTCCGGGCCACACATACAGACAGGAGACTGTAACTCTCATCCCTGCTCAGGTACAGGATCCTGCTTTTATGTTCAATCTGTCGAGGTCCTTTGGATTATAGTTTGAACTTTTGAGTTTTAATATTCATTTGGTATGGTATTAATTTGATATCACTGCTCCCTCTCCAGGTGTGTGTCCAGAGGGCATGGTGTACATGACAGCAGCGGAGTGTGAGGCTCACGGTGGCGCGTGTCCTCGGGTGTGTTTGGACATGACCTCCACAGAGGTTCAATGTGCCACGGCCTGTTACGATGGCTGCTACTGTGCCCTCGGCTTTTACCTGCTCAACAACAGCTGTGTGCCCCTGGCGCAGTGCCCGTGTTACCACCAGGGGGAACAACATCCAGCTGGTGCTTCCCTGCCTGTTGATGCCTGCAATAACTGGTACATTGAGCCTGTTTTCCAATTACTTTTATTGTAAGTTAGATTGAAAATATAATTTCACTGCTTTCTGTTGTGTTTTCATCAGTACCTGCGACAATGGAGAGATGAAGTGTGGAACAGCTCCCTGCTCTGGTGAGTGGCATTTCTATTACTCTAACTTGTTTCCCTCCCTGTCTCCGACTCCTTTTAAGTGTTTTCCTCAGTTCTCTGTAGTTCTTTTGGTCTTTAACATTCTCCGTCTTCTGTTTTGTGTGTGTTCCTCAGTGGACTGTGGCTGGAGCAGCTGGACTCAGTGGAGTGCCTGCAGTCGAACATGTGATGTTGGAGTAAGAAGACGATACCGTTCAGGGACCAATCCTCCTCCAGCCTTCGGGGGTCAGCCTTGCAAAGGAGACAGAGTTGGGATTGACACCTGTAGCATTGAACCCTGTTTTGGTGAGGAGAACTACATTTTCCTTATTTGTTCCATCTGTTACATCAAAGTATTAAAGAAATCTGACATTCTCTGATGTGTCTAAAGGTACAAAGGAGCCCTGGAGTGCGTGGTCAGAGTGCTCAGTGACGTGTGGAGGAGGCTACAGGAGTCGAACCCGTGGACCAATCAGAGTCCATGGCACTGCTCAGCAGTTTAGTGCCTGCAACCTGCAGCCCTGCGGTACATAAGGACCTACAGTTCTCTTCAAAAGATTTTTCATGCTTAAAGGGACAGTGAGGACTTTTTAAGTGATCTTGAAAAAGTCTGATATAGACGTATGCCTGATCATAATTCATGACCAAAAAGGAGATCATCACAGCCAAAATAGGATATTTCTAAATGCTAATTCACAGCTTTCCAGCTGGGTCAGTCTAGATCCGATTGATTAATGGCTTTATGACAACTCCACGCTGGCTGATGAAGTTTGGCAGTGAGAAGAAAGATCTGCGTTTCTCTTTGTTGTAAACAATTTCTTCGATTAATCTATAGTAGTGTGTAGTAGCAGCGTTAATTGTGGACACTGGATCTGGACTGTCTGACAGAAAAAGGACCGAAGAGCAGAAGAAAGCTTAACAGGAGAAGGATAGAGAACAAGCGAGAGGCTAAAACATGGATTAAGCTGTCAGTAATAAGGTTCATTCCAACCCACATGCAGCAGTTATTCTTCAGTGATCTGTTCAAACCTGAGAGTCCGTCAATAAAGTTAAGAGCCCGGTTACTTTTGCTTTGCTTGGTGAGGTTGGAGTTGGTTGATGAGCACTGGTAGGACATATCCAGGATGTACTAACGTAACACCACAGACATGTCTCAGAGAACTGGGCTGTGAGTAGCACCAATTGCAGCTAGCTACCAAACTACGCTACAAACTTACAAAGTTTGCTATCACATGCACAACTCATAACCGCAATATCATAAAGAAAAGAAGACAGTTTCGGACTCTGATAAATCCTGCTGTTTAGCCTTTTTTTCTTTGGCAGTATGCTGTCACTTTCATGCTCTCTCATACTCTTTCAACAATTGATATTTTGAAGTTGATTCAAGTGTCTAGTTTTAAGCCAGATCTGATAAAGCCTTGTTTTTCAATAATTATATGTTGTGAGATATTTGTGTACAGTGTTGGGATTAACATTCAGCTCTGTTTTGACTGTGGCTGTGTCAGGCGATGGCAGGTTGTGCCCTCCAGGCCAGAAGTGGGAGCAGTGTGTGAGAGGAGCCGTGTCATGCACAGACCTCACAATGGACATCAGCAGGAACTGCACACCTGGCTGCCAGTGTCCACATGGAACAGTTCAGCAGGTGAGTAGCCTGTTGAAGTATCACTTTGTTTACGTAAATAAACAAACATATTAATGGTACCTCATGTCCACAGGATGGTGTGTGTGTGCGGGAGTCTGTTTGTCGCTGTGATGTAGGTGGAGAACAGTACAATCCAGGAGACACTGTGCCAAGAGACTGCAACAACTGGTGAGTAAAACTTTATTAATGGATCACTTAATCAACTCCAAAATGTTACTGCTGGAAACACAGTATGCTAGAGTGATCATTTGACTTCTTTGTGTGTGTTATTGTTTCAGTACATGTGAAGCAGGGAGGCTGGTCAACTGCACTCAAGTCAGCTGCAGTGGTAGGAATCCAGTCATTTAAAGTCATCTCTAATACAAAATAAATTTTAGACATAATTTTTAGAATTAAAAATCTAAACCATCAGAAAAAAAAATAGATGAATGAATTTTATAATTTTGAGCTTTAAAGCTGGGAGTATTTGAATTGAAGTCCTGAATTCAAAATTGACTTTTGTGATAAATATAAGCAAAACTAGATTCCTTTAGAACATTTTTCACTCTTTCTCGTTTTTTTCTCAACATACAAAAACCCAGTTGATGGTCAGTGGTCAGCGTGGACTCCGTGGGGTCAGTGCTCTGTGTCATGTGGAGCAGGTCTTCAGTCTAGGTACCGATTCTGCTCCAGTCCCCAGCGTTCAGGTAGTGGTTTACCTTGTTTGGGAGCTCACAGAGAGGACCAAGTTTGCATCAACACTCACACATGTGACCGTGAGTTTCTTTCCTCTCATTCTCTGTTTTTACATCCTTTGAAATCATATCTTTTATCATGTGCTGTTTGCCAATTATGATTGAATAGCTCCTTATTGTGTGGCACTAAGCATGATTGATGACTAAATAAATAGATATATAAATGTATTTTTGTATTCATTATTGCTGAATACTCCCCTCTTGGAACAGAGTCACTTTAAGATGACAATAAAATTAAATGAACTATCAGTCACAAGATTTTTTTTCCACTATCGCATAAATCAGATGACAAACACTCTGTATCAAGATACTGAATGAATTGTTTTTCTGATGGCATTGTCACCTTGTGGCTGCTCTCATCCATGATATTTCTGGAAAAAAATAACTTTGCTTGCTCAAATGGAGCCAACCACTCTTGTTGTTTTTTTCTCGCTCATGTCCTGAACCTTCTTTGTTGTCTTTGTTCTTTGCCGTTTATAACAGATCTGTCACTGGGGGATTTATGTGTTCACCAGCTGCGAATGCTGATCAAATTATACTTCTTTGTTCGAAGTGAAGTTTTTTTGAACTGTTTAACCATCTGCTCTTTTGAAGGGGACGGAGGCTGGGGTTTGTGGAGTAACTGGACAGAGTGCAGCAAGTCATGTGGAGGTGGGGTTCGGAGCAGGAGGAGAGAGTGTGATAGTCCCAGTCCAGAGGGTGAAGGGAACTACTGTGAAGGGCTGGGGACTGAGGTCAGGGCCTGTAACTCTGTCCACTGCCCAGGTATATTCAGAGAGGGTGTTCTGAAGAAGACTGTGAATGTGTGTTATTGATCCATAACAGTGTTTTTACTTTGGTTATTCTGTGTTTGTTTGCAGTGGCCCCATGCTCACAGGTCCCTGGGACTGTGTTCAGTAGCTGTGGTCCTTCCTGCCCTCGCTCCTGTGAGGATCTGGCTGTGAGTATCACACTGATCTTTACTTCTCTCACTATGAATATACGAACAGATTTGATAAGAATGAGATATGAATCTTTGTGTCTCTCAGCACTGTGAGTGGCAGTGTGAGCCTGGCTGTTACTGCACAGAGGGAAAGGTCCTGTCTGCTAATGGGACTGTCTGTGTGGAGAGAGAGGATTGTCCCTGTTTGGACCTCAGTACTGGACTCACACTTCAACCAGGGGAGACCACTGCAGCCCCTGATGGATGTAATAACTGGTCAGTATGATTCAAACACATCCAGAAAATGCTGTTTCTACATGTATGTAAAAAGTAAAACAAGTCAGGAAGTCAATGATGTTTTTTCTATGTGTTTCAGCACTTGTGAGGGTGGGAGGCTAAACTGCTCTAGAGAGCCTTGTCCTGGTGAGTTAAACCACTATACTCTGATTTAATTTCACTTTTTAAAAAATTAATTTAGTTGTTTTTCTGGTTTAGTTCAGTTGGCATTTGTAAAATGTGTTGTTTTTTTATGAGTTTTAGACTTTTGTTAGTGTTAGTTTGACTTTTTCTGTAAAGTTGTACAGCATGCCTGTGAACTCTAAGTTTGTAGTTAAAAATCATCGATCAAATACAAACAGACATTTTATCGAAGAGCAAGTAAGTATGTAAGAGTTTGGAGCTGGAAACACAATATGATGTAAACAATGGTAGAGGTACTTTCTACATCAACCTTGTTTCCTCCTGAGCTGCAGCACCAACAAGCTGCAAACTTGAGGTAGAGCTACCTGAAACAAAACAACAGGACAGGAGGCCAACCCTGAGGCTGTGGCACTGGGGATATCTGTGTGTGAACCCAGGCATGGTCATTGATCAATGTTTTATGTGTGAGTGTTCCTCTGTGTGTTTTCAGTGTCTGGAGGCTGGTGTGAGTGGTCAGAGTGGACTCCGTGCTCGAGGACCTGTGGGGCAGAGTCAGTGTCCCGCTACAGGAGCTGCAACTGTCCAGAGCCCAAAGCTGGAGGAGCAGCCTGCTCTGGAGAACAGGAAACACACAATGGGGTTGGAGTTCAAATCCAAAGACAGCCCTGTCCTGTCATCACCTTCTGTCCAGGTGAGAAGCTGTTACTCATCCTTGTTATCAAAAGTTCTGTACTACACAACATCAGCTCAAAATTAATCATCAACTTCAGAAGTTTGTATCCTCAAGCAGAAAAATATCCATGAAAAGGTTGCAGGTGTCTTATACATGTACATCCGTGAGACATGGCGCTTTTTGATGTCTTTGCTCCGTTTGTCATTTTAGTTATCGTAAGTTCCATACTCTCTGACTTATTTGATTCTCTACACAGACATAAATATGAATATATTATCTTATCCTTGACACTTTTCTGATTTTCACTGTTTAATTAATTGTTTCTCCCTCTCTGTAGTTCATGGTTCATGGAGCCCCTGGTCTTCGTGGTCCGAGTGTGATGGGTGTGCAGGGTCGTCTGCTCGCACCAGACAGTGCAACAGTCCTCCTGCCAGATTCGGTGGCCTGCCCTGTCTTGGAGAAAGCAGACAAAGACGTGGCTGCCATGATAACATGACTGTTTGTGCAGGTCAGCATGTCAAAGGATTGTACATTAATGCAGATGTGTTCATCCGAGGTTGTCATTTCTAACTCTTGATGGATGAAAAGTGGAAAATAAATGCAGAAATTTGATCACTTAGTGAAGAACCCCTCTCTAACCCTGCTACTCCTGTTAGGGTAAATAATAAAAAACTACCTATAGGCTGTGTGCAAACTTTGTTCAAACACACAGAGGTTACAGTCTTTTAAAGGGTCCCAAAGTGTCCAGAGATAGAAGATAGTGGGCAAGTGAGTTGGACTTGTGACCAAAAAAGGGCACAATTGGGCCAATAAAGACACAATCACATAGCTTAAAGGGCCACGGTGATTAAACATATTACTAGTGCTAATATGATTTCGCATCACTGTCTATTGTAAAGCTCCATTTTATTATTTCTCTCTTGAAGCTCATAAACCATCTGCCTCATTTCTTTGCTCGTGTGTTCCTCCCTTTAAACTGTACATCCTGCTGCTTTTTCTGCAGACTGCGGCGGAGGCCAAGAAGAATGGCCTTGTGGGAAGCCCTGTCCCCGATCCTGTTCAGATCTCCATGGCGACACTGAGTGCTTGGACTCCCCCGGGTGCCAGCAGACCTGCGGTTGCCCGGGTGACATGGTTCTGCAGGATGGAGTGTGTGTGAGCAGAGAGGAGTGCCGCTGCAAATACCACAATACCTCTGCAGCTGGTTAGTTCACCTTACAGTGAGCAGTTTTCACACAAACAAATCAGTGCGTCTAATCTGTGCACTTTCTCTCTCATAAAGAAACAACATTTGGTGGGCTCGACTCCACAAATGCATCATGGGTATGGCCTGGTGGGTCTGACTGGCAGTTTGCGAATCCAGGAGACAGCATCATCAGTGACTGCAAAAACTGGTACAGCACATTTACAGGAAATCTACAACAGTTTCAAGTTACTGTAGCTCTGAATCTAACACACACACCATTAGGACTGTATACCCTCCTTATAAAACTACTGTCCTTCTCCCTTTCTGCTAGTTCCTGTGATGCTGGGGTTTTGCAGTGTCACTCTGTCCCCGGCTGCCATGTTGATGGTGGTTGGAGCCAGTGGGGGGCCTGGACTGAGTGCTCGCTTCCTTGTGGAGGAGGGACAAAGTTCAGGAGACGCCACTGTAATAACCCTTCTCCTCAGAGCGGTGGGAGGGGCTGCCTGGGGGCTGCTGAGCAGCAGAAAGACTGTAACATACACCTGTGCACAGGTACAGTCAATCACTTCCTTGTTCTACTCTGCTGTAGAGAAATGTAAAAGTCGATTTCTTCTGGGATTCTTTGACGTAATGATAGTTTTATTCCTTTTGGTTACTGTTCTCAGAGTTCTATCTTTCTGTGCAGATGTTTCTCTCATCACGTTTCTATTTGCTGTGCAGACTCGGTGGGTCCGTGGCTCCCCTGGTCTCAGTGGTCTGTGTGTTCAGTCAGCTGTGGAGGAGGACAACAGTCTCGCTCTCGTCACTGCAGCTCTCAGCCCTGCAGCGGCCTAAGCCGCCAGAGCAAGACCTGCAATACTCAGGTCTGCCTGGGTGAGTCCTCCTGTTCTTTCCTGTTAAGTGTTTTTGAGTTTCTTCAGTTGTGTCTCCACGCTGATGTCATGCTACTGTGCAGAAGTGGGCTGCCCTCCTGGAAGGTTGTACAGAGAGTGTGAACGAGGTGAAGGTTGTCCTTTCAGCTGTGCCCAGGTCAGCGGCAGGGAGGGATGTTACTCTGATGGCTGTGAGGAAGGCTGCCACTGTCCACCCAACACCTTCCAACACCATGGAGCATGTCTGCAGGTGGACTCTCCTCATGTTTAGAAAAAATAATTAAATGAATTAATATGAAAGAATTATGATCATTATTATAATTATTAATTATTAAATATTTTCAAGTGATCAGAAATAGTTTTAAATGTCACTGCTTTTTGAGACAGGCTACAGAATTGTTCTCTGATATAGAAGATGTCATTCTTTTCTGTTTCAGGAGTGTCCATGTCTGGTGGACAAAGAGTTTCTGGCCTCTTTGCAGAGTGTTTCCATAACACCAGTCTCATCTCTGCTCCTTCATAACATCTCTGAGGGAATGGAGTTTCAGCCAGGAGACACTGTGGTTCATGACTGCAGCACATGGTGAGCAATAAAACATCAGGAATCATTTGAACTAAGAGATAATTGCTAAATCTTAAAAAGCATGAAAGAAAATTTCAAACAAAAAGCTATAATGCAAAAGAAATTATGATCCTCGCTCTGTTGGTGAAACTCTTTAGTTGCTCACTATCTTCGTGCTTCACTTCTCTCCTTCACTCTGTCCCCTCCAGCGGCTGCGAGCATGGCAGGTGGAACTGTTCCTTGGAGAATTGCCCAGTTGATGGGGGTCTGTCACCCTGGGGTCCCTGGAGCCCCTGCTCCCTGTCTTGTGGAGGTCTGGGACTCAAAACTCGCTCCAGGGGCTGCACACAGCCTACACCTGCATACGGGGGCAGAGACTGCCAAGGACCGCGGCAAGAAACCACTTACTGCCAAGCCCCAGACTGTCCAGGTAGAAAAGATAGTTTAGTGAACTTAATGATTTATGGTCGTGTTAAAGGAGGAGGGAGGAAAACTTATGAAAACAGCATATATAAAGTTTAGGCCCAATTCCAATTCCTTTCTTAACCCTCAATCTTAACCCTCAAGCTCAACCCTCAGTCTTAGTAGCCCTCAAAACCAAGTGTTAAGGGCTATCTTGTGACTTAGAAATGGGACACCCCTTAAATGCAAGTGAAATTGTTGTGGACTGTCTGTCAGTTATTCCTTCGGTTAGCGTTATCAAAAAAATATCTGTATAAATAACACAACCACGGACATATTCAGCTGTCACAGCATACCATAGTTTATTGAAAGGTAAACACCAGCTATAACTATTGTTACATAACTCTGCGGCTACAGGAGATGACATTAGCCCGGTCATCTTATACCATTATCGGCACAAGCATGTTATATAGGCTGTTATCTTGATAAAACAATTACATTACCACGGAGAAAAATGAACATTTTGTAACGTTAACTAACTTTAACGAAAGCAACATGGCTTGTCCGCACCGGACGCTATTGACAAAAGATCGTAAAATAAAAATAAATGTTCTGCAACAACGAGGTAAATAATCCATAAAATGGGTCTAAACTAAGATAATACAATGGTTTTCGTAATATTTATATCTCCATTAACAAAGAAAATACTATATTTGTAGCTCGCCTTCTCTGCCGCTTTGGANATTTACCGACAATACGCAATGCATTCTGGATGTCCCTTAATCCCAAGGGTGGTGTCGGAAAATCTCAATATTGAGGGAGATACAGCCCTCAATCTTGCCCCTCAACCTCAACTTTCTGAGAATCGGGACAGCACTTACACTTCGCGGGAGCGCGCATTTTGAGATTGAGGGTTAAGATTGAGGGTTAAGACAGGAATTGGAATTCACCCTTAGTTTAGTACAATGTGACTGTATATGGAGTTACAAGAGGTACTTTTTAAGATGATAAAGGGTTATGTGTATATGTATTTTAAATTGTTACTAAATTACTCTTTGTTGCTTGTTGTTGGCAGCAATTGTTGGTCCCACTGATGAACCAACTTTACCAGGTACGTTTTTTCCTTCGTGCAAAGTTTTCTAATGACTTAATGTTTCTTTGTGCTAATCATTGTGGCTGAATTTGTGAGTGAATTGCTCCCTAATGATCTTCATGAGATTTTCTTTTTATAATTTACCCCCCTGGCTTCCATTAGATATTGTAGTCCAAACAACATTAACATTCATGACCAGTTTTTTTTCCTTTTAAAAATGTATTAAATTGGAGAAATGGATGGGGGGAAAGAACAAAATGAAACAGAACATTGCCTGAGAAAGCTGTTCTGAAAGTTTGGAAGTCAGGTCAGTGTGCAGACATTTGTTTCATATGTGGTGGAAACAGTGGGTTGAAGTTAAGGTTAAAGAAACTGCACCACTGGTCTTTTTTCTCTAAGCTGCCGCTCTGAGTTTAATTTTTTCTGGTTTTGTTTGATCTCTGTCTAATTCTCTGTGTATTTTCTATACTTAAACCATCATCACCACCTTCATTAGATGAGGATGCTGGCTTCTCTCCCTGGTCGTCCTGGAGTCCTTGCACCAAAACCTGCACTGACGCACTCAGCCCTGCCATGAAGTCTCGCCATCGACAGTGTATCAAACCCCCCTGCTCTGGAAGCTCTCACCAGGAGAAGGCCTGTAATCTGCCACAGTGTCCAGGTTTGACCTCACACACACACACACACACACACACTGAGCTACTTCCAGGGGAAGAAAATCATCCTGTCCTAGTTAACCATGTGCAAAAACAGGTCAGTCAGAAATTTTTCTAGTGTCCAGTTGTAAATGAAGTGGCAGTGTGAAAATTACATAACACTAGGGACAAAAAAAACTACAGTGGTTTTATGGCCCCTATCAGAAAACAGAGAGGCTTTCTCCATTTATCCAGAGTCTGTGTGTATCTGAGAGCGCACAACACGCCACTCATTTTAAGTGGTCTCTCTGTAAATCTTTACACAAATGTTGCTTCACATCTTTTGCTTATGTGCTGTGGATTGTTTGTTTTGAAGCTTGGTTTGTTATTTCCCCTCATGCTTATCTCAGAGAGGACAGAAGAAATATTGAAGTGGAATTGTTTTTATTTGCACATTTAAAAGATTAGTATGAGTGAGCGTGTGTTTTCTGAGAATAGAGGGAGGTTTTCTTGTACACAAGATCTAAATTTAATCAAATCTAAACTAGAGATTGCCAGCTTTTTCCATTTTTCCTTTTTCCTGAGTTGCTTTTCTTTTTTTTTTTTTTTTTTTTTTTTCAAGTTAATTTTTTGGCCTTTGTGCCTTTATTATATAGAGGAGGACAGTGGATAGCGTCGGAAAGGGGGGAGAGAATGGGGAGTGACATGCGGGAAATGGGCCACAGGCCGGATTCGAACCCGGGCCGCCCGCTCGAGGGCAAGCCTCATGGTGCGCAGCCATATCCACTAGGCCATCTGCGCCCCCTGAGTTGCTTTTCCATCACTTATTGTTTTCACAAACAAGCAGGAACATAACTTGACATAAGGTGCCCAAAATCTTTCTTTCTGCATTTCTCTGTCCCTCTTATCATCCAACAGTCTCAGCAGCTGGATCTTCTGAATTAGTCTGCTTTTGTTCCAGATTTCTGCCTCTTAAAGGGATGTTCCCCTTCCCTCTTTAACTTCCTGAACACAGCAAAGTGCTCTCCTCCCTTTGGATTAAGTTAGGATGCGGCTGTGATTACTGTGACTTTGTAATCTCCAAAGGCAGTTGTGAGACGGAGAGATGCTGACAACAAACTCAGCACAGTATAAAAAATGAGACAACCATTCTCCAGAAATATAACCAGCTGTCTTTTGTCCTCAGATGGAAGTGGAGACTGTGTGGGGCCTGAATGCGCACAGAGGAACTGTACCTGGACAGAATGGGGGGATTGGAGCTCCTGTTCACGATCTTGTGGAGTGGGTCAACAGCAGAGGATTCGAACCTTCCTCACCCCGGGAACCAACGGCTCCTGGTGCGCAGACATCCTGGGAGGGAACCTGGAGCATCGCTTCTGTAACATCAAACCCTGCAGAGGTCAGCTGCCGAGTCAGATAGTTGTTGATTTGAAGGTTTGAGAAAAATTGAACTCTGACAAATTTGAACTTGTCAATAACCTAGATAGGGTGATAGAGTCTGTGACCTCCCTGGATTTCTGTTGCTTGATAATAACCAATAGGCTATAAATATTCTCTTACAATTTAAACTGCTCAATTACTTTAATCTCAAGTGTGACAGAATACCAGATACAAATTTTTTGCAGTAAGTGTGTCATGCTTCACATCCGTGTTACTCAACCCTGTTCAACCAAAAAGTCAAAGTAGCTTTAGAAATAAGTTTCATATAGAAAAATAGTCAAAAACTAGTAAAACTGTGTGTAAAGGGGCGAAAATTGGAAGAAAACTTAAAAAATTTGTTAGAAAATAGCAAAAGTTTTCAGAGGCCTGGCATTTCTGTTTAAAATAACCTATTTTTATTGATCTTGTGTAATACTCAGATACACTGAACTTTTGGTTTTCTTTACATGTTGGCCATAATCACCAACATGTCAATAAATACAGGTTTGAAATAACTCACTCTATGTATAATGAGTCAATATAATGTCGAGGTTTCCCTTTCTGAAAAGAGTGACCCAATATATTAAACCTTTTTTATGACGTTCTAATTTTTTAGATGCAGAGTTTCTATTTTGATTTCTTTTTTTAAATCCTAGTTTCCCTCATATTACCTCATAGTTTTTTCTAATTCAAAACAAGAATAATGATAAAAATATCACCCCCCTCACTACAGCAACAACACATCTGATGTTGAACCTAAAAATAATGGCACAAAAGATCGCAATTTCAATGTAGGGGAAAATAAATGCTATTTGATTATTTTTTGCAAATTGTTCAGCCCTAAATCAAACAGTATGTTTACATTTAGGTTGAATCATAACAATATTAGAGAACAACGGGTGCATGATGGATGAAACTTTCCTGGCCCCAGTAAAAAACCTCAAATTTCCCTGTGATCCTCTTCGCTATTTGTGTAATAATTTGTGTTCTAGGAGTTTTTCCCCAATTTGAAAAAGCACTAATTTAGAGAGCACAGCGCTCCATACAGGGACATTACATGCTTTGGTTGGTAAAAACAGTTGAAAAGCACAGGTGTTCCTATGATATCATGGTTACAGACAGTGCAGCAGTAGAAATAGGCATCTAAGGCCTGGTTTTTCTGTGAAACAGAAGGTCTGACATAAAAAAAATTGTCTTTGCCAGTTAGATAAGATCATGCCGGTAATAATCTGAAAGCAGATACAAGCAAAAAAAGTTATTGAACAAAGCACAGAATGAAAAAAGTGTTGGAAAGGGTGAAAACACACAGAGACAATCTGTGCAGACAAGCAGTGAACACATGTTAGTATGAAACAGGATTTAGAGCTGCCAAAAACAAGAGCAGGTAAGGAAATGGGGTTTGGATGATCACAGGAAACAAGACACACATGGGAAACCCACGAAAATCTAGAAAGGTTAACAAAACATTACTTTGGTTATATGAAGCTTTGGTGGATGCATCCATTTAGGTCGACTTGAATGTAAACTACAGGAGTTGTGTAGTTTGTCATTAAACATGTTTGTTTTTTTAATCCATAGTGGACGGTGGCTGGTCTCGCTGGAGTCCATGGTCCCGCTGTGATAAACGCTGTGGTGGGGGGCGCTCCATCCGCACTCGCTCCTGCTCCAGCCCTCCACCAAAGAACGGTGGCAAGAAATGTGAAGGGGAGAAGAACCAGGTCAAACCCTGCAACACCAAACCCTGCGGTGAGACACAAACCCCCTTGTTGTTGTGCTTGATAAGAAAGGGCAATAGATCAACAAATGCCTGTTTTCTGAATAAGTCTCTGTGCTTGAAAATTCAGCCCTGTGAGGCGCCTGGTGCCTGCAGCTTTATGAGAAAATTCCTGACCTTCTGTTTGTGTTTTGTCAGATGAGAAAGGATGCCCGCCGGGCCAGGAGTTCGTCTTGTGTGCCAACCAGTGTCCACAGCGCTGCTCAGACCTCCAGCAGGGAATCGAGTGCCAGGGCAACACCGAATGTCAGCCTGGCTGTCGCTGCCCCGAAGGCACTGATGCTCCTATCCTTTTATTAACAGATAAGCCTGTGTGTGTGTGTGTGTGTGTGTGTGTGTGTGTATGTGTGTGTGTGTGTTTGTCTATGTGTGTGCCTGTGGTTTTATCTGAGCGATTTTTCCCTCGAGGTTCTGGGCCTTTTGGTATTCACAAGATAAGCACAACACAGTGTTTGTGTGGAGCCTGTGTGCACCAAATGTATCTTCAGGGTGCTATGAAGACCAAAGTTAGTTGTGAATACTGATACCACCACAGAGATAACTCTTCCTTTAAACCAGCCCTTTAAACAGTTATTTTACTTATCTACAAAGTTTTTTCGTCCCAAACTGTAAATATGGTTCTTTAGCTCCCTATCTATAAGATCAATACATCAAAAATCCAATATTACTGGAATGAATGACTTCATTTATGGTGATCACAGCTTTTTAAAAATGAAGCAGAAACTTCTCTTCTAAGAGAAATGTCCTGAGTGCTCATTTTTCCTCAATCAATAGTACTTATTTTGAACTACCATCACTAAAATCAGTTAAGTAGCGACTGGATGATGAAGCTGGTACTCACATACTTTCAGTTAGACTTTTGTTTAGTCATACATAAACACTGTTTATGAGTAAACAGCTGAGTAAACAATCCTGACTTCTTTTGAACTGTTGTTAAGTGAGTTTCAGGATTAGAGCAATGAACATCTGCAAGTGTTTGCTTTGTTTGAAACTGAATTACTTTTATCTAAAACTGCCACTGGACAGGTGTTGTGTAGTCTGACTCAATTTCAAACAAACCTTTCAGAAAATCCAGTCTGACTTAATTTAAAAAGCAATTTCAAGAAAACTATGAGAAAATCAGTTGAGTATATTTCTTTTCTTTTCAGATCACATTTAGTTACAAAGAAAAACAAGCTATTCTTAATCTGTTTATATTGTGGATATTCATTGCGTACCTTTGATAAAGAGTTTGAATTACTGGTTTTGTAAGTTTTAAAGTAGATCATCCCTCAGCTTGCACTGCCCCTCAGACAGAGTTCACCTTAAAGTGACAGAGGAGAATCTGTACGAAGTGGATTGCAGGGACTCCTTTAGCCGGGGGGCTTTGGCAAACTGTTGTGATAACAGGATTAGTGTATTTTTGTTTTTAAGTAAAAGGAGATCAGCTCTTCCTTTAAACTCTATTTTTCTTTTTTCATTTTTGTGTATTTATCCACATTTATGCACCGCTGTAATTTGAAATGTGACATGAAACAAACTTTATGTCCTACCAGTGCTCTTCTACCAACTTCAACTTCACCAAGCAGAGCAAACATAAACCTCACTCTTCTATTTATTGATAGATTCTCAGGTTTGAGCAGATCACTGTAGAATAACTGCTGCATGTGAGTTGGAATGAACATCATCACAAGCAGCTTCCCTCCTGTTTAAGTCTCTTGCCTGTACTCTATCTCTGTCCTGTTCAGCTTTCTTCTGCTTTTTTGCCCCTTTTCTGTCAGACAGTCAAGCTCCTGTTTCAACCATTATTAGTAAATAAATCACAGAAATCGTTTTCAGCAGAAAAAAACACAGATCCCTCTTCTTACTGCTAAACTTTGTCAGCCTGCGTGGTGTTGTCATAGAGATTTTGACGTGCTGTAAATCAATTTCAGTCCAAGCTAGGAAGCAGCATTAAGAAATAATCCATTTTTGTGCTGATAATTTGATTTTAAGTAGGGAATTATGTTCAGGCATATCTAGATATGAGACTTTTTCAGGATCATTTAGAATGTTCTTGGTCATTTTAAAGATAGTTACACGAAGGTTGACATGAGTAAACATGAGCTTTATTCATGTGAACTGATTATATTTGAGCTAGAAAAACAGTTTTTGGTCATGAATGTTTATATTTAGGTGCATGTGACCCTGAAACAGATGTAGAAACAACAATAGGCTAAGCTTTTGTTTGTTTACTTGTGGCCCACATTGTGAAATAATGCTCATCTGTGTGTGTGTGTTCAGGCCAGCTGCAGCAGGACGGGGTGTGTGTGCAGCTCTGGCAGTGTGACTGCGTGGACTCTCTGGGTCAGATGTGGGCAGCAGGCAGCTGGCACCAGGTGGACTGTAACAACTGCAGCTGCTCTGACGGACAGCTCTCCTGCACCAATCACAGCTGCAACCCCACTTGTGTTTGGAGCTCCTGGTCAAGATGGGCTTCATGTAGTGTTTCCTGTGGGCAGGGACAGAGAACCAGATACAGGTGAGTGAGGGAGAAGATACCTGTTTATCAGTAATACAATGCCATTTTTTTTTTCTGTGTGATAACTTTAATTATTCAATCATCAAACTAGTATGTCGTCCTGCCTTCCCCTTCAAGAGATATAACGACTCCAAATGTGCAACTTTTGTCCATCAGGTCTCTGATACCAGAAAATGAAGGAGCAGAATGCCAGTTTGAAGAAGTCCAACATAAATCCTGCAACCCAGGACCTTGCCCACCTCTCTGTCTCCATGACAACCGGGAGCTCAGTGTGGGAGACACCTGGCTGCAGGGGGAGTGTAAACAATGGTGAGATGTATGCACATAAACACAGGGGGAAATAACACTTTGTAGCTGAAGGGATCTAACTGAAGTGGAAATAAGAATTTTAATTGCTGGAAAGTATTTCAAGATTGAAACTCTTTGATTTGTTTTCCCTCCCAGCACCTGCACACCTGAGGGACATTACTGCCAAGACATTGACTGCAGAGGTGGGTTAGGTTGCTTATATAAAGGAGCGTTTGGCTGGTTGGCTGATATGTCTTTTTACCGCTTTAAAGTTGAGTTTCTACTAGACTTGTCAACATTACCGTGTTAACACCTGTGATTAATCTGGAAAGCTTAATGCGTAAAGAGATCAGAATCAGAATCAGAATCGCCTTTATTGCCAAGTATCTTCAAGAAGCAAACAAGGAATTTGACTTTGGTTTAACTGATCAATGATTAAGATAATAACGCAATTTAATTATTTGACCAAGCATGACCACAACTCCCTCCTGATGTCCTCCTGTGCGGATGTATATGTCCCTTGGGTTGAAAGGTGAGAGGCAGGGCAAATGGCAAATTCCGCCAGCAATGATGAGTAAGGAGGAAGAGCCAGGTCTGCTTCACGGCATGTTTTAATTTAAAGAGCTGCTTGATAGAAATCTGGATAAAACTAAAGTTGCATGTATATAATGCAATGATGAATTGTCAAAGCTCAACAAGTTTAAAGTACCACCTTTGGGCAAAGCATGTATTTGCCAGAGTTAGCAAAGACACTAATAACGTGTGAACAAGTGTTTCCTTGTTCAATAAATCAATTCAGTAGATATATTCTATTAGATGGATAGACTTTATTAAGCTCAATGGAAATGTGTGATTAATCATGATAATCTTGGAATAGACATGATTACTTCGATTCAATATTTTAATCTCTTGACAGCACTAGTTGGTACTGATTCCATCCTGTGTGTTGTTTCTAGTGGACGGTGGTTGGACGCCATGGTCCGTGTGGTCTGACTGCTCAGTAACTTGTGGTCAGGGCACACAGGTCCGAACTCATGCCTGTATAAATCCTCCTCCACGTAACAATGGGTCTCAGTGCAGTGGGCCAGACAGAGAAACCCAGGAATGTCGCACTCCTCCCTGTCTAGGTTTGTAAGAAACTACACATTATACTAATTTTGCATCTACAGTTTCACAGAAAGAAAAGAAAAATATCAGCTCATCAAGTTTATTAATTGTCCTCCTTGGCTCATATTGACCCTCTTGTTCTCTCTCATCTACAGATGACCTTTGCCCTTGGTCACCATGGTCACCATGTTCTCAGAGCTGCGGTGCAGGGTCCGTGTCACGTCGAAGGGTGTGTGTGTGCGAGGAAGGAGGAGATGCAGCGTGTCCATCTGAGATCGAAGCTGAGAGGAACAGAGAGGAGACCCAGCTGTGCTACAAACAGCCCTGTCCAGGTGAAAATCAACAGAGGTCTTAACCTGTGAACCAGTGGGCGTGTTGGACTAATCTGTTTATCTGCAGAGCTTGCTTTTCAGGAATTTTCCCCCAGTGCTTAAATCAACATGCACACATTGAATTATTGACATTTTACAACAGAAAGATTGTGATGAGTGACTTGAGTTTGTATTGATCTTTAGTCAGTCAATAACCAACATATATTTATGTATATACAGCCCTGTCGTTTTCTAAAATGAGCTATTGATTATGTCAGCGATTGATCTATAATTATTTAGCTATTTTTCACAGTTACTGTTGGACTGGTTTTATAATGAATTTTGTTTTTTTAACTCTGCGTCTATAGTTGATATGATAGTGTCTGATTTATTTTCAGGGTTGTGTTTTGTTTTTTTGTTTTTTCAATGCATAATCTAATTATCTTGTAGTCTTAGAATTTTTAAAGTGACTGAGAAAGTGATGTGAATCTCTGGGTTTGTTTCTCCTGCAGGTTGTCCCATGTCGCAGTGGAGCGTTTGGTCCCAGTGCTCCTGTGAGTCTCAGAAGCAGCAGCGTTACCGTGTAGCTCTCTCACCAGCCACCAGGGGGCAACAGTGCACTCCTGTGGAAACACAGAGCAGAGCATGTCGTCTGAGTCAGTGTGATGGTGAGTTAAAAACCATGCTCACCACTGGCTGTAATCAAGTTAATATTGCGCACTCAGTGTTTTGTTCCATTATGTTTTTCTCATGTGTTAGATTGCAAAGCCCCGTTTGTGTACTCAGCCTGTGGTGCTCCCTGTGAGAAGCTGTGTGCCCTGCAGGGCCATCAGGATCAGTGTTTGGGCGTCAGGGAGTGCACACCTGGCTGCTACTGCCCAGAGGTAAATATGACATGAGCACTAGACTTTTCTGTATAAGGATTAAAAAAAGAATTTGTATTCCCTTAACCAAAATAAAATACTACAAAGCTTGAGCATGGTTTCCAGCCATTTTGACTTCAGTTTATGATGAAAATGAGAGTTTTTCACATTATTAATAGCTGACAAATGGCAGCTTTGGACTTTTTGTGAAAATAATGTTAATCTTTGTTTTATAAGACCTATTCTTTTACACAGAGCATAGTTAAAGTGTAATTTTAACATTGAAATCTTAACTCTCATTACAATACTCAGTAATTCTCTGGTAGGAGGGTGTGAAACAAAAGTTTGGATGCTTTACTGTTAAAACTTTCATCTTTGTTTAGGTGCAACCAATTTTCTTCATGTTAATTTCAGGACCTAAAAGATGTCTAATTTTCAAATTGTTCCTATTAAAATTGTGTTCACATCTTTAGAAAATAAAATGAGTCAATATAAATGCCAAGTTTCAAAACTGTTGAATTGAAAAAAATCCTTGAGGGATGACACTGCATGCATCTGTACATTTCCTTTTTTCATATGGATTTAAATCTAGCAGGTGACATTTTAACAGCGCTATCTGCATATTGCCTGACTTGTGTTTTGCATAAGTCCAGCAGTAACGTATTCTGGCATGATTCTGGAGTGAAATAAGCTGTATTGTATACTGCTGCAAATACATCACTTTGACATGAGCTGCGATGACAATTTTATAACATTGTTTGGCCCAGTTTGAAAGTTTCAAGCTTTGATTTATTGCAAAAACCTGTAAAATCCTCTCTGATAGATGGATGATACGCCCACGCAGCAGTAGTGAATGAAATATGGAACACAAAGCTTTACACCAGAGGAGCAGAACACGAAACAGTTACAATAATTTTTTCATCAAAACAGCTTAAATTACTTTTTGGTTTCGGTAAGGAAACTGCAATATCTTTTTTTTTCTTTATGGTCACTTTGGAAAAGTAAAAGCAAAGTAAGATCACAACAATGACGTTTCATCATGTTCAGGTTAGCTTGGAGAACTTGTTACCAAACAGTTGCTTATTTTCTCATACCACTGAGAGGATCATCATCATTAATTTGAAAACAAACCTTGCTCAGTGTTTTGACTTAGATGATGTTTTCAGATCCTTTGAGACAAAATGCTACCTCTTTAGCTGCTTTACCTTCCCACACATTCATGTGTTTTCACACCCCGAGCAGAAACAAATTGAACTGAGGAATGAAAAAACGCTTCATTTCTTTCCCCTTGCAGGGCCTGCTGCAGCAGAACGGTACCTGTGTTCCTCTGGAGCAGTGTGGCTGTGTCCACCTACAGGAACAAGCATCAGGACAACCACCCACACCTGTCACCATCCCTCAGGGCGGCACCGTCACCGTAGGCTGCAGCACTTGGTAGGACTGTGGATTAGAAATATATGTTATTACAATATTGTCCTGATTGAATGGCAATGATTCAAATTACTGCAGTAAATATTCAAAATAATCATCAACATATGCTTTAAATCTCTTTAAGCTTTCTTGTCTTTAACATTGTGGTAATATACATCTGGATACAACTTATTATGTACCAATGACTTTGAGCTGCAAGCCTGAAATTTTTTGCATATCATGCTAAAACTGACAAAAAAATTATCTTACAACTATACTGAATTCCGACCAGGAAGCGTAGAACTTTTGATCTTGATGAGGGATTTTGACCAATTATAGGAGACATATTTAAACGAACTTGTCCCACAGTTTTTTTCAGATCATCTTCAAATTGCTCATGTGTATACTTAGACACATTGGCGTTAAAACTTTGTCAAGGGACTGTTATAATCTTTAAGGGCGCGGCCACACAAAGCCGCCAAAAATGATGATTTTGTTTTTTTACGTACTCTAATTTGTATGACATTTTTTGTGCACATCTATCATGTCAAGACCTTCACAAAAATTTGAATTGTTTAGGCAAAATTTTAATCGAAAGTTCAGCAATTTCACGTCAAAGTTTGAATTTTTGCTCTAGCAGGGTTTGTATTTCAAGGAAACTTGTCCTAAAGTTTTTTTCAGATCATCTTCAAACTAAAGATACATATAGTAGACACATTGATGATCAAAAGTTATAAAAGTGTTGCTATAATCCCAAAGGGCGTGGCCACAAATGGTGATCAAAATTGACAATCTTTTCAGAAAAATGAAACCATTATTACTTTCATTTACAATGTTGGATCTGGACCAGAGTGTACACACATGTTCAGTGTCACAGCTTGAGTCCATGTATGTCACAAAGTGGGGTGCCCTCTACTTGCAGCAGGAAGTCATGGCCATTACTGAGCAAAGTCTCCGTGCACATGCTGTGGCCTCTGCAAGTAAAAGTCACTGAGATACAAATAACTTTTGCACATATGACAGCTGCAACATGCTCCGACAGCCACACAGCAGTGAGGGCCTGTTTATCGTTGCTTGTGACTTTAATATTGTTTTTATTTTTTATGAATTCAGTGCAGTCTGGTAAATACTATTTTCATTCAGATCCATAGCATCAAACATCAGATCCTGACATCATTTCTAAGTCAGCGCAAAGAAAATCAGCACCTGTCTGTATTATCAAAATTGTACAATCCAAGAGAATAAACTAAAAATTAAGATTTCAGAGTGCTTTGATTTCAAGGATGATTTCCTTTTCTTCTACCCCACTGGCAGAGGCCCTGATGATGTGTATCAGGACAACATTACATCAAGTTTGATTTTCTGACTAAGACTAAAGCTGTAGAGAAACAATTGCATACTAAGCAGCTGCAGCACCCACAACATGCACCTCAACCTTTTCCATAAATACCACAGCAAATTTTAATCTTCACCCCTCTCCTCTGTTTTTTCTTTCTCATACCACCCTGTTTCTCTCCCTGCTTGTCTGTTTGTTTTGGACCTGTCACTCACTTTGACGTCTCATAATTACACTTTCTTTTATCTGACTGTTTTTGTCTCCCAGCCTTTGCCATGATGGGACTTTGCAGTGTGACACAAGAGAGTGTGAAGGTACAAAAGGAGAGAAAATAATGTGAAGAGATTAATGTAAAGAGCTCCAGGTTGAATAATTGACCCATCCCTGTTTCCTTTGTTTGCTCTTTACCGTCTTTCCTTCAGTCATCCTCAGTGAGTGGTCGCAGTGGACTCCTTGTTCTCCCTGTCTGCCTTCTTCCTCCCTGCAAAGCTACTCTCAATCAGAGCTCAACGGTGGCAGTCAGATGGTTTCAATCCAGAGGCGTTTCCGGGCTTGTTTGGACCTGGACTCTGGTTTCCCAGTCTCTAAAGAGGAGGAGGGTCAATGTCCCGGACCTCTGGCAGAGGAGAGGCTTTGTCCAGATGCTAACATCTGCAGAGGTAAAAGTTTTTATCCACCCTGACAAAAAGAGGTTTACTCAGAAAGTCCTTTATTTCAGTCCCAAAATGAAGTCTCCTCCTCTGTCTGCCCTTGTTAAGCTCCAGTTGTTCCTTTCACTGCGCTGTGGAGAGAAGTAATGACACGGACAGTTTCGGTTCACTCAAGTTCCACACGACATCTTGCAGCCATTTGACACTTTGCTCCTATCATGAGAGAGTAAACCGTCAATGCAGTGACCTATTCACAGCTCGACAAGCAAGGCAGCCGAGAAAAAATAAATAGCAGACTGGGTCAGAGAGTCTTTGGTGCCGAAGTGGAGCCTGAATGTCTTTCTCTGGGGAGGAGTGGGAAATACTTTCTGCCAAAATACAAGTGAAACACAATGTGAGGCAAATTTGTTAGTGTTTCAGCTCCTACAAGAAAGGAAATTAACTTGTTTCATCAATGCAAATATTTGGCAGAAGACAAAAGGCCTGTATTAAACACGAGCCAATATGTTTTTTTATTTGATAAACAGAATAACAGTAAGACAGAATACATGCAGTTACAGCCCAGTGAAAGAGGTTATCAATGTACAGGACTAAATCAAGTTTGAGCAGTGACTTCAGACAAGATTCAGAGCTCTATGTTTTACAAAGTAGCAACAGATCTGAGATGTTTGCAGCCTGTAAATAATCCAGCGGATAAAAAAATCAGAAATTATACATGCGTCCAGCTGCTTCCTGATCCAGGGATCAGGACTTAAGGGCTCTGAATGAGAAGCTGCTGTCTGATCAACTCTTTAGAGAGCTGTGTCAAGACAGCAACAGTTTCTATGCCGATAAGCCTGACAGGGTTTTTAATTCATCTTAGACAGTGCTTTGATTCATAAGACAATATGAGAAGATTAGAGGATTATTTCTAAAGGGGATGTCAAACTTAAATGTTAAAGTTAAACCTTTGTGCAGAGTGATTGATTAGTCCTGAATTTCTAAAGGAAGTTCCTAATCATTGCGTCTTCTAAGAGCAGCTCCTCTGTGGTTTGATTAGCCTGCAGCTCTTCTGTCTGTTCAGTAATTCTTTCTGATATTTAAGGTAAAAATTGACTTTCTTATCACTTACATGTCCAATGTGAATCTAAAAGCAGCTTCTGTCCTGCATTAAAAAAACCCTAAAAGTTATGTCCAGTTTTCAACACAATGGAACCAATAAGTGTGGAGATAAAGCGTATGAAAGCGTATGAAATACAAAAGAAGACCAGATCTATAAAAGAGTGCAGTATGTGATGAGGATCTACATTTAGGAACTAGATTTGTATCTGTATTTATTTGAACATTAATTGTGTGTCAGGACTAAAGACTTGGACTTGCCAAGAAAAATGCTTTGTGTGTATGTGCTGCCATTCTATTCTTCTTACTCCACAAAATGGAAAAGTGTCTGATAAAAAGAGAGAGTTTGTTCTCTAAAGGGATTCATAAAGTTGATTAGATTTGGTGTTTTGTCTGCAAAAAAAGTAAATGTTCGGAAACTCAAATCTGTCACCCCATCATTTTTTTCTCTCCCCTTTGGATATGAATTGGATTAGCTCTAAAATAAAACAAGCCCAAAGGACCTTTGACTGGATTTGAATGTCAAGTTTTGAAGTTGTGGGCTTCATCACAGTTGGAGCAGATGTTTACTCAATACGAATAAAAAAAACATTATTATTAAATACAAATAAATTGAACAAACTCTATCAGACATCTAGCAAGCTCAGGCAGGCCTTTCCAGCTCATAAACAATGAGTACACCATATTTTCATAGACAATGATGAACAATAAGACAATTAAAGCATTCATCATGATGATTACTGCCATTATAATCGGAACAACAAGAGGATTGATGGTGCTCAGAGTGTTTATTCTACTCTTCCAGATCTGTGTCAGTGGAGTGTGTGGAGTGCCTGGACGGCCTGTGCGGATCCGTGCAGCGGTGGAGTCAGACAGCGCTTCAGATGGCCCCTGGCTTCTCCCCCAGGACCAAAGTGTAGGAGCCAACAGACACAGAGCCAGAGCTGCAACACCGGACTCTGCCCTGGTACCACTTTTTAAAAACTCACCTTATCTGCATTCATAAAGTCGTAGAGTAGATGTTATTTCAGGAAGGTTGGAGCATTAACTCTGGAAAGATTGCAGTAATGATATCCAAGGTTCATATCAGGTATCTGACAGATATTTATTGCATTTTAATCAAGTCTCTCCACTCCCACTCTCTGTTGCAAACACTGGATGCTTTTGCTCATTTTTATTTATGAAGAGCAGGAAAGATTGATTGTCCTTCTTTCCAAGGGGAGCGCTGTGAGGACAGGGGGCGGATCTACCAAGAGACTTGTGCCAATCAATGTCCTCGCAGCTGCACAGACTTATGGGAGCATGTTCAGTGTCTCCAAGGAGCCTGTCACCCAGGTGACCTCTGACTTCAAGCATGATCAGTAAAATCAGTACGTGATTATAGGATTAGGAAGTGAATGACAGTTTTGTCTCTTTTCTGTTTGATTTATCAGGCTGCCGATGTCCGGGGGGTCAGTTGTTGCAGGATGGCCATTGTGTGTCAGTGACAGAGTGTCGATGTGGAATCCCATCAGGCAATGGGACACTAGAGTTCAACCCTAAAGAGGAACTCTCTGTGGACTGCAACACTTGGTGAGAGCTTCTTCGTGGGATTCTTGAAGTTAATATGTGTAGTCAGATCTGGTCTGTCATACCTGCATTAAGAGTTCATTTGCATATGATCAGGCTGATAAATAACCTGATTGAACGTATCTCTCTGTCTGTAGTGTGTGTGAGAATGGCACTCTGGTATGTACCAAACTCCCCTGTCCTGTGTATGAGCCGTGGAGCTCGTGGAGTTCATGCTCAGCTTCCTGTGGGCCTGGACAAAGGACAAGGACACGACTCTGCCAGGACACAGAGGGTGGTCCTGTCTGTGCTGACACTGTGGAGACTGAGAGCTGTGAAGTGATGCCAACATGCCCAGGTCGGACACAATATACAAAAACTACTGACTGAAAATGTGAAAACATTGTTTTATATGTTAGTTCTGTTATTGAGTGTTTCTGTCTTTAAATTTCCCATTCTCACCCTCCATGTCTCTCTCCAGTGGGTTGTCTCTTGAGCGAGTGGTCTCCCTGGAGTGAATGCAGCGCCACATGTGGAGGTGGGTTGTCAGTGCGGAACAAGACGGTCCTCAGAGAGCCTGAGCCTGGTGGGGCTGCCTGCATAGGACCAGTGGAACAGCACGCTGTCTGTAACACCAACAGCTGCCTGCCTGGTGAGACAACATACATCAGTAAATTCAGCCCACTGTAGTTTTATTCTTCATTAAGCCAGTGACAGTCTGAATTAGAAGCACAGAGAGCTGTTGCTCAACAATATGCAAACACATTAATTAGTGATATTTTCAGCTGGTTGGATAACAGGGTCTCATCTGCTGTGACTTAGCTTGTCTATACAGAAAAGTGTAAAAATGTACAGAGAAAAAGCATCAAAAACATTGCTACTGAATTATGATATGTCTCTATTTGATGATTTGAACAACCAAATCAGTATTCCAACAAACCTTTCAATATTGATTAAAAAAAATTAAATGACAGTTGTGCCATTGGTAAACAGTTTTTTTTAATGAAATGACATACAATGTAAAGTTGTTGCAGGCTGTCCCAGCTCTGAATCTCTGGAGAGAGAGTTTGGTTCATACTGCCAACTGTAAGTTAAACTTGTTCACAGTCTGAGTTGAACTCCATCAGGGCTGCCCTTTGTTTTTCCAGCATTTCTGGGTGTAGCCAAGTGGTGGCAGGGAGTCAGGTTTAGGGGTCTTAGGATCTCATCTCTGCTGTTTCAGGCATTTTCAGCTGGTGCATAACCCTGGGGTTGACCCATGACATGTTGGAATGATTATATTTTTCGACTGGCCTGGGTACGCCTCAGTATCCCTGGAGGAGCTAGTTGAAGTGGCCAGGGGAAGATGCCACTGGTGACATTGCCCTGCGACTGAGACGTGGAAGATAGATGGGTGTGGACATTTACTGCAGGTTTATTTGTCTCTTTGTTTTGCAGAATGTCCCAGTGGACAGGTCTTCAACAACTGTTCGGGCTCCTGTCCTTTCACCTGTGAAGACCTGTGGCCACACACTCAGTGTTTACCTGCACCCTGCACCACTGGGTGCACATGCCCTCAGGGAGAGGTTTGGACACTTCTTTTTCTGTGTATTATGTTCACAAACATAAGTGAAGGTGGTTGTTTAACTCTGAAGCATCAGTCCTGATGAGGTCCTGTTCTCTCTGTGTCTCTGATAGGTGTTACACGAAGGCTCCTGTGTGTCACAGTCTGACTGTCCTTGCTCATCACTGTCTCTGCCGACTGCTTTCCGGAGCTGGAACATCAGCACTGATGAGGACACAAACGTTTTGCTGCCACCTGGAACTGCAATCAACCATCTCTGCAACACATGGTTAAATACTCAATACATTTGATCCATTTAGTCTTTACTTTAACCATTTTCTCCAACCAGGCTGTCCTCTTCCTGAGGAGTTTAAAAGCAGTTTATCTCAGGAGCTGAGCTTTGTGGTGGATGTGGATCAGAGGGGATCTCTGCCTCCTGACATATTGAGTCTGCAGCCTTCGTTTACCTCTAGGTTTAAGACTGGTCCTCAAGATTTTATATGTAATTGAAACTGTCATTGCGTCTCAGTTGCTTGTTTCTGCTGTAAAGTGGGCAGCAGACAGTGTGACGGAAATTTATGATCAGGATTTTGATTTCTCAGTTGGTTCAGTTTTTGTTCAGCCTGGCTGCAAAAACAGGAAACACAAATAAATCAAATGGTGGTCCCCAGAGGGATGAAAACCTGGAAAAAAATTGATCAGAAGAAAGTACCACTCTCCTCTCCTCACAGCCTACAGTAACAAAACAAACCCACTGATGCTGTTGACCTGATCCTTTTATAGCAGGCTGCCAGATTAATGACCCAATCAGGCAGGAGCACTGCAATCAGTGACACCTCAGCTCAGGTGGGCTCAATCACATCTCACTGTGAGCTAGACTCAGTTAATGAACCCAATAATAGTCCATCAGAATTAACCCTCTGAGGAGGTCAATCTGAACTCACTTTTTACTGATGAGGTAAATGAACCTTTCCTGTAATCACACAAAATAAGTTTGGTTCAAATTAAAGATATATTTGTTTTCGAAGACAGGATGAGTGATTTACTTTTCACTTAAGTGTCAGACATAATGAATGTCAGTCAGTGAGAAATTGCCCACAAGCTAGACTACAGTTTGCTGAAGACAGCGTCAGGTCAACCACATGGTCCACTTTGATTTTGAGATGCCAACTCAATCACTGAGAGTTTATTAGGCAAGTCTTCTCCTTGAGCAGTTATCACAGTGTATTTTGATAAGATAAACTTACACTGTGGACCATGGGTTCAGTCTTAATACATGAAGAATCACTTGGTGTAACGATTCTTTTCTATTAAACTTTTTTGGTTTTTTAATTTAACCCCTTTCTTTCTCAAATAAAGTTGGCCACAAACTTCAATGTTGAGAAGGGCTCATACTAATCCTTACTCTCTAGAGCCAATAGTTTACACATCTGCCCACTAGTTAACTTTGCTGCTGATCTATCCAGTTAGTATAAACACTTCTTCATCTTTTCTGCAGGACATTGAGTCACTTCTCTTAACTTAAGTGGCTCTTTAAGGTATCCATGTGTCCCTGCAGGGAACAGCTGATAAGTGTGTTGCAGGTGGAAGAGCACATCTATCTTAAGTCAGCAGTAAGTGCAAAAATAAACTGGCTTTCAGATGACACCATGAAGCACTGAAAAATCTGAGTGTTGTGTTCACTTAAGCTGACCCAATATCCCAGATGAGTGCTTGGACTGGAGTCTCTTAAAATCAGGCAGATTATTCCGAGTCAGTATGCAGAAAACTGCAGCCGAACTTGAAGGCTCTATGACTGGGCAGTTTCTCATTGATTGGACTGAGGTAACATGCATCCATTGAAGCTAGAACAATAACCAATGACATATTTCATTAACCTTAGTTGAAGAAAGCTGTTATATACCTTTAACGAAAAATATGTCAAAATTAACCTGACAATTAGGCTCATTAATAATTTCTCAGGTGCTGAATTTCTGCAGCCTCATGCTTCAAGAATGTAATATTCAATCTCATACTACTTTCATACATGGAAATGAAAGATTGTTACTCTGATAATAAAAGGCATTGCTGTACAAATTTTAATTTATGAAAAGACGATATGAGAAAATAATCCTGTTGGTGGCACTTATAGTGAGCAATCTCTCATCATTGTCCTCTTCAGCTGGGGACCAGAGAATAAAAGGTGCTGACATCATCTTAGCAAGTGCACACACTGATTGAGCTTTAACCCCGGTGACTGCCAAGTGGTGTCACCATGAGACATTCATAACTACAACCTTATTAAAGATAATTGCTTTATGACATTACTCCAGTTTTACAAATAGAATCAGGAACAATATGTAAATATCATAAACAACAGAATGAACAACAAGCAGCAAAATGTGATACTGCAAATCCGTTCATAATTTTTTACTTCTATTACTAGTGTATTACTAATCCATTTAATGGGAATTGTTAAACTTCCAACTTTTAAGATTTCATTTTCACTAAAAGTTGTTTCATAATGGTATTCAGACAATTCTTATAAATCAAAATACACTTTTGTGACATAAAAAGATAGCAATGGTGGTTAAAAACATGAATGTGAACATAAGTGGAGGGGAGGACTTCAGCTGTAGCCTCTTGAGTCAGACACTTGTGCACCCAGCCACTCAAACCTAAACCAATGCCAACAGTGTGTCTAACTGCACAGAACAGAAAAAAATATCCCAGTGACTTTTCAAACAGAGCCCTTTCAAAATACCATTTACTATTAATTTCACCAAAGTACAAACAAAAGCCTAAAGCCAGATGTAGATGTAAAAATCTGAAATTTGCATTAGGGTTATGTAAACTTGACTCCAACCTTTAACCTTTAAACCACTTGGCTTGTCAGTTTGACATTGAAAATGCTTCTAAAACTATTTGTGTTATTTCTGAGAGTGTTAGAGTGTTAAGCATTGGCAGGGTTCAGTTTCTCTCTAAGGTCAACAATACTCCAGTTGAGTACAGTGATATGTGCTGTAACAGATAGTCTGGCCTACAGCAGACATGTCGCATGTCATTTTATCTCTTGCAAGGCTTTATGTTCAGTTATTGTAGACTAACAGGTTCAGCTCTGTGACATGATTGCTGCTTTTGGTATCTCAGTGTTCAGCTATATCAACCATAAAGCCCTTTTTCTGTTTCTGACTCTCTCCAGTGTGTGCACAGGAGGAGCGTTCAACTGTACCTCAGAGCTCTGTGACGGTGAGTGATGCTCCGTCACAGCTGTTAATGCATATCTCTCACATTATGGGGCATCTCTCTTTCAGCAATGAAACTTCAAGCAACAGTCATCTTTGGTTGAACTATCGGGACCATGATAGATATGTCATCCTATCTATAGTTAGAAACAGCTGCTGCAACAGTTGGCTCAAATAACTGAGCGACAGTCACATCAGTCACAGCGTACAAAGGCCATTACTGGGCTTTTGTTTCAGAAACACATGATACCATCACAAACAGGCAGAGAGAGAGGAGGGGCTGAAAGGCTGGGGGGAGCAGAGCATCAGGAGGAGCATCGCCTGGAGCCCTAAAAATAGATTTGAATGTGTTTGAAGCTCCGCCTTAAGTTTTTAACTGCCATCATCTGTTACAGTGAATTACCTTTTCACAGACGAGGATATTTCACAGACTGACAGCTGTTTGTGTATCATGCAGTGACACAGGGGTTTGTGTTTAATGAATGGCTGTGATAAAAAGCAATCAGGGCATATAAGCTGTAATTGTGTTTTTTGGACAAAGCGAGGGTTATTGTTTGGATGAGAAATAGTTTTTATATAAAGCTTTAGGGCTGCAGGTTTATGAAGGTCAAATGACCTGATGGTGATTACATTCTCCTCTCATTCTCATCTCCTGCAGTGGACTGTGAGTGGTCCAGCTGGTCCCAGTGGAGTCCATGCTCAGCTAGCTGTGGTACAGGGCAACAGCGCTCCACCAGAGTCATCCAGCAGCCCCGCCTTTATGGAGGGGCCCAGTGTGAGGGCCCAGACTATCGCACAACAACCTGCATGGCCCCTGACTGTGGTGAGTGAGTAGTGGGGGAGTAAATAATCCAAAAATATGAACAACAAAATATGTGGTATTGTGAAACCTGTTGTACCCTGTAAATACAAATGGAGTGAAATCTGACAATTTAATTTGACATTCACATTCTTCATAGTTGACTTTGCTAGGCTGATGGAGCTTTCAGCCCTTGGAGTTTGCAACTGCAGTATCAGACTTGCTACTTCATATTGCAAGTCTCAGTATAAGATAAGATAAGATAATCCTTTTATTCATCCCACAATAGGGAAATTTACATGTATGGACCAAATTTACATGTATTTATTAATGGCCCAATAGACCCTTGTGTTCAATCCTAGACCACTGATACTGATCTCTGACTTTTTCTGTAAACTGTTGCTCGCAAATTTTTAAAAGTATGCAAGGTCATCAATGAGGCAGGATCAGATCGGTTGACTGATCAAGAATACTGCCTTAATTAAGCACACTGTTGTTTCTCTGGAGATGTAGTGTGTTACTCTTATTTAAGGACTATAAGTTTCACTTTTTTATCATAACATGGCCATTCACGTGACTTTTACTTAGGTGTGACTTAAACATCAAACAAAAGTTAGCCAAGTTTTTAAATGAGGGATAAAGCCTGACAGCTCCCAGTGTTTAGCGCCTGATAACATGATATTGGGAAATGAAAGTTCACTCACATCTTCTTTGCTATCTGTTGTAGACATTTTTTCAGGATTTGAGTCACAAACTTGTGTCAAAATTTCTGCAACTTTTGAAAAGTGAGAGTGAGGATGTTTATCTGATGGCGCTTATTCAAGCTCAAACTGCTCTGGTTTAAGTGACAACATTCACTATAAAGTAGAGGAGGAGCGGGAGGGGTGGAGTGCGGATGTTATTAATGAGCAAAGTGAGTGAGAGGAGCACACTTAGAGAAGAATAAAAACTCAACAGTGGTGACAGATATAAGGTGTGGTAGGAAAGTATTATGAACATTTGAAAAAATACAGAGAATATACAAATACTTACTGAGCAAATTAATGTGAAAATAGTTCTCTCTGGGAAAATTGGAAGCATACCTAATCATTCTAAAAAATGTGTCCAACAGAACAGTGTTTTTTCCCTTCATGTGCATTTTTGGACTGATGTGACTTTCTCCAGAGTGACTGAAAAGATACAGTTAGTTTGACATACTCTGACTTTCGTTAAGTAAAATAGCAAAGTAACACCTGAAGCCCTCTGTAAAGTTAGATTTGTTCACTCTTAGCTATTTGTGTTTACATTAAAAGGAAATTTGATGCACTGTTTGCCACAAATTTCACAGAAAAATGAACGATTACTGACAGTCTGCCTTTGTCAGTTTGTCACAATAAAATGTGACAATGCGTCAGAAAATATGGCAGTAAAGACCAACACCACTACTACTGCAAAGCAAAGAGGAAACAATCACTTCTGTATTTTGCTAAATATCAACTTTTCTGCTAATGACATACAAATTGAGTAGTTTAATAACATTTTTTTTGTCTTTCATAGACTTTGTGACCATTAGCCCCAAACATAAATATGTAATCCTGAGTCCTCATTTTTTGACTTGGAGACATTCTTGTTGTTTAAATGTGCTACACAAATAAAGTGGATTGGATCTGATCGGACGATTGATGAATATGACTTGGATTGATCAATAGACCTTTGATGATTCTATTCTGTAGTCAGAGAAAATGAGCAGGTGAATTTTAAGAAGAGTGCAGGGCTGGATTTCTTTTTTTTCTCAGATATGAAGGTGGAGCAGGGTGCTGTCCCGTTTGAGTTCACAAATCAAAATTTAGAACCAGAACCTATTTTTGTCACGAGCATGGAGCAGAGCAGGATGCAGTCTTGGCTGAGTGCTGAGTGGTAATGGGCGGGGCGACATGCTGAGGCTTGGAGTGTGAATCGACAGAAGCAAGCACCTTTCAGAGCAAGAAGTGTTCATTTTCACTCAGCTCATGCTCTGCCTGTGGTTTTAAAATGATTTTGGAATGATACTTGTTCTTTTTGTTGATCAAGCTAAAACCAAGAAGAACAAGTATCATCTCTGCTTCACCTTTCCTTGCACTGATGTGACATCCACTCCCCCTAAACACAGCCTCTCACCCTCTTACTGTTTCCCAGTAATTTAAGATTAAATCGACCCCTCCCCCTCGTTTCACTTGTCCTCCTCTGTCTGTTTTCCTCTGCTCCTTCCTGACACCTTCGTCTCTCACCTTCCTCTTCACCTGCAGCGTGCCCTGTTGGTGAGCAGTGGAGGAGGAGCTCATCGGAGACGGCCCCGCTGTGTGAGAGGAGCTGTGAGGACATTTACTCCTCCCCTGTCAACTGCAGCCACTTCAGCGAGGGCTGTGTGTGTCAGGAGGGGCTTTATCGAAACTCAGGGGGAGTGTGTGTCATTCCAGCCCTCTGCCCCTGCCATGACCAGGGCACCCTACGGGAGGTACGCTCAAACACACACAAACACACACACATGCTGGACCTAACCCAAAGTAAACAGACATCTGCTCTTCAGCTCACTCTGCAGCTTGTACCTTTTGTGTTGCCGAATTGTTGTGTGTGTGTGAACCTTAGCATTGTAGTGTTTACGTTCCCTCCCATTCACTCCCATTGTGTTATTTACTCATAGAGAAGGACCCATTAGAAGATGAGTGACATGCCCCGCGGGCAACATTACACCACAATGCCTCTCCAGCCTTCGCTTTCATCAATTATGGATGTGGTGCCGTAGGAAGCCGGCCCTGGGACCGCAACAGGGCTAGCCTGCCAGGAATTATTTATGATGGAAGGGATATTATAGGATTATAAGAATTAATCATACACTGACAAGAGGTCACATCCCCTCCTCTTGATCTTTTCCTTTCTTTATCTCTCTCTCTTTTATTCTCTTTTGTTCCTCTCTTACCGCTTTTCTTCACCTGCTCTATCTCTCATCAGTTTCTCTCTCTCTCCACTTTTTACAGAGCTCATGTTCAATAGCTTTGTTTCTTCATCCCTCTTCTCCTTTTCTCTATTTTCACTCCAGCCTCTTCCCCTCTCATTCATTGTTTCATTCATTTCCTCTCTTTCTTTCTGTGTGCGTCTGTCAGCTGCTGAGGAATAATGTCCGTTTAAAGACCCTCTTTGGTTTTCTAATCAACGACCTCATGAATTTAATGCCTAATGACTCAGTGTGCCACAAAAGCACTCCTAAGTGGGTGCTGTCATACGTAAAAACCAGACCTTTTAATGATGCCCACAGCCAACACTCACACACACACACGCGCATACAAAATATAATGTCTAATGTCAGTATTTGTTTTAGTTTGCAGTAATTAAAGCATCATTAAAGCCAAATTAAGCCAATGTGTGAAGTTTGAGCTGATTTAGATTTGTTTGTCCCGATTTACAACCTGTTGCACGATTTCAGAATAATGTTGGTCTACTTAAAAAAGAATCTAAAAGGCTTTCGAAGTGTCAATCACATTTAAAAAGTGAGTTAATGTGAATATTTTCTTTGTTGTGTGTTTTCCTGGGTGTGCATGTGTGTGTGTGATAGGCAGGATCAGAATGGGATGATGGCTGTTTGTCGTGTCGATGTGTGAACGGAAGAAAACTGTGCCAGTTAAGATGTCCGCCACTCGAATGTGAAGAGGTAAGAAACACTCTGACACCAAGTGAAGAGTTACTCTCTGATTTGGTGTGTGTTTGCCTTTAACTCTCCGTGTTCTTACTCCTATGGGTCACTTACAGGTGCATTCCCTTGCTGTTGGTTAGAAATGCTAACACTGATTCTAACAGCCAATGAGAAACCTTGAGAGAATACCTCCTGCAACTCAAGTTTCATTCGACTTTATTCTTCTGTTTACAAAGACACAAGGACCCAATGTTGCTCACACAAGCATATAATAAAGCATTATTGACTGTTGCTATTGAAGGCACAGCCATAAACATATGTTCTCCATAAAAGGTTGAAATGCTTTTTCAGAGTACAAGAAGAAAAGAAAAGATTAAGATTACTGGGTGTAAACAGCTGGTCCCAAACAATGGAAGAATAAAAGAGATCAGCAAATGCTTTTTAAGAAAATCTGCTAAAATATTCATCCACAACATGCACATTTTTTAAACTAAATATGGATTTAATTTGAACTCAAATGAAGGGTAAAGTAAAGCATTTCTGACATCATGGATATACAAATGCAAAAAAAGATATGCTTCATGGATATGAAAGAACCAACTGAAAAAATGGCAAGAAGATGTAGATTGGAATTTGTTTATTAAAACAATGTCCACTAGAAAGTGCAGCTTTTGGACAGATAAGATCTGTTTTGTGGTCGATGGGGCCACAGGATCCCACTGTCAGCTTCATACAAAGTTTTGTTATTTAGAGGGTTGTTCCTTTTCCAGTGTGTTCTAGTTCAAAGATTTCTAATGGCCTAAAGAGGTGAAACTCATAGACTTTTCAATAAAAGAAAGGAAAGACTAAGGGGAAAAAACATGTCTGGTCATTACCCCAGCAACTTTCCCAGATCTCTGCCAGTTTAACTTGTAGACATCCTGATCATAGTTTCTGAGCTGCTGAATGAAGTCCACAGCTGTTTGTGTAAAACTGTGATTTTAAGGGAACAGGGTGCAGAGAGTTTGAAGCTGAAGGCTCATCTCTTTGGGCCAGTTTTTATTGTTCTGAGGGGTGGGGGGTGGGCTACAACCACACACTGACATAAAGAAACCAAGATTTACATTAGAAGTTCCAATCCATCAACCAGAGCAACACATCAGTCCATTCAACCAGCAGAGCCAGCATACAGTTCACAGAGTGTTCAAAAACACCTCAATTACTGCGAGCCAGGGAGAAAACGCTCTGCTCCCCAAAGAACGTGTGGGATGTTTTCTCTAAGCGACTGGCTGAAGTCGATCAATACCTGACAACTGACCTCCCACGAGCCTTTGCTCTGTCTTACAAAGCCTCTACCTCCAGTTAAAACGCTGAAACCTGGTTTCCTTGGTCTGCACACTTGAGTTTGGAAACATTGCTCAAAGCCGTTCTGAAAAAAGATGTACCAGACATGAACCAGCAGTCCCCTCACTCTCACTTGAACATGTTGTTTCTTGTTGATTTTTATACATTTATATGTCATTGAATTGATTTGTTCACTGACTGGTTTTGCTTTATGTGCAACGCAATTTGCAATTCATATGGCGAAGACCTCAGTGGACCCATAAAAGGAGAGCAATCCTCTAAGTGCTGTGTGCTGACCACACAGCAACAATCCACTCATATTGACGAGTGTAACAGTCATTTGTTAGACAATGCTTTACAGACCAACACTGAGCTGTGTCATTTTAACATACTGAGGTTGTAAAACTTCTTGATTTATGTAAAAGACCATCATCAGTACAGCTTTTACGGTGCCCTTGACTCTAATCTAGTCTCTCTTGATTTAGTTGAAACTAAATAACTGCTGGAATATCATTATTTCCCCAATATGAAAACAGAAGCATGTAAACATCATTATCATTATCATTAATTCAACTGATAAGAGGAAACTAAGGATCGGAAAATAAATTTCAGAAGGATATATCTGATTAAATACATGCAATGTTTGGCTCATGTGTTCTTTTTAATATAATCACACTCCAAGCTCTAAATGAATTTGGGCCAGTTTCAGAGTATAGGCCATCTAAACTTCTGCTGCTGAAGAAAAGTTTGGTGCATCACACATTGTTTTGATGTGAGTTGGTGGGGATCATATTTTTCCAGTGTTGGCTTGTCCAGCGCCAACATAAAAATGACTTTTTTTAAGGAGTGGACACTGAATGTACTGTGGCAGTAACTGGATGATGTTCCTGAAAACTTGGGGTCTTCACCACCCATCCGAAGTCTCAATGGACACAAAATGCATTACACTCCCTGTTGTAATCATCAAATATTTCTTTAAAAAAAAAAAAAAAAACAATGATGCACTTTGACTTTTCTAAGTGGGAAACTGCTTCCCCAGAATGCTATCATCGAAAATATTCTACAAAATTAATTTGGCCTTTTTGGATGTTGACTTTGCTATGATCTAAGGTACTACTACTACCATCTAAGGTACCCTTGAACTCCTCTTACCTGTTTGTAGGTGGATAGTCAACAAGTGTTGATAAGCACCACAAAACTGAAGCTTTTAAAACAAACGCACCATAAGATTAAATGTGTGCATACTACATATATAGATTCATACATATGGCTTATTTATATAAAATTGATTTTTTAACTCAGACTTTTTGCATATGGCTTGGTGAATATCCTTATCAGATACTACAAGAACAAGTGCAAACTTGTGATTGCAGACGTCATCTTCTTGACATAAAGTAATGCAGATCACGTTTGCAGTGGCCAGTCGTCTTGCAGCAGAAGTTGAGTTTAGTGTCAGTAATTGAATAATCTGGTCTGTGCAATGAGAGGAATCAGATTCCTCCATTACATCTTTGATACACGTTGAACTCTTGGTAAATCAGAAATGTAAGATCTCAGGTAAGAGCTTCTTGTGGAAAGAACTGTGAGGAGACATTTGAGAATGTTTATGACATCCCTGTGTGACAGATAAACATTTTTTGTATTGCTTCTCCATAGTCTTTTTTTTTTTAAACTTTTCACACTTTATAGCCATTGTTTCAGTTTAGCTGACATTATTTGAAGCCAGCTCATAACAAGAGGGATGGCCAGCATTTCCTTTCAGCAAATGCAGGATGTTGAAATGCTGAGCACCACATTCCAACACTCTGGCTTTTCCTTGTAGGAAAACTTCAGCACTAAAATGCAGTGCTCAGCATTTCAAAATAATTACCACTCATATATTTTGTTGTTTCTTAAGATTAAAATCCCTCTGAGCATTGAGAAATAACATTTTATTTCATTCTTCTTGAAAACTGGTGCCGAAGAGATTGTTTTAATGCAAGTAAAGCTGTCAACAATGCCCCCTACAGAGGATACATGGAGTGATGGCAGAAAGGCAAATAGAATTCATCAACTTTGGGCAAATTAATCTGATCTACCTGTAAAGTCTTATATCATCTTAAAACTTGGTACATAAAGCAAAACATGTCTACGTAACTAGTTCCCAGACATCTAAGGGGGAAAAGAGTCTTGTGTAATCCAGAAGAAGTACAGCTAATGTTATCCTTAAATTTTTATTCGGTGTGAAAAGGTTTAGGTTTAGAAGAACTGTGTTGCATCTGAAGAACTGGAAAAAAAAAACTCTTTAAGCAAAGGCAAAATTCAGAGCCCCAAATGATAAAAAAAAGCCCTGTTTGGTAAATGGAGGAAAAAAAGATTCTTTCCTCCAAAGCTGCCTCTGGACCTGACAAGAAATGATGCATTATAAAGGTTTTGATAATGCCCAGTCTTTTTCTACATCTCCCTTTGTTGGACATGACAGTTCAGTGAAAAGTAGCCAAAATGTTCACAAACCAGCATCTTACCTAACTGACTCAGACAGAAAAAGTTACATCATCTTAAACCTTGGTAAATAAAGGCAAAACTGTCTACATATCTAGATCCGAGACATTTAAGAGGGAAAGGGTTCTTAGCTAATCTGTGAGAAGTAAACTTGTAAATGAAAAAGACCTCAAAAAATACAACCTGACTTTATTAAAAACACTTCCTCTGTAAAGTGATAAAGCTGCGGAAAGTCACAGTGGAAAGTTTTTCTCATCCTTGACACAGTAAGCTGAATCTATATCTTTAGCACGCCGACACTGAATAAAGGCCGGAGTAAAAATAAATTCTGCTGACATCCAGGTCTTTAAAGGAGAGGTTGATTGCACAGCGAGCTCCTCACAGTAGACAGGCTACAGTCTGCTTCACCTGTGGTGCACACCAGTCTTTACATCTATGCACTGCTTGCAGTCTCAAATCAGCAGCTTCCTGCAGCTGCACCTGGTTATACCTCAGTGAAGAAACTGAAAGAATATTGATCTGTTTCCTCTGCAGTCAGCTTACCGGCTGTATAGGAGTCACTTCACTCTTGGACTTATTTCCTATTAAACTAAAAACTTCTATAATGCTTCTGTCCTCACCTGGAAGCCTCTCATTTTGTTTCCCAGTTATTTTGGGAGTTTTTATGCCTTTAATTTGATAGGAGAGAGGACAGTGGATTGAGAAGGAAACAGTGTGATAGTGAGAAGTGACATATGGGAAAGAAACCACAGGCTGGATTTGAACCTGGGCCTCCCTCACTAAGGGGGAAACCTTTATAGATTCAAATATTTTAAAAATTAGCTCATCTTGTGTATTTGATTTATTTTCCTTTTTATCAGTCTCGTCATAGCTTATCCAATCTGTCCCAAGCACCAAATTCAGTTTTCATTATGACATTTTTTGGCATTCGGGACCTTTTGTGCCATCTTTGAGAGAGCTCAAATTCACTCACAAACCCACAAAGCTATTTGAAATGTAGCTTTCTTTCAACAAAAGCAATTAAAATATTCAAATACATCATACATCTGAGCCTCCTGTGCTTTGATATAAACACAAACTCACACCTATTACAAAGCATAACCAAAGGCTTTAACATGGTTTTCACTGTGCCGTTGTTCAATTCATGGGATGCAACTGAAACATATCTGCTGCTGCGATCAGTGAATGTCAAATTATGAGCGGAGAGACCGTTATCAGCAGTCCACAGGATAATCACATCCATTACTCAGAGTTTGTTGTCATTTCTGTTTATTTTTCCATCAAACACCAAGAATATTTGTAGTATCTCTCACTACGAGTCTTGAATCCATTACGTTATCTCACAGCATCGTGACGTCACTTATTCACTGTAGTGCCCTTTTTCCTCATAACCTACCAGGATTCTTCACATCCTGCTGCATCACACAAACAAACATACACACACAGAGAAAGCATCTTTACTTAAAGCACTTCAAAATGGTCCTTCGTGATCTCCCACTCTTCACATGAGTGGGCTCTTCCCATCCCTGAGGGGAGGCTGAGGGCGATGTGAGGAGTGGGAGGACAAGTCCTCCGGGTGAACGGTTAGGAGAAGTGTTCCTGTGTATGTGTTAGAGTTCGCATGCTAGCAGCAGCTATTCTCAGACAGGGGCACCATGGGACACACTGCTGGTCTCTGGACTGCTCTGGATCTCTCTCCGCCTCACTGACTTGCTGCCTCTGTGTGTCCTCTGTGTCCTTACGTCACTGTCTCGCTCTCTCGCTATTTTTGGTCCAAATGTGACTTTTTGTCTTTTTAATTCCTGCTCTTTTCCCTGGTTGTTAAGCTAGTGTGATAGTCTGTCTCTGTGCCTCTCTCTCCTCTGCTCTGTGCTGGATCTCATCTCCTGGATGATGAGGACTTGTAATTTGTACTGCGATTCATTTGCCCTTGTTTAAGACATTTTAATATGAAATGAAAATTACACATGTATGAAACTCTAACCAAATTCAGCGATATTTGAATGTAGAGTCCACTTTTCTGCTCTACATATCTTAACAAATGGCTTTTGGTCATTTCTTTTACCTGAGGGACTCGATTGTAGCGTTAAGAATACAACAAATGTAATCTTGGTATTTTCATTCAGTGTAAGAATCTTTAGGTTTATGTTTAGAAGTATTGCATTGCATCTGCAGTATTATAAAAGAATAATACAGAGCTCCAAATGACAAAAAAGCCCTGTTTGGCAAATGGAGGAAGAAAAACTCTTTCCTCCAAAGCTGCTTTTGGACCTGACACGAAATGGTGCATTATAAACTTTTGCAAATGCCCAGTTTTTCTCTATATCTCCCTTTGTTGGATATGACAGTTCAGCGAAAAGTCGCCAAATTGTTCAGAAATCTGCATCCTGTTTTCATTCCAAATGTTTACCCTGCTTTACTGATGTGTTTGTGTTTTCTTATTTGAAGACTTGATGGCTCTGTCACTAAGTTTGGTTGTTGTTTCAAAGAAAGTGTGCTGCACGATGCAGAATTCACTCCTTGTAACCGTCTAAAGAAATGTTTGCTGAAGTTTTTGTGTCCTAGACTGACTGGCAGTGTTCATGTTAAAGCTGATTGTCATTTTCTGCTCGTCACTTCTTGTGTGTGACTAAGGAATTTAAAACAAACACTTGATGTTATCTCTGTCTTCTTTCTTTTAGGGGGAGGTCAAGGTGGAGGAGCCAGGCAGCTGCTGTCCAATCTGTAGAAAGCAGTTCCCAGGTAAGTACAAAATATATACATACAAACTGATTCTAAACCCACTAAGAAGCTTGAACCAGAAGTTTTTTAAAAGTATAACAAGTGTTGAAGGTAGAAACTTCACTTAATTTAAATTTAGAGGCCAGGGTGTACAGATTATAGTTTTATTTTTTTCATCTTGAAGCCAGAGTCATTACCAATACTTTTTTCTTCATCTTTTCTCCTCCCACAGGGGCTTCAGTGCTATGAAATACTGCTGTAGATTTCCTATTATTCTATAAAACTATGAATTTTAATGCAAGTGAAGGCAATTTTATCTGTATAGACCATTTTATACACTCAGGTAATTCAAATGGCTCTGCAGCGGTGTAAAACATAGCACAAATAACAGATTAACAACCAGAACAAGACTTAGGGGAGGGCTGTTACAACTATTTTCATCAAAGAGGGAAAGATGCATTTTTCTAAAAATGACTAAGAACCAGAGGAGCCAGAAGCTCTTACTGACACATTCATGAACTATGAAAATCACATATGAATGCCCCATTTGTTAACTTTTTTTTTTCTTTTGTGGTTTTTATGTCTTTAAAAATCAGTATCTCAGTTTGCGTAAAACTCCTTGTTCCATCATCACAGACTGATGAAATCAAAGCTCACCTGTCCCTCAGGTGTCTCTTTATACCTGATGATAAGTGGTCAGTTTCCTACAGTGTTACCTGCTGCGTAAACATCAACTTCTGACCAAAGAAAACTTTCTCCATCAGGGGGCGATGTGGGTAAAATGTCAGGATGCTTCTATGGCAGGATCAGGATCAGGATTTGATCAGGATTGATTTTCATATGCAAACTATTTTGACCTCCAAACAACATTTTGAGACACAAATATTTCTGATCCTGAATTCTGAACCATTTTATGTACCCATTTTTTTCCTTCTCTGCTCCATTTCATGACTTAGAAAAGGGAACATTTAGACTTAAAGGTGGTCAGAGTTTGGGTTAGTCTTACATCACCTGGGAGTTTATCCAGGCTTGTGCTGCATGAAAAAAAAAGCTCCCTCACTGTTTAGTTCAGGCTCCAATATCCTAGAGATGAATTTGGATGTCGTGTCACTGAGGGTTATGAAACAAAAAGGAGAACTGAGAAACCTGCTGTGAGCATTAGGTAGTGAGTGTAATGATTTTTAACTGATGACATGTTCCTGTCACAGTTTCACTCAGGTCTTTTGCAGCAGCAGCAATGTGAATATACTGAAGTTTCCAAACCTTGTGAAAAAGATGTCACAGTAAAATAAACAACCAAAGGCAGAACATATGATATTACAGTCACGTATGTGGAAGTCTTACTGTTCTCTATGTTCCATGTCACCTCCTCCAAACCGCCACCTTGAATTTTAATGCTCTTTAGTTCATTATATAGGACGCTATAAGGCAAGTGCTGCAGTGCCCAATTAGTGAGAGATTACATTACTGAACCTATATTGGGGCTTTAATCTTTCTCCCAGTGGAAGACATGCTGCAACAGAGTCTGGCAATGTCACAGCGCTCTCTGGGAGGAAATATCTGCCTCTTACTCTGCCTTTGTCTTTTTCTTTCCTTTTCATGCAAACACAAAAGACTCGAATGAAACTTTCTCCAATTTTGGTTTCTGGATTCTCACAGTCGCCCCTCATCTCTGCACTCTGAATTCACCCTGAGTGATTGCCCCCTTCCCTCCCCTCTCTGCCCCCTCTCCGTGTTTCTGTCAGGCGAGCCCGTCCCAGAGTGTCGTCGCTACGTGCAGGTCAGGAACATCACCAAGGGAGACTGTCGGCTTGACAACGTGGAGGTCAGCTTCTGCAGAGGACGCTGTCTGTCCAGGACTGATGTCATCCTGGAGGTGAGAAAAAAAGAGACATGTCACATTCACAATGAGATATTACTGTCTGAATATTAAACTGCATGGACTTCTTAGCTTCAACATGAGACTCACTTTAACACAGGGGTAATCAATACAAGCAGCAGAGCGGACCAAAGGGAGGCAAATTAAATACTGTTGATTGTAATTTATCCACACAGTCAGTTGTGTTAATCATTTAGTGCAGTTTCAGACCCCACAGTTTGGAGTTTATGCAACATTCATTAAGTGTGGATAACTGAGACCTAAATCAAAAACAGGAGGTACAAAGTGCCAAAAAAAGCAGTGAAACTAATTTGTTTCTTCCAACTCCAGCAAAGCTACTTGCTGTTTTAATAAAAGTCTTCACACTGTGAAACTAAATAGTTTTTATAATAATTCAAACTTTTTCTGTGCCTTTTGCTCCCTGGAGCATAAACAATAAAGCAAGTTTGACATGGACAATCTTTCTTTGAAAGTTGTTTTGAAAAAAACAACTAATACTCCTCTCTGTGGTTAAAAAAATCATGATGTTAGTATCAAATAAAAGCCAGTAACATCTTATAAGAGCAAAGGTCACAAGGAGCTTCACAATGAAAGATTAAAAGCAAACATTGTTAAATTTAAGAGAAGGCCACACAGAAATGTCGCCTTCTTGTCTTCTCTTGAAAAATATCAATCGCTCTCCTCCAGTGGGAGACACTCCTGAGGTTTAGGAGCAACAACTTCAGACTTTTTGTCAACACAGGTTTTTCTTTGCAAGCTCTGCACACCTCCCTATAAAACAAGATCTACAGTCCAGAGAAGCAGATAAAACGCAGATATGAAGGCTAAATGTTACTGGATATACGAGGAGAAAAATGCAGTCACTACATGGATTTATGTTACCAGGGTCCTGGCTGTGGGTCAGTGGAAGTTTGTTGACTTTTAGTTGGAAAGTTGGGATTAGACCCCAGACCTATAGTCCACTGTCTGAGTTGTCCTTGTGCAAGACACTTAACCTTAAGACCTACAAACTGATTCTGTACCATCAGTGTGCTCATGGAGCAGTGAATACAGATGAGCCTTCAGTGATTGAATGTGAAGTGGTGACATAAAATGTAAAAGCCCTTTGAGTGGTCAGAAGACAAGAGGAAGCACCATAAACATGATTCATTACAGCTTGTCTCACTCAAGAGAAGCACAAAATCAGTACGTTGTACAAAGTAGACCTTATGCAGTATACTCGTAATAAATTACAGCCTGCAATGTGAATTTAAAGGGTGAGTATAAACAAATGCAAACCAAGAAAAATGAAGATAAGCAGTAATTCAGGGGTCAAAATGATTTCTACTACACAATAATCTCATATGCACTGTAAACACTGAAGTATTTAAAGAAGACATATTAGACCAAAGGGGTCAAGCAAAATGTATTATTTCAAGTTATTAAAAGACAAAAGTGATGCCAGAATTTCATGTCAAGAGTTAAACTTAAAGTTAGAAATAATAATAAATCAATTGATTGAATTAAATAGAAAGTATTGAAGTTATGAAATAATGAAAACTCCTCATGAAAGCCAGACTGAACACACGAGTCTTTGGTTTACCTTTAACACTGTGGATGTTTTTAGCTTCTCTTAGATTCCTCAGCTGTTCCACAGTCTTGGAGGGTAGTGGCTGAAAGCAGCATCACTGAAAGTTTTAGTTTTGCTCAGTGGAAGAGCCAGAAGATCTGAGAAGCCCTCCTGCTTCATAAACCAAAATCATTATTAAGATTAGTCTAGTTTTGGGTCATGAAGAGCTTTAAAAACCAATTAAATAATTTCAAAATCAACCCTTAAACTAACAGGCAGTTGGAGTAAAGATTTTAAAATGGGCATGGTGTGTTCTTCTTCTGGTCTTTGTAAGGACTTTTTGGGCTTTTCATGCCTGTAACAGAGGAGGACAGTGGATAGGGTAGGAAAAGGGCAGAGAGTTGAGAGTGGCTTAAAGGACACAGGCCACAGGCGGGAATCAAACCCAGGCCACCTGAGGGTGAACCTCATGAGGTACGACCTGAACCACTAGACCATCTGTGGCCTAGTGAACATTATTCTTGGGAAAACCTGAAATAGCCGACAATAGCCTGCAAGTCATAAAAGCATACAGTAGTGTCTCAGTGTTGCTCATAGAGAAACGGCCTCACTCTGAAATGTTCTTTAGACGATTAAATACTGTTTTTGTAACAGAGAGTGCGTGTGTGGTTTGAAGTTAAGATCTGAATCAAAGTAAACACCAGGGTTTCTTGCCTTGTGGCTTGGGTCGAGTCCTTGTAAATTTAGTGCAGAGACTCGAGTCTCTCTCTGAGCTTTTCTACCAATGATAAGTACTTCTGTTTTGTCCTGGTTGAGCTGTGAAAAGGTACGATATCCAGGCTTTAATATCTAAACTGCAGTTAAAAAGAGCGTTAATCACAACGCACGGACACCTGTAGGTTTGAGCTAACAGCTTCTGACTTGTGTCAACTTCACTTATAGTCAGAAAACCTCTCACATGGATGACATGAAAGCAGGTAAACAAAAATGCATAATTCAACAGCTGAGTCACAGTGATCTAAATATAGATGTTCTGAGTCTGGTACAGAGGTCACATGTGAGTGATTCTCTGCTCTTCATCTGCTTTTTGGTCTTTCACTCGTTATCGTTTCATCCTCAGGAGACAGTCCTCATTACTTCATCACCATGGTGACTTTATTCCTCTTTGGCTCCAATAAACCTGCACTGTAAAAACCCAGCCAGTCAGATTAGTAAAAATAAACATCAGCTCCGCCAAATGTGTCATTACCTCCTGTTACTGTGGCAACCAGGGATGGTGTCTGGCAAATAAGCAGCGCTGAGAAGTTCCCTCTCCATTGATCAGCTGAAGGCAGGGAGCAGCAGGAATGAATTCTCATGAATCACTTTCTCTTTCTTCACCACCTGCTGAAGAATTCAACACATGCAGGCTCACCTTCTAATGCACACGCAGACTGAAGACTTTCAAAAGGTCTGAGGGACTAAAAACATTAAGAGGGTGTGAGTTTGTGAACCCCGACCTCCTCTCTCCTACTCTTATTATCCATCATCCTCTGCAACAGCACATTTTTACTCAGCCACACTCTCCTCCTTGGCTCTTTTCCTGGACTAATTGGACTGGTGAAAAGTATTTTCAAGAAGTGGCCCTCTGTCATGCAAATAGCCGAGGCTGGCTTTTTGTGTTTCAGGAGTGAAGAAGAAATGAAAGAATTATCTGATTCCTGTATCTGTGCCTGAATGTCTTTGAGCTTTTTAGGTCTATTTTTCAACAATCTCTTACGCAGCACAAGAAATCCATGTGTTTTAATCCCTGTTAATAGATTGCTGATGTTTTCTTAATCTAAAGAACCTCTCTGTATTCAGCACACTGCAGTATATACTGTCTCATGGTCTCGTATTTAGTCGACAGGTTCTTTCCCTTGTGCCGCCTTTTGCCAATAGTCTCACACCCTCTTATATATTTTTTACATTCCTCTTCTTTGCTGTTTCTCTCGATTTTCTCGTCTCTACTTTCTCTGCTCTCTCTGAACCTCTTTACCAACACATTCCACTCTCCTAATTGGCTCACACCATCTTCTCCCTCTGGCTCCTCTTACACCCACCCACTAACTCCTTCTCTTCACTCATGCTCCTCCATTATTTCATCTTCTCCCCCTCCTCCCTCTCCGCAGGAGCCCTACCTCCAGTCAGTGTGCGAGTGCTGTAGTTACCGTTTGGACCCTGACAACCCGGTCCGTTTCCTGAGCCTGCGTTGTGAGAGCGGAGAGAGCGAGCCGGTCGTCCTGCCTGTCATACACAGCTGCGAGTGCACCAGCTGCCAAGGTGGGAAATAATGAATGTGGCCGCGAGGATTTGCATGTGCATCCCTCATGTCACTGTGAGGAGGCAGTGTTTAAATAGATTTGAAAATGTGAGCAGGGGATACATGTTTACAGACCTCAGGCTCTCTGCAGACACAGAGACGTGACATGGACCTGCTCTGCATGTTCCAGACGTGAGGGATCAGGGAAGCACTGAGAAAAGTAGAGAAACAATTAATGTATTCTCCTCCAAATATTTTCTTTCACATGACTACTGCATGTTAGCTGAAGGAGAAAAAATAGAAAACCTCTCATAACATTCAAATCCTCTAAACCCTTACATCATATTAGCCATAAAACACAATCCTTCTTCTTCTTCCTTTAACTTGATTCTTCATATGCAGTTTGAGGATCCAGTGTCAAAGCTGACAAACACAGACTCATGCAAATGTATGGATCATGTTACTAATCTAATCTGTAACCAGCCTGACACTGAAACAGCATCCTTGAACCTGTTGTTGCTATGCAGGAAACATGCCTAAATCTCAAATAGGTACATGTCTCTTTGTCAGAGAAACACAACAACTATCTAATACAACACTCACACATACAAGTTAAAAAGCTCTGTCATATGCACTTATGCCAAAGAGCATGAAATATATCTGATTGTTTCAAAAACATGAGCCTGATTCTCTCTTGATTTATTATTTCAGTAAAAAATACCCCTTATATGACCATCTTTGATTGATTGTCCTATGTGGTGTGAAGAATCCCAGCAGGGTGTATTTCCACAGGCGTGATCTACCAACCAGAATAGATATTATGCAGCAGTGTATTCACATCTCTAAGTGTCGATTTCTGGATGAAACACGCCTGAAAGAGATGGTGCAGGTTAAATGTTATTCACACACAGGGGGGTGAATTCACCTTGACCATTTCTTATCCACAGTCTATGCTCTATAATGATTTATTAGGTGTATTCCATATGAATGAATGAATTAATATTTTATTTTGGTAATAATCTACAGGACAGAACCTGAATTTTGTAGAATCAATTTCCCCAAAAAAGTAACAAAAAAGAGAACAGATCATATACATGTTACAAACCCTGTGACTGAAAAAGGAGTAGGCTGAAGCTTATTTTTGCCAACCCAGTGTATTAGTAATACAAAAAAAGAAAAACAACATAAGAATTCCTCTATTTCACTATTCTTAATCATTTTGCATTTCAGTAACACTTTTTTAACACTCAGTTCAATATTACTTTTTGGTCTTCTCACCTCATTATAAGAATTGATTGTATGACCCTTTATGTATTTGCTTTCACAGTCAACAGCCCTCACCCCAGCACATTCTGCATATTCAGACCTTCAAGTCATTCTCCACTCTTTCCTCCAACTGTTTCCACCCATCTTCAGCTTTCCTAACCATAAATGTCCTAAAAAGTACCTCAAACCAGAGAAACCTTGATAATTCTCAAAGTACGACAAAGTAAAAGTGCCACATTAACCAAAAGAGATGTAGAGAATAAAGTTGACAGAGAATAGACAGGAAATCTTTGCTGCTTCGTGGAAAGCAATCTGGCACTTAATGAATGCCTTTCATTTTTGCTTAAGCGCCTGTCGACTCCTTTAATATCCTCTTTCAGAGTGACACAGCAGCTATTGACTAAAATCTCCACTGTCCTCTTCTGATATGACTTTATTCTTACAGCATTACTGTGGAATTCTTATAGCAATAAGACTCAGTTTCTTCATATATTATATATTTCTTTTCTTACTTCATCTTATCTTCATTTATCTCTGAAAAGAAATGTCCCTCATACTTTGTGGTACCGAATACTTGCATACCTAATTATTAAAAATCATGTTTTGGTGCTAATGAATGAATTGAAGTAACCTCTCAGACTCTGTTGATGCTCACAGTCAACAGTCAGCTTTAATAAACTGGATGATTCCAGTTACAAATCAAACTCTAACACACTCGTGATCTTCCTTAAAGGAACAGGACACAGCTCTGTGTAGCTGCAGCCTTTAAGCTTTGAGCACAGGTTTGAGCCGCAGGTGTTCAAACAGGACTGTGGTCAGTCCAGTCACGTCACAGTGCTGCTTGTTTTTTACCTTCACTGATGCAGAAAGCTGCTGACACACAGAGCAGGTGAAACTTCAGGTGGCTGCTCCATGTGGGACTTTAGATTAGCTCCATTCTTCCAATCCAAAAGGAATTAGGTCATTTTATTTCTTTTTTAAATTACCTGTTACACGGCCTCTTCTTCTCCTTGTACAACTTTTTTGTCACTTTCCATTAACGCTGCCCTGACACACACATACACACCGCCATTGACATACACACATTTACACATATCCGCACTTGCACATACAGTGTAATCTCAGAGAAACATACGTTTGCCTCTGCCAGCCATGAATAATTCAATCAAGGATCCCACCTCTGAAGCAATTATGTGCTAATCCATTCATCAACATGGCTGATTGCGTTAGTTAATTGGATGGAGCCACACAGGACACACAGAACATCCCCCCAGCTCATATTCTCCTTCAGCACTACACACAGGCGGACATCACGTCTGACAGCTCCGGTCAATATAACAATCAATCTTTGATAGTGTGTGGACGCACTCTCAAACACACAAACACTCATGCATAGAGTATGAGTAACTATGACAAGATTCACCTCTGATGATCCCCACACACACACACACACACACACACACACACACACACACACACACACACACACACAGTTACAATAACCTGTACCAGATAGAAGGATATCAAAGCTTGATGAATAACTGAAATAGAGACTTTCAGGTTAAACCTTTCATTACTTTGACTGAAAGTGTGTGAAAAAAACAGTTGATCTTTGATGTCATTTTTAAGGACATGAGGACAAATTAAGAGGAGAAAGTGTCTTTTTCTTGCTGAAAATGTCAGACTCGGTGCCTCTAACTCTGCCTGAGCTTCACCTGCAGTGGCTGAAAGCAGCAGCTGACATTTCCCACACAAACACCTGAAAAACAAAGTATCAGCGCACTGTCATCGCTCTTCCTCACTTTCTGTCTTTCGAGTTCCCCCTCTCTCCCTTTTTTGTCTCTTTCCTACACCCACTCCCTCTCTCTCTCACACACACACACACACACACACACTGCTGGGGCACCTTATCAAACTGATTTACTGTCATAGAAAAGAATAAGAAACACAGCTAATACTCCTCCATCAGCTGCTGTAAAGGATGAGTGTTACTGCTCTCACTTAATGCTCCTCTTCATTAGTTTGAGCCTTTGGTTAAGATTATCACATTAAGAGCTGTTGTTCTGGGCATTAGCACTGCTGATCTACTTTACAAAATCACAACCTCTGATGTGATAATATTTTTTTTAACAACAGTCCCACAAGCACCTTAAAGTATTTAAGAAGACAAAGGGGAAGCTGATTAGTTCATTTTTAATTATTGTTCCCTCATTTTCTTCCACTAAAAGAAGAACCAGTTCAGTCTTTTGCACCTCTTCCTCTCTCTCAATGTGTCTGCAGCTCCAACAGGTCAGCCATATACTCAAATGCGTTTCTTTTTATCAAGCTGTATTAACTAGAGTCCTAAATCGACTTATTTTGCTCTGTTTGATTCTGAGGTCTCACCTTTATCAATTAATCTCAATGAACCAATTTATTTAGAAAGCACCAAATTATAATAATCCTTACCTTGAGAAGCTTCATGAACAGGTCTAGATTACGAATGGTGTAGTTTTATCCTTATATCACTCACATACATAAGTATTTTTTATATACCCACATGCCAATCATTACAGTACATTCACTGCACTTTATTCTGTATAAAATAACCTGTAAAATTATAGAATCTTTATTCATTAGAGCATCTGTTATCTGTTAATAATAATTTAAATAATTTGTACATACCATAGATGATTCTGCTTATTGCACTTCTGATGAGATGCCCAAACCTCATTCAGTCACTTGTTTATGTGTAATGACAATAAAGTTGAATCTCATCCCATTTCATCTCAAAAACCCCAAATTAGACAAGATAAGGAGTGCAATCTCATTTTAAATACACCAAGTGTCTGTGGTCCAGCTCTGCTCCGTCACGGCATTAGATCAGACAGGTTTCTATTCAAGTCAGTGTGTTAACTCACATCAGATCTGTTCCATTGCAGTCTCGCTGCGTGCCTGGTGCGACAGGTCGCAAGTGATATATAACTAAGGCTGAACAGTATGGACAAAATTTCATATCTTGTTATTAATGCTAGATAACTAGATATCGATACGATGCAATTAAAGAAGTGACATCCATCTCCCATGAAATTTATCAAAGTACATATAATCACAGTTTAACTTTTTTTAGACTGTAATATGGTGTTAAGCACGTTTTTTCTATTGGTTTTACTTTCACTTTCTGACAATAAATAACAAAGTTTGGATAACGCTATAAAAAAAATAATGAAACAGTCAGACTAAGTACTACATTCAAAAGCAGTGGACAGTATGACAGACATACACACATTCTTATGTAGTAGGCAGTTTGGAGAACAGTCTGTGTTCACTTCACATTGGGGAAAAGCAGGTATAAATGGGTAAAGTTGGACTAGTTAAGACTATAAAAACAGAAACTTTAAAGAAACCGGCTCTGATGACAGGATGATTGATCAACACTTAATCCATGATCGGACAGAGAGCTGATTTAAAGGATTGGTTTTGTCCGATAAGCCCTGTTTGAATAAATCAGACATTCATCTCAGCTGCTGCTTGTGTCAGACAGAAACACAGCTCTGTCCCCGCCCTGCAGCCGCTGATGGCTGTCAAGTTTTATGTAAATGATGCTGTCAGCTCGGAGCTGTCAATGCCATCCAGCCCTGTGAAAGTCGGGGACTCCTCTCTGCTTTAAATGATAGTTTTGGTTTCACACCTCAATTTCCCTGTCAAAGCCTCCGTTTGCTGGAGTTGGTATTCAGTTTGCTGTGTGAATACTTTTATTTTCTGCACAGTGTTTCCATATTTACTGGAAGCATCATTTTTTTCTTTGGGTTTAAGGATAGAAGAGATGTTGAAGTGTAAACAGATTCATCATCACAAAGATTTTCCTATGAACAACCCTGATAAGACTGGGCATGGTTACAATTAAAGAGGGGGTATTGTGCTATTTTAGATGCTTTATACTGTCCTTCTGGTGCCCCTGCAGTAGTTTTATGTTTACAGCAAAATAAAAGATTAAAAAAAACACTTTTTTTCCACACCAGTGATTCATAAAACCCCATTATCAGCCTCCGTATGAAACTATTGGCCCTTAAGGCTCCCCCTTCAATCTGATTGGCCAGCTATGGTTTGAGGCCCACCCCTCCAACATGTCATGAAGAAGTTAGGAGATCATCATGTGATGACCTCATCATTCCAGAAAGTCTCATGAAGATTTGGTGCTACTTTTAGAACACAATGTTTCCATTCTGGGATTTTTAACATATGAACTGATCCTACAAATATCTGTTTTCAGTATTAGATCAGGACACCACTAATTCTAACTCTTTTGTACTCTTTGAATATAGAAACCCATGTAGAAAAAAAAGGATCAAACCCTGCTGTTAAGATGCTCCCGAAAAATTAAATTTCTCTCCCCTGCAGCAGAAACATTTGTCTTCTGGATCATATTAAATGTGAAGTTACTTACCCATCAGTCTCGCTGGTTCTCTCTCTCTCACAGGAGGTGACCTGTCCAGACGCTGAGTGATCATGTTGAGTGGGTCTATGAGCTGAGTGTGAGTGTGAGTGTGAGTGTCTGTGTCTGTGTGTAAATGTGAATGTGTGTGAACAGGATGAGCACGAACACCAAACCAAACCAGAGCTCCGAGCTGAAGGCCAGCTGATGATGGTTGGAGAGCTCTGACTGACAGACGGACCAAAGAACGGAGGGATGAGTGAAGAAACAAAGCTGGATTGATGTAAACATTCTTCTTTAGTCCTTAGTCATCATATGACTGGATTCTACTGCTTATAGGAGAGTTCCTGATCTGAAACGTGTTAATTCTTCAGCCTGTACAGCTTTTTCCTCTGTATATTTATAGTAATATTAAAGGACCTATGATACTGTATAAGAAATCTCTAAGATGTTTGGATTGTATGTTTTATATACCAGCAGTACTTTTGAAGTAAACTCAGAGTTATTTTACATTTCCAGTTTGAATTTGGCTGTTAAATAAAAACCTTTTTGCACATAAAGACTGCTCTATTGTCATTTTTAGATTCTTCATCCTATAATATGTTTCCATAGACCATCAACGACCAAACTGAACTCAATTGCTTTTTAACCTGATAAAATCTTATCAGTAAATAAGTAAAGCTCCTCTTTCAGCTCAAATTAGAATATTGATGTACATTATTTTTCAGCCTGATATCCTACCTCTAGTCATTTATGTCACATTTTTGGACTCCTTGAATGCTTTAATGTCTCACAGCTGTGCAACATGGTGGTAAACAGTCTCTGCTGAGGTGGTATTAAAGCTCAAGTTGTTTTTACAGTGGCCTTTAGTTGGTCAGGTATGTTTCAGAATCATCTTGATGACTTTTCAACAAGCTAACAGGCTTTAACTGAGGCCACAGTATACCTCTGGTGTCTTTAAACTCTTTATTTTATTTTTCTTCATAGTCAACTCACCTACACTCCATAAGAGCTACAGGACGAGTCAAAAAAAACCAAAATGAACAATCACCATTAATCAAAACAGAGCAATGATTTACAGAACAAACACAAAACAAATCAAAATTGTGGAACACGTAGGATCACATAACTTCTAGAACTACGCACACATGCACAAACAGAGAGCTAATGAATAAGAAACCCTGTTGCTGTTACCTCGTTCAATCATCCAATACAACTGAGGTTCCCAAACATTTTTTGCAGTGACCCTCCTTCATAGATAAAATCATTTTCTGCTCCCTCTTTCACTCTCCAGCCACATGCTCTAAAATGAACACATGCTCAAATGTGTGCTTTGCTTGTAAACACGCAAAGGCTTAAGTTATTTGAAATTCTGTCTCAAATGTTTTATACACAATTAATCTTCACTCTGTGACATTTGCAAAGAGTAGGTTTCTTCTTTTCTAAGATTATTAAAAAAAAAAAAAAAAACCTGCCCCTGTGCATGACCTTTTTCCCTGCCAGAAAACATCAGTTTACTCAGAAATAGAGTAGGAAGTCGAGGAGGTACTGCTGATATCCCTCTTGCATTAAAAAAAAACTGAAAACAGAGACAGTGTTGTTGGAGGCAGTTGTAGGTGAGGTCGTTAAATAATCTCTAACTGAACATAAAAGTCCATCAGATATTATTTTATCTCACAACCACTTGCAGGTGTTTCACTGCTATTTAATGATTGCAGCCATCAACCATTGTTCCCCTTCCTCTGTGTAGCCAATATGGCGACCATTGTAAGTGTGAAGTGTCCGGCGTTCCACCATCAACTTTCTGACCAAGTACACTGCATTTTTCCATACATGAACACACTTATGCACTCGTAATAGAAAGTGTAAGTGTAGAAGTACAGCCACAGTCCACTTCAGAAGAAGCTCTTCAATGGATCCTGAAAGTTGCAGTCATCTGTGTTTGTTCACCTTTCCCCACCACATTTGTCCTTTCAGTCATCTCTCCATTAATATGCTCTGACACAGCTCTCTTTGACAGCAGGCCTACGCAGCACTGACCTTCTGTGGCTTTCTCACCTACTTGAGATGCACCTGTAAACAAAAGCTTCGGACGTTTGCATCATCCAGCTGCACTCAAACATCCACAGCTGAGCTTTAATTATTTGTGTTCAGCTTCAACACTTTCATTCTGTACTTACAAACAAAGTTCAAACTCTGAGGCTTCAGTGGAACCAGATACCAGCCAGTTTGGAACTAATGATGTGTTTTGGTGATATTTACTCCAAAGATGAAAGTGCTGGCATTTCTTTGATGAAGTTTTTTAGGTTAAATGAATGAAAATATTTCTGAAAAGTTTTTCCAAGAAAATCCTCCATTGGTCACAGAATCTGATTTGACAGGTTTGATGTGCCACAGCGCTTTAATCCTTATGAGAGCTTATAGCTTTTAATGGATGTGTCAGAGTAAAGACACATCTGACACTTCATTATTATTGTGTAAGGTAAATTACATTAAGAGCCCCTCAAGCATCGATATCCATCCTTGAGACTGTTTATCTCTCTCTCTCTTTCCTTACTGATGACACAAAGAGAGTTTGACAGGCTCAGATCTGTCTCATCTATCCTTGTCTCTGCCCCCCCTCCATCTCCGCCTCCTCCCTCCTCCCTCTGTCTTTTCCTGCCTAAATAAGGGAGTTGTGAGGGGACAGCAGCACGCCTCCTCTGACTCTCAGCTGCTGTAGTAAACACTCCTGGATCCGGTACAAGAAGGAACTGGAGCATTTTTAATTCATATCAAATTGTCACATCGTGATGGATGGCTCCTTCAGACTCGTCCAGCTTCAGAGGCGTAATTCATCATGTCTGAGTGATCATTAAAAGGCTGATTTTTGAAAAGGGAGGCTGCGTTCATGCAGGTCACAGTGATGAATACACCCTGAGCAGCAGTGTTGCTTCAGGCGTGGATCCGACAGAGGAAGTCTGACTGTGTCAGAGCTGATTACTTCCTGCAGATGGATGTGAAATGTTATTTTACTGAATTAAAAGAGACTCAGAGAGGAGAGGCAGGTAGACACGCAGGAGAGGAGCTCTGTCTGCTGATGCCTTCAAGTCAGTGGTACGCACAGTGACCTGATTGTTGAAAAACAGGCACGGCAGTGGCTTCTTGGGAGCAAAAACACATGCTGAAGTTCCCTCCTGGTTGGTGAACCTCGCTAAACTGCCCCTTTGGCTGGTTAAAACATTATAAACTGCGCCCCTCTGACCCAAAACACATGCTTCAGTATCCTTTCAGGAAACACATGCTGGTTTCCTCCTTGGTGCCAAACTTGCTTTTAAGTGCCCCCTTTGGAGCCAAAACACTGTGTAGTGTCTTGCTGGTTGGAGAACCACACTTATCTGCCCCTTTGGCTGGTTAAAAAGGGATAAACTGCTCTCCTGGGAAGTAAAACACAAACTAAAGTGTGCTTTTGGGAGCCAAAATACACCAAAATTGCCCCTAACAAGCCCTAAAACACATACTTAAATGCTTTGTTGGGAGCCGGAAGTAGTGCTTAAGTGGTCCCCTGGTTTGCAACCACACTAACCTGCCCCTTCGGATGGTTTAAACATGATAAAATGCCGTCCTGAGAGGCAAAAACACTCTTAACATGCTCACTTAGGAGCCAAAACATGTTAAGTTACCTCAATGGAATTCTACACATGTGCTGAAGTGCTTCTCTTGGGTGCTTGGGTGCTCTTTCAGGAGCCACCAAGCATGCTTACATACATGGTGGCTTGGTGACTGACAACCAGAGGGGCTCTTCAGCATGTGGCTCCCAAGAGAACATGCATTCAAGCCACCAAGCGTGCTTACATACATGGTGGCTTGAATGCATGTTCTCTTGGGAGCCAAATGCTGAAGAGCCCCTCTGGTTGTTGAACCTCACTGATCTGCCCCGTGACTAATTAAAAGATGGCAAACTACCTTCCTGGGTTCCAAAACACCTGCGAAAGCACTTTGGTAGTCAAAATACACTTAAGTGCCTTCTCAAGAGCCACAGCAGTTCTGTATGTGCCTTTTTTTCTTTGGCCCCTGCCCTTCAAAGTGTCTGTACAAGCCATTGCTTCAAGTGCTGAATATAAACTACAGCATCATCTTATATTTACATCTATAGTTTTAAATCAAGCCTCATTACTTAACATATTTTGTAATCTTTAACTCAAAATCTGGAGCCTTTTTGTTGCATATTCTTACCCAGGATGCTCATAGATATTTATAATTCTCCATCATTTGCTGCTGTCTTTGCTTTGTCAGTTTACGCAACCAAATATGTCCAAGAGTCAATCTATAACCTCTGATCACAGCCTCAGTAATCCTTTACAAGGATGCAGATCAGGGACAAGCACCACCTTTTTTAACCCAACAAGATGAGCTATAACTTGTCCCTTATAAAAATCAAACACCTCATTCAGCAAAGGCTGAAATGTAAATATTATGATATACCTGAATGTGCAGATTTTTTTAAGTTCATAAATATAAAAGAGAGAGCATTATTGAAGGATTTAACAATTAGTTTATCGACCTTTACTACATACACTATTTCATTTTGAAAAGAAAACTCATTTTCCTTGATTTCATGTTTGGACGTCATTCAGACAGGAGGAAAAGAAAAAAAGAGTCTTTGAAAATTATTTAGTCTCTCATGCGTGATTCACTATTTCCGACAGTCCGTGAATGCACCATCCCCAGCATGACGGAAGGGGGGAACCCCGACGTGTGACGTAGCTGAGCTGTCTGAGTGGAGAATCCCCATCCAACCCTGAAAGACTACAAAGCAGCTTCAGAGCCGCAGCTCCTGCGATTATTCCCGTCAGATGCGCTGATTCTGGATCAGCTGGAGTCTGCAGGACGCACAGAGAGCGGCTTCATCTCAGATCTGAGCGCAGGTAAATGATCCTATGTGGGTCAAGATCAGGATATTTTAGTACAGAGCAGAGATCTGGGCATGATTTGGATCACCTGACAGCAGGCTGAAGCTTTTTACAGACAGCGTTTTCTTTTTTTTTTATCTTGTACCAACTGCTCTTCCATTTACAACGGCTGCCCTAAGTTTGATTCTAATGTAGGTGAAAAATGATTTTGTTTCATTAAAAAGAGGTATTGACAATCAGGCGGCTTTATTTCTGGCGTTTAGATCCGTTTGAGTTCATCCCAGAGTCTTTGGGAAAATCAGGTTTTAAAAAAAGTGATTCTTTCGTGCGTAAAGAAAATTGAGGTGGACGGAAGGACATGTAGTGTTGCCTTCACATTAAAAAGTGAGCCGCTGAGCTTGTGATGAGCAAAGGGTTAAAAGAGGCGCAGCTAGAAGCTGGTGGAGCTGAAGTCATCCGGCAGAGCGCACAGCGAGGAGGAGGAGGAGAGATACAGAGAACACCTCCAAAAACACGCATCTAGGACGATTGAGGAAACTGACTGCTGATCCGCGCTCTGCTGCTTTCTTTCTAACCATCATTGTCTTACTTCTCTCCACAGTGGAGCACGCAGACGCCCGCAGGCAGAGACAGGAGCTGGAATGAGAAACAAATGAGAAACGCGCAGCTCAGCGCCCCAACTATGGCTCCAAACAGGCTCGTCGGAAAGCTCTCCCTGTCCGCCTCACAGGAGCCGGCTGCAGCGCAGGATGAGAGGTCTGCTGTGCTCCAGCGAGTGTGAGACCAGGAAGAAATATCACCTGACAGGCTGCCCTCCCCCTCGAGGCACAGAAACAGACACCCTCGCTCCTCTCAGGCTGGAAACGGCTCAGCTCCGCCGTGCGTACAGTGCGCCTCCTTTTCCAGAACTCTCCTCTCTGCGTTTCCTCCACGAGAGCCACTACACACGCCTGTCATCTCTCACAGCAACTTGGGACAACTTTGACCCCCGGATTACCCCCGCTGAGCCTGCTGGTGTTTGGTCTCCATGCAGGGAGCGCAGTGAGCATCGCGCGCTCGGCTGCAGGGACTCCTGGAGCCTCGGTGACATATCCAAAGTCCTGCAAAGTCCTCTAAAGTCTCGGAGCCCACACACCGAAGATGCCGGTCCGGAGGGGCCATGTGGCTCCGCAGAACACCTTCCTGGACACCATCATCCGGAAGTTTGACAGTCAAAGTAAGACCATTTTCATCTCTTTGTGTCATTTCTTCTTCTCTCCTTCTCTAAGGCCTTCTTTAAGTAATTGATTTGAGGAACACTGAGTCCTCCAGAGATAGCTTTCTAATGATGCAGACTTCTACTTGACATTTTGTTTTCCATATTTAGCCTCAGTAATAATGTTTACTGATGCATGGATAATAGCTTTGACGACTCACACTGTGCTGAGGCGAGAAAATGTTTGATAATTGGCTAAAACTCCTCAGAAATCAAATGAAAAAACACACATGCCCTTTTAAAGATCACGTCATTAACACTGGGTGACTGGTTCTGGGTTTGGAGGCCCTCATCTCCTCTCATTTATTCACAGCTCATGTTGTCTCTGTCGCTGGACTCTGTTTCCGATGCTTCCACAGACATCTGTCACTCAGGACACATTTTAGTTGTGAGCCAAAACACTCCACTACACTCCTTATTAATATCTGATGAGTTTTGTTTCTGCACATCTATTCATGCTCACAGAGAGTCTCATTCAGCCGCTGCTCTGACTGATTTTGTCAGGAAAGCAATCTGCGAGGAATGATACGCTCAGGTGCTGCTGTGGACTCCATTATCTTCTCCCCCAGTGATGTGTGATAAGTTTTTTATTCATAAAATATTGGACACCTCAGTGATCCCATTCTGGTGTACTTTGCAGACAGAAACCAGGCACAAGCACACTCCTTGTTTTGTTTGTTTTTAAAAGAAAAATCAATATCCCATCAATTAATCCTCACAACGCTACAAGCCACAAAAACAAACAATATATCCAAGCTGCTGAATTTTTCATGGCGCCCAGGGGCTTGAAACTTGAAGCTGCCTATATTTCAAAATGCAGCAGCTCCATGCGTGCTCACTCCCCTGCTTCTGTGTTATCTTTGATGCAAATCATTCATGTTTATTTTCCATCTCTGCTGTGTGAGCAGACTCCCAACGTGCTGCCTAATCGGCCTGTTTCACCTCAGTGCTCCGCCTCAGGGCCAGGGATGCTGATGGTGTAACCCTGGTGGTAGTGAAGAAGTAGAAGAGTATCAATAACATTTTTAAAGTTCACATTTTGACAACAAGGCTGGTGTGGTTGACATTTATTGGAGAGTTTAACTCAGTTTTTCAGCAATTAAAATGTCATCTGTGCCCGTTGGGTGCAGATGAGATAAGGCTGTGAATGTAAGCTGGAGTAAATTGGAAAGAAACAAAACTCCTAACCACAAATGACCCCTCCAGAAACCTTTTTTAAAGACTAACAGTTTTGCTTTCACCATTCACCATATGCTCTTTGCTGAGGAAATGGCCCTTTAGAATACAAAGTGACGATTGCTGTGTTAATAACGCTCAGGCTGCAGCAGAGCAACCGACGAGGTGTTAGAGAGCTGGATTTTCAGCACATCCATCCTGTTCCCTGACTCAGAGCTGCTGGGAAACAACTCAGCACGACAGCAGTCATGTTAATACATTGACTTAATATTAAAATTTGAAAATAGAGGTAGAACAGTTTATACTTCTTGGAGGAAGTGAAACACATTTTTCATGAACTATTTACAGTTTGGCAAATGTTTTCAAAAAAGGAAAATCAAAAATCATAACATCTTCAACCACTTAAAGAGGATACACCTGACAAGAGAAAAAGTTGCTTCTTCAGAGCAGGTGTATGATAAATCTGTTCATAAGCACACAAACAGTTCATAAACTTTCGCATACTTCTCAGTGAATGTGTCAACTGACAACCAAAATATATGTGTATAAATACATATCTAAACACATACACATACACGCATACACATAAATATACATACACAGATACATAATGTTGACATGGAAATTTAGATTATGTAAACCAGTCTTTTATCCTATAGGTAGAGTAAGGTAGGAGCTGAACGTAGCCCATAGAACCTCAAACAAGTCCGGTTTCAAGTGGAGTTTAGCTGTCATCTTTTCCATCAAGTTATCTTTATTTAGCCTTTCTCTCCATTCAAGAAGGTGGGATGCAGAGGTTTAAGCCAGGGCATGGTTATCATTTTCACACTATCAGAAGAAAGTAACAGGGCTTTTCCTGTATCGATTGCACTTTCCAGTATTACACCTATAATAAAATAAAATGCTGTAAGGGTTAAACTGCTGATTCATTTTAATGTGCTGTAATCTGACAATATACTTAAGCAGATATGCACAGGTCCAGCCTCAAGCAGAGTTGATCACTGTCTGAATAGTAGTAGTTTTATATTAAAAGAAACAAATTTATGGGGAGATTCAGCAAATTTTTGCTGTTCTGTTATGTCTACAGACTGACTTTTTGTTTTAAAGATACAGTATGCAGAAAATGAATTATAGCAGTACCAAGCTATCAGATTCTATGAAATGCTCTTCAGCTTATCCCGCCAAAGTGAAGCTATGGTGGCCTTTGAGGAATTGCAGCTTCTGTTGTTAGGGACATGATACTCATCTTATCAAGATTTAACCATCAGATAATGTCCAATTGTCTTATATCACACTCTTCTTCTTTTACTCCTTCATTCAACCACTGCAGTTGCTAAGTGTTTCCATTGCGTGCAGTATAGAAACAATTACACCAGCTCCTATATAAATATAATAAGCTCACTTTAAAATACAAAGAAAAACTACTTTTTTGTTATAAACATAACATTCAAATTCTACTTCATCTGTTAGTAAATGTGACTGAAGAGCACATTGTACCTTGAATTAGAAGAGTAACCTATAAAGAAAGATAGAAGAAAAAAACAGAGGAAGGAGTCTAATTTACTGTTGTCCTTACATTGAATAAATATAAACAAGTTTCTCCTTTTTTCTCCAGACCAAGGACCCCTTAGCTCTCTCTGTCTCTTTGTCTCTCTCTCTCTCTTTGATATATACATATTTGTGTTTTATATTAAACCAAGCCTGGTAGCATGTATAAACGTACCCTGTTATTGTGCATTCAGCATTAAGCTGCTCTTGAGGAACCTGACAGTCAGTATGAAACATGCTGCTGTGTGATTGGCAGAGCAGTAATAGAGGCGGGTCCTCCTCTGTCTTCAGGAGCGAGAAGTGAATGCTGAATTAACCTGTGTGCAGTTTGAGAGAGCTGCTGTTGCTGAATATGTTCTTTTCTGACTGAAATATAACATCTTTGGCCTTTGTGTATCCATTGGTTTGTGTTCAAAGACTGTAACCTGAGTAGAAACAGAAATATTTGGGTATAAACATTTGAGAATATAAGAAATTGCTCAATCAACCAAAATTGCCACAGACCCCCAGGGGGCTGGGGACCCCCTGTTGAAAATCTCTGCTCTCAACACTTCTCATCAGCTTGAATGCAATTTAGAGGGATCATTAAATCTTTACTTCCAAAGAAAAGGCCCCACATTCTTAACAGGAAGACACATTTCTAGTTTGGTAGAAATTCCCAGAAATATGTTATTGGAGGACATTTTCAGCAGTGCATGTAGTCTTTACAGGAAAGCACATTAGAAAATCGATATTAAGATGTTTTGAGACTGAGCAGCAACCTAAGGTTGTAAAAAAGAAGCCAATGCATAAGAGCAAATAACTGCAGTTCCACAAGTGTCCACTTGAGGTGGAGCCTGAAAGCTATACCATCAGCCTCATAAGCCTCATAGCATGATTACATTAGTCAATAATATACACATGCAATAATGATAATTGAAAATATATTTCCATACAAATCTTTTTTCTCCTCTTGTTTATGAAAACCTTGAAATATGACTTAGGCAACTATGTGATGAGACTAATCATTAGAGTCTGGATTTGGTCTCCTTCGTTATGTTCAACCTCACAGAAGAGTTGGAAACACTTCCAGCCTGGTACAAAGAAATTAGTTGTGGTCATTTTCTTTATTGGTCTATCACATGATATACGTTTTTTTTCTGTGGACTCGTCTTTTTTATTACTAGTAAAGCTAGCACTTCTACAGAGTCAGATTTAATGAGTTGTGTGACTGATTTCAGCTGTTTGATAGAGGGCTAAGCTAAGCCAATCAGGGCTAAGGCCTTGGTTCCACCTCTCTCCTGTTCTTATCGTTAGCTTCAAAGTGAGGTTGAGTCAGCATCTCCAGAGAAATGACTGTCATCTTTAGGCTCCATTACGTCTTTTCAGGAACCATCTGGTGACTTCAGAGACTATATGTTAAGACAGTTGTAGAATAAATATAATCCAGATGAAACAGAAGAGAAGAGAAGAGAACTCCTTCAGAGAAATGTGTCTGATGAATCCATGACCATGAGACTGGAGCTTCTTGCTGACTAATGCTAATTTGTTTTCAGCTCCTTTGACTTCAGCACAACAGTCTAAGTTATACACTGAGCCAAAAGGCTTAAAGGAATATTTCACTGAGACTCTAGACTCTTGCTCACCCAGACACAGACCTCTCATTACTTTTACTGTGGCAGCACTTTGCAGGGCCTGAACTTTCTTTTTACTTTGACTTCAGTGAGGAAGTATTTCTTCTTCAACCAAACCATCTTCGTAGAAATCTCAATTCCTCTTCTTCCTCTTCTTTTCTGGTAAAGAAAGTGCTACCTCAGCCACCTGCGCTGTAGTTAGAGGTGATAACCACACATTGGTGTTCTCCAGTTATTTCAGTGCTGACAGTGATGACATGTTGTCTAATGGCTTTTAGTAATGAGCTGAAGAAGGACATCAGCAGCTGTTCACGCACCCTCACACATTTCAGAGATGTTCAAGTAAAAGGCAGCGTTGATTAAAATCTTTAAAGATCTGTTTGATTGATTGAACTTTCATCACAGCATGCCAGAAAGATTTCTTCACCCTGCTGAGCTTTTCACGTTACCTCATCTCTAAGGTCTCATCTCAGCCCTCCATGTTGACCCTGTCTGTGAAACTGGAGCCCACTCCTCTCATGTTATCTATAATTGAGGAAATGAGGGTTTCAGAAATGCAGGGCCTGGTTTGGGTTTCCTCATATCTCCTCTTTGCTGTTTTTTTTATCTTAATGGATGCTTGGTTAATTTAATCTGATGACCAATCAGGAGGAGACTCTTCCTGTTTGTGCAGCTTTGGAAACTATCTCATGCCGAACACACGGCATGAGATAGTTGGAGAACGAGTGATGGAGTTGCTCTTTTCCACTACAAGGCTTCTTTAGGGATAATAAACTGGAATTACAAGCTGTGGATGCTCCATGCTCGAGCTCAGAGGAGGTGATGAAGGAGCAATCTGTGGGCTTCTGCCGTTTTATGGTGATATTGTACATGTTCTTTGTATATAAGACAACTTGATCAACCGGCTCTGGTCCTATATGGTCCAAACAGCCCTTCAGTCGAGTTTAAAGAAGAAACATGGTGCTGAAATACAGCAGGACATCAAATACAACCAACCTCTGTGTTTTGTGTTTGTAACACTACTGTTAGTACATTGTGTTTCATATTCACAAACATCTAAATAGTAATTTTTCCCCATTTTTCCCCCTAGTGATGTAAAAATGACCGAATGTCTTACTTTGAATTCGATAAGTAAATTACACTTTGATCTCTTTGGTGGATGTAATTTAGACATGGAATAAAAATTAGGTGCTTGACTGAAATTAAATCCTGGATGCAAGTTAACTACCCCCCACTCAACTGTGAAAAATCTAACCTCTTAATCATCAGCCCCAAATCACTCATCACAACCACCAATAACTTTAATCTCTAAATTAATAATGCCTCTCTCACTAATCCACATCTTCAGCATCATTTTGACACCTATCTTACACTGTAGATGGGAGAATGTGTGCGGTTTGCACTATAGAGCACACTACTTTCTAATAGATTCTTCAGCATGTTATTAAGTTCTATGCGCTCAATTTTCCAAACCAGGTGAGCAAAATTGGAGCCATGTTTGTTGTTTGTTTTTACTTCCTCTTCTGTCATACAGCTGAGTCAGCTCGAGTCATAATTGGCTTTTGTTCTGGTGCATATGACATTACACGCTGTGTGAGCTCAGGTCCCCTTGGAACACCCCACACACTACAGGATTTCAATCACATGTAACATGTTTACTAATTATCTCTCTCCCTCTGAGGCCTAACTGGACAAAATCACTCCTAACACACTCCACATCACAGGAAAATCAGACACGATGTAATTTGCAAATATCAGACAATCAGACCATCAGATCCTTTGTTGGCTTTTATCCTAAAGAGAAGATAAGGGAGAAAAATCAGCCCTTTTATCTTGTGGTGTGGACCTGCCTTCAAATGAAGCATCCTGAGTGTGCTACTGAATTGTGAAACAACCTTTTCAGCTTTTGTAACATGTTTTTAGCTGAATTGTAACTCCCCCAGACTATGAAGACATAAAAGACATGTTAAAACTTATGAAAATGAAGATAAATTCAGTAGAAGACAGTATCACCAATGTTTGACCAATACGTTCCTATTGAATGCTTTTGTTATCTAAATGGAGTATTTCTATTCATTATAAAGAAAACTTTTCTCATCTTGAATAAGCAAAACTAAATCATGAATCTGACATCATTCTTAAATGTGCACATCAAGAATAATACCCTGTGTGTTGGTTTGAAAAGAATAGTGTGTATATACTCTGGAAAACAAGCTGTGCACTGAAACAAGTTCCCATCAGACGTTGAAATACAATCCTTAAAGACCAATTAGAGTCTGTCTAAAAGGTTTTGGGACAGAGAAACATTACAAAGTGGTTTTTAATTTTCCAAATAGGATATCACGAGGTTAGAGGATTAAAGTGATTATTCTGATTTGTTTTATAATGTGATGTTTGTTTACTATCTGTAATGTGTCTGTTTCCATAACTGCACTCTATTGCACTGTAGCAAAGCTGAGCCCGTCTCACTGTTGCCTTTTCGCTGGGGACCCTGCCTTTATGTGCCCAATCTCTCTGAGCCGCCAGCTCAAATGTCAGTCCAGATAACCTGGGTTTTCTCTGGGCTTTAAACTTAAAAGCCGCTCCTTTATGTGCAGGCAAATCCTCGATATGCCAACCGATCGCTCTGATCTAAAGCTGCTCTTTCAGTTTGAAGTTCACTCGACATTTCCACGTCACGAGGGTGTAAAGAAGACTCTAGGTCCATAAACGCAGGCTGTATTTCTCAGGAACCTAATGATATGTTTGCTGGTGGTTAAAGAAACCTCACAGGCCCCATGAAGAGCAGATACAGATTGCTTTGATGTGGAGGGAACGCAGGTAAATCACACAGGTATCAGGCAGATTACACGCCTACACACAGCAGCTGTAAAGATTGATTTCCAGGATACTTCTGTTGATTGGAGCATTCAACAGAAGGTCAAAGCTGTTTTGTGTTGAGATTATTGATGTGTTCACCGAAGGAAAGTCAATGAGGAGCATGATCGATGTATACCCGAGGAGTGGACCAATCAGAGAGATGGCTCAGACTCAGACTTGTGTAATCACCCTGACACAAACTAACACCTGCAGGCTTCTGTACTTAGCACACATTCATTGATTTATGTCTTTGACTCAGAAGCGTTAAAGATTTGAATCTGCTGGTATCCTCATTTTGAGTTCAGACCATCACGTTATAACCTAGTCCAGAGTAGTCAATGTTACTATTACAACCCCAATTCTATTGAAGATGGGATGTTGTGTAAGACAAATAAAAAACGGAATACAATGATTTACAAATCAAAGCCTGTTTAGCCTTTATTCAATCGAATACACTGCAAAGACAGGATGTTTGTTGCTCAAACTAATAAACTCATTAGTTTTTGCAAATATTCAATCATTTTGATTTCGATGCCTGCAAAATGTTTCAGAAAAGCCAGGACAGGGCCATGTTTCCCACTATGTTACACTACCTTTCCTTCTAACAACACTCAATAAGCGTTAGGGAACTGAGGGCACTGATTGCTGAAGCTTTTGACTTGGAATGTTTTATCATTCTTGCCTGATGTAAAACTTAAGTTGCTCAACTGTGCGGGGTCTCTGTTGTCATATTTCATGCTTCATATGTCATACATTTTCAATATGAGACAGGTCTGGACTACAGGCAGGTCAGTCGAGTAGCTGCACTCTTTTACTATGAAGCCATGCGACTAAATTTGACATCTCAGATGAGCTTGGGCCCAGAGAAGGTGGCAGTGGCGGCGTTTCTGTCTGTTGTTGATAATCTGGCTTTGTCTTTGCATGGTGGAGTTTAAACTGTCACTTGTAGATGTGGTGATGAACTGTGTTAACTGACAATGGTTTTCATGAGCCCACCTGATAAGATCCTTTTCACAATGATGTGAGCTTATAATGCAGCACCACCTGAGGGGTCAAAGGTCATTGGCATTCAGTGTTGGTTTTTGAGCCTTGTTGCTTACGTGCAGAGATTTCTCCAGATTCTGTGACTCTTTTGATCATATTGTAAGCAGAAGATGATGAAATCCATAAATTCCTGCAGTTGTATGCTGAGAAATACTGCTTTTTAAACTGTTGGACTATTTGCTCACACAGTTGTTGACAAAGTAGTGAACCTTTCCCAATCCTTGCTTGTGAATGGCTGAACTTATTAGGGATGCACCTTTTAAACCCAATCATGACACTCACCTGTTTCCAATGAACCTGTTCACCTGTGGAATGATCCAAACAGGTGTTTTTTGAGCATTCATCAACTTTCCCAGTCTTTTGTTGCGCCTGAGGTTGAAAACTATGAATATCGTGTCTTTGTAGCACGCTCAGTTGAATATATATTAAAAAGGATTCACAAATCAATGTGAACGTTCCACACAACGTCCCAACTTCAATGGAACTTGGGTTGAACATGTATAATCTTCAGATGACCAGATTTGATCTTTTCTGTGGGCTGGCACTCTCTAAACCTGCCCTGATTGGCTGAAAGGTGAGGCATTTCTTTTGAGTATTCCCACTGAGTTGAATGAGAGGATGAATTATTCATGCAGGACAACATGTCAACAGGTGCTTTATGTGTTTATCTTGGAGAATAACATCAATACTTAATTCTGATTGGTCAAAACCCATAAGTAATATAATAGTTGTATATAATGCCAGATGCCCATTATATTACATAAAAGATATTATAGTATATAATGGTGGGTAACAGTGAATTATAAAGTGTAAGCTTCTGATAGCATCAAAAAAGGGGACTCCTTTGCTAGCGCTTTAAGTTTATTTAGGGAACATGAAACTATGAATAAGACAAAAAAGTGAAATGGTGGGAGACTTCAATCAGTAAGTACCAATAGAAAACACAAATATGTGAATGTAACCATGCTTGATAAAGTTTAATGTCAAATCATCATGGAAGCAGGCTAATCAGAATATTGTTCTCAAAGAAGTGCTGCTCAGGGTGTAATCTGAGGGACTATCCTTTTCCAATTTGAGCTGAACCTGAGAAATGCCCTATTATGAATGTCCCTTTCTTAGATGTCATCTATAACAAAAAAGCTGTATGTATGGAAAGAGCTCTGTCACACAGTGTAAATCTAGCCCTGCTGTTTTCCAGCCCAGGTATTTGATGGACTGCTCTCCCCTGACTCCAGAGCGTCTCTGCTTACTGTACACTGATCCTCTGTGCGTGTCACCCTCTCTCTTTACTGTGCTACGATCCTCCATGTTTGATAACCATGCAGCTTCGCACACTTTAGACCGCACACACAACAACCTGTGACACATTTGGCCTCAGAACGAGGTCACAGGTACCTTTAGGATCACATGTTGTTGTCTGCTCGGCGCTCCTCAGAGGAAAGCTTTCGCCCAATTACAAGCCTCAGAGCCACCGTCCTCTGGGAGGATGAAACCATTCTACAGCTGAAGTGCAAACACCTTGTCGCCATGGCAACCGCCCCCCTTTAACTCCCCCCTCCCACACACCCACCTACTGTCATGCACTTACACACACACTTACACACACACACTTACACACACTTACACACACAGCATGAAAAGGTGCAGTAAAATTCAGCTCCAGGTAATAACTCGTTCTCCATCTTTAAGGTTTAGGAACTAACGTCGACTTAAACACTAAACAGCAGGCGTCTGCAACAAGTGAAGCTTATTATAATCACACAGTATGTAGCGCATGATATACACTGATTCAGTCTGCTTTAGGCTTGTTTGAGGAAAGAACTGAGATATTTCTGAAGTATTCACATGTTTTCATCCTTATAAGACAATCAAACACAGTAAATAGCTGCATTCACTTTCACTCTTTCCTTCTGTTTGTGCTCCCTTGTTTTAGTTGTTTCAGGGAATGACTGATAGAGCTCATTTGTAACCCATTTTTAGGATTTTTGTCCCTACAAGGACTCAATTTCTCTGTGCTGAGCACCACACAGACCATGAAAAACAGAAAGACAAAACTGTTGCTTTAGGGATTAGAACAGCACTTTCCAGATCTGTAATTTTATCCGTGAAACAGCTTCAGAATGCCTCATTATAGATATGCAAAAACACAAATACCTGAACTTCACACACAGATCTTGTGTAGAAGTTGATTAATGAAAAGGTTATAAGTAAGGTAACACAACAAACAGATAATCCCACTACGACAACATCAGCCACCTCTTTCCTCAACTTCCAACAAAGACTCAAAGACAAAAAGGTGCTAGTGAGGCTGGTTTGTTCCTTAGAGATGGGCCAATTTGCTTTTTCAGTCATTGAATTATCTCCTTGAAGTAGCTCTGCATGATTTACAGCTCAAGAAAAAAAAGACTGCCTACTTTCCTCACTCTGTTTTTGTAGAAACCCTGTATCTCAGAAACACTTCTTTTCAGCTGCTGTCTCTTTAAGGCTCCCTGCTCCGCAAGCCCCCCTCTCCTTCTGATTGGCCATTCCCCTGGAGGCCTGGTGGGGGCGGAGCTTAGTGTTTGTGGCACACCTGTCTTGGATTTCACTTCCTGGTACAGATATCCTGTGTAATGACCTAATTTTTTCAGCAAGTCTCGTGAAGATTGCGATAAGCTCAGGGATTTCTACAACATATGATTATGTAGAGGTTTTAAAATCTGCAAGTTTAGTCTCAGCATCCAGTATTGTTACTTAATGTCCATGTTTGAAACATAGGAAAGCATTATACCCTCTCTCTAACCACAAATTAAATGGCAGTAAGACTAAGTGTTCAGTTTAAATTAAACCAAGCCTTCCTGTATTATCTGAGATTTTATGATTAGGTCATGCTGAGCTGACACTAATGCCTAGAATTATCATCGTTTAATCAAAGAACAGAGCATAACTTGTCATTTTTTGTCCTGGTTTCATTGTGTCATCTTACAAGGCTTTCAAGTGAAATGAAAGGGGGAAAAAAAAGTCATAGCTAACATATGTGAAATTAGTCCTCATCTGTTGACCTCATCTTTTGTGTTTTCCAGGCTAGCATGAGTTTGGGTCTGTTTCAAAGGACCCTTTTATAGCCTCGCTTCCACCAAGCGGATCAGTTCAGTTCGGTACAGAATGCATTTTGTGGATTTTCCATAGACTAAAACCGGGACGGGTCCCCTTATAAGCGACCCGTACCGCTCCACTTTTCAGTACCCTTCCGTTGGGGTGTCAAGCCGCTCCAAACCGGCCCCATGGGTGGGGCTATGATCACTGCAGTACGTTGATTGGTCAAAAGATCAGTAACTTCCCGTGCAACAGCGGTAATAAAGAACAATACACAACCCCGCACGCAGCCTTTTCTGAAACAAAGCTTCATTGTGTTATGGAAAAAAGAGCCACATGCTGATCACAAAGTAGAAGAGTTGCTGGATGTCCTCCATCTTTCTCTTTGTTTACAATGCCGCTAATTTCTTTTTTGTTGCATTTAGTTGCGGGGTACACTGTGTGGCGCTCAGAGCGCTGCAGTGACGTCACGCGTTACGTAGCTGACGCGGCTCCATCCGGCCCATCAAGCAGGGTACGGTTGGCTGTGGAAACGCGCACAGGATCAGGCTTTACTGATCTGACCTGTACCAAACTGTACTGACCCGTACCAGACTGCCTGGTGGAAACGAGGCTTATGTTTCTGTTTAAGGACTTGTTTCTGTCTTTCTAAAGCATGGCTCAGTTTGTTTGGTGTATGCTTCCTCTGTGTCAAACACGATGCAAAACATTTGTGAGAAACTTCTGGTTTGTGTTGGTTTTGACATCCCTTATGGAAAAAGTGGTCTGTCCTAACTCTTATTTGTTTAAATGGGCTCCATTAGTGTTCGATTCTCCTACTTTTGCCTTTTTAATAGTACTGTTGAAGTGTGTGCTGTGGACAAAGGAAATAAATAAACATCAGGTCATTGAGAGGCATCAGTATCAATTTCAGTCTGTCTAGAAGGATAACATGTAGTAAATGGGTACTTATGCAAATATGAATCAGAGCAGCATGAGTTATATATCGGCACTAATCAAAAGGATCTTGTTTTACTTTGTAGAGATGCTCTCCCAGCTCTGCTGCTGTGTCTGGATTGCAGGACAGGATGTGGCCCCTCTTTTCTCTATGAGAGATGTTTGGGTCCTGTAGCTCCACATATGGCTCTCACGCCTGTGCTAACCACAAACTTATTTTATTATTTCCCAAAACGCTGATGAATAAATGAAGACCATATACGTACAATACATACAACAAATTAGAGTTGTAATATTGAACCAAACTTTGATTTACTGAACTGTAAAAAGTGCTGCTTACTGCAGAGGAGGCTGTGTAATTTGTCTCTCCAGCCGGCGTCAGTCACTGGGGCCTGTTTGCCTCTGACAGCAGGTCTTCCACCTGAGTGTTTAGAGCTCAATGCCTCTGTGCTTCCTCAGGCTTTGATGATCTCAGCTCAGGAGTTGCATAAGATGCAGAGCCTTGATGTTCCCATGCGGGGAGGAGGAGATGCCTTCTGTGCTCTGAGAAAAGACATGTAGCTGCTGCTGGCTTCATGCTTCTGTTCCTCACACAAACAGCAACACATGGCTCACACAGATAGATTGGACTACGCGGACACGTTTGAAGGTGCTGTCTGCAGGATGGCTGGTTGAATTCACAACTGGGGGAAAGAAACAGAGCTAATGTTGGCTTTCTCTGTATAGTAACACAGCTTTATGTTTGTCCAGCAGATGTCTAGAAAATCAAAGAACATCAAGTTTCTTCAGTGTAAAGGCTCCCCTGGTTGATGTATACTGTACCAGTAAAAATAAATTGTGATGGTGGCTCTTCTCTGGTGGTTAGCTTTATTTTTCTGCTCCATCTGTTTCACTCAGAGGGTGTAAACACAGCCACATTGCTACACTGGTGCTGGGGTCAGGAGTGAGTCTGTGCCTCATGATTGCACTTTATTGGTGTGAAATCACTTGTCTCTCGCACAGGCACTGTCTCCTCCTCTGTCTCTTCTTCCTCTTTTTCTCGTTCTCACACACACACCTACACACGTTACCGAGAAGGAAGACAAAAGAGATCACGCACACATACTCGAAAAGTCTTGGCGCTTGTAAATACTCTTCTTTCTCTTCCCTCCATCCAACTCGCTCCTTCCTTCTGTCTGCTTTTCGTCCCATTTGACAACCTGTTTTTTCTCCTCTCCCCTCTTCCTCTCTCCTTTCCTCTCTCCTCCCCGCCTACCATCCCTTGCAGATGCCATTCCTTGCTGCTCTCTGATCTCAAGGAGGCATGCTTCCAGCTGAGGAACATGGCACCTGCTGAGAGGGAGGACAGTGTGTGTGTGTCTGACAGTTTAACCTTTACATATCATCCTTCAGCACAAGGCCTGTTCACTGTGCTGCTGTTAATTAACAAGCAAAATAAAATAAAATAGAATGAAAAGCAACATTTGAATTGAATCATGCTTCTGGGAAACTTTTTTTCTTGGTATAAAAGTACAACTTGCCTTTCTCTTCTTTTTTCCACAACTTTTTTTTAATCAAGATTTGAAACGTACAAATATATACAATGAGTTCTTCACTGAAATAAGATGAGATTTTTTTCTTTAAATAAAAGAGAAGTGAGACAAAGACTGGGGACAAAAGGAAAAGAGAAAACTAGAACACAACACAGAGTAAGTTTGGCTTTTCCACAAGTTACAAAAAGAAATAAGCATAATAACTTGCCTTCCTCTTCTCCTGTGTTCCTGGTAATGAGCATCTCTTTTGGATATCAGTCCATCACCTTTTGTTTACAAGTCTCTGTCAGGAGTCATATGGGAGCCTGATTAAACTGCATTAACCAATAAACTCTGGTGTTTACCATCAATAATTCACTGAAGAGACAAACACCTTCCTCCATCAGGGGCTGTCGGCTCAGGAACACTTGATCAACAGACACAAAATAAATCCCAGACATTAAAACTCTCACAACAAAGTTATAGTGCTGGCTCATGGTGCATTAGCTAGACTCATATTCAGCAATTTGTATCTTATCCTGGTGTAGGGTTTATATAGTTACACACACATTCTTACATTTTTATACTAGGGTATAGAGGTCTCACTGAATGCATATAGTTTAAGTTCAGACTAAAAGTTCATTTTTTGTGTTTCAAAACATACTACAGTTTATTTGCTGTGCCCGGAGTGTGCAGGAACTGGATACACTTGTCCATCCTTTGTGACATAGCATTCAACACTTGGGACAGCACACCAGAAAAAGTGCTCTTGGAAATGCTGACACTAACTGTGCAGGTGCGCTGGAGTGATCCAGATGAAAGAAAATGCATCATTGTAAGGAGTTTTTCCATAAAAGATGTGACATGACTCCTTTTAGTGACTGGCTCCAAACCAGCCCTTTGCTCATCCAGCAGCTCAAAGATGACATCGCTGGATAGACGATATGTCACTACTTTTTTTACTTCTGACATTCCAAATATGTTGACATGCACAGGTTCCCTCCCTCCCTCCCTTGTCTGTCATTGCACCTATGCCTCCTTCTTACCACAAGGACCGCAGCCATGTGTGTGTAACACTGTGCCAGTTTGCACCTGCTTTTCAAATGTGCCAAATATAGATGCAAAAACACCTACTGAGATCAGTTTCAGGTTTGATAAATCATATTAGGGGTGCTAAATGATTACATTTGCATCTCCCTCTCACAGTATTTCACATTTTTGTTCTTATAATCTACATATATACTACATATTCATGAAGGCAGACACGCTACACGGATTGCTTGTGCTATTTTGCTCATTTGGCAGACACAATCCAAAGTGTACCCCAATTAGTACATCAGGTTTGTGCAAGCCACCAAGTTTGCAGTCGTTTAGTAGATTAGGCTCTAAGGATATTTAGTACCCCTCCCCCCCAAAAAAAAAACAAAAAAAAAAAAAACACCCTGCTCTCTTCTAACTGTCAAGTCCCAGGGAAACGTGATAAAAGCATTATCTGCAAACAGCTTGATCTAGCACCTAGCCCCCTGTTGGTGGGATGCAGACGTTAAAATACTTGCACAGATTGAGTCACTCTTCCTGTTATGGTCTTGTTTTGCATGTCATTTGGAGACAACAACATTGGTTGTAGTCTGTTTGATGAGCAGCAAAAAAAGTCCTCACAGGAGCTTTAACATGCGACTTGAAGTCCAAGAGGTGGACTACAGGGTTAATCTGAACTCACCAGCACAGCCCTGACAGATGCTTTTCTACTATTTTTGTAGTTACTTTTTGGAGCTTTTCATGCCTTAATTGAGATAGAAGAGGACAGTGGATAGAGAAGAAGGGGGGCAAAAGCGGGTTTTGACATGCAGAAAAGAGGCCGTAGGCTGGCCTCAAACCCAGGCCACCTGCTTAAGGGACATAAACCACTTGGCCATCCACCCCCACCCTGCTGCCTTTTTTTAAACCATATATGAGAATTAGGTGTCTCTGGAAACGATAGAATGTAATTCAATAATTATTTTTAGTTGATAATAATAATAAAATTGCTTCATGGTATAGTAGTTGTATGTTGCCTCACAGTAAGAAGGTTCTTGGCTTCAGTTCTGCCTGGGCCCTGCAGCCTCTTGCCCACTGATAGCTTGGATTGGCTCCAGCCATATGCAGCATGGATAATGTATGGATTGATATAATGCTACACTCATATGGAGAATCTTAACTTATTTCATCTTTAGTAGTTGATTTATGTCCTCTCTGATTCAGTTTGCTTGATGACTGTTATGGGTTGTATTGGAACTAAATGTGCTCTGTTTCACTCTTCCCATTGAGACCAAATAACTGTTTTTCATTTGAAGTTTTTCCAGAAGATCAATGAAGTAATTTCAGTTACTCTAACTGAAAAACTTCTTGCTTGAGTCCTTTATCTCTTCATATCTGTATGGATAATTTAATTGTATTGTATTGTGTTTTGTATCTGATTTCAGAAATCCCATCACCTAGATGAACAAAATGATGCTCTTGTATTGTCACCAAAAAAAAAAACAACCTTTCATCGGAGATCCCTGAGTATTGTTTTTCTAAACATAATTCAGCTCTCTTTGCCATCTCTCTGCTTTAAAGCCTGATGTGATGAGTTTTTGGTGGTGTTTTGGATGGTGTGTTCAGATTGGTTGGGCCAGATTTGGTTTAAAGGGCTTTTTTATTCTCTGTTATCACTCTCATCACTGCAGCTGCATCAAAGATTTGGACCAAACAGCCTCTTGGTGCACAGACTGGAGCAATAATTCAGTTTTTATGAATGTGTTTTGGCTGTTTTAGGCTGTTTAGAGAACATAATGTACAAAGCTGAGATGTTTTCTGGATGGTCTGGTTATTCCCACTGTGGGCAGATTTGGAGAGCAGAGCAGAGGATACAGCTCTTAGTCAAGGACGCTTTGATAAGGATGCATGTTTTAGCGGCAGGGAATTAAACATGTGACGCTGTGTTTATCTTCTGTCCTGACCACCGGGATGGTAAAACACAGGGATCCTCCTGAATGGAAAGTGGATATTATAGTGGAAATAATTTCCTTAGAAGGCTGTGGGTTTGGATTTTCATGTTTAGGCCAGAGAGAATATATCAACTGTATACTGCTGTTAGAATGTGGTCTACATAGTATCTAGAAAAATAGAAAACTTCTGGAGATGAAAAGGTGTGTCTTGCTTCCTCTACAGTTTATAGCTAATTGTACATTTTGTTGGTTAAATTTAATGTTCATGTTAACCTGTTTCTCTTTCTTGTTTGATAATGTCCTGATCATTTTCATTGATGATATCCTGGTTGACACCGTGGCCTTAGGTTCAGTGTTTGTAGGCCTGATGAAAGTTTTATTAAGCTTTTGTTCAGTAAAGGTCATTGTGTGAGCTTGTAAAGTGAGAAGCTGTTATCTAAAACATTTCAGGCGTAATATCCAGTTAATGAAACATGATTGATAAAGATCAGAGCTGGAAAATTGAATTCACTGCCTTGAAGGTAGAGAGGACACAGAGACTGAACGCTGGTGTTGTTGTTTTTATCACTTTCCTTTAACGGTTGTTTTTGATTGCATTGTTGTTTCATCATTATCAAGCCCACCAGTCGTCACAGAGGGGTTTTCCCTGCACTCAACAGAGCCCCGAGCACGCTGCCTCCCCCCTGTGAGACAGCTGAACTTGTGAAACCCTGCACATGCCCTGAAACCAGCTTTTACATCTACACTCTAAAAAAAAAAACTGTTTTCAAAGTCAGCTGAATGTTTGTGGCTGTACAGCAACAGAGAGAGTGAGAGAGAGAGAGATGAAATCCCATTCTGTTTCCCCACATCACAGCACACGTTAGCATCTCTGGGAAACTTATATCCCTCCACTTCATCAGCTTCTAATTGGCTGTACCATTGTGAAGATGTGCGCCCCAAAGACTAAAGCATCAAAGGCTGCAACTTCACTGTGATCCCCTTTCTTTTCTTCTCTTCCACTGAGAAAAAATGAACAGCACCTTCTCAGGTAAAGCTCAGGGGTTCAAAGGGCACACAGTGATCCCTGGAAATGTGTTTTGAGTTTGAAATTACAGTCACATTTACATGGACTACACTTCTCACTCAGATTGAAGGTACAGATCAGGTGTTTATCCAGTGCATGATTGAACTGCATCTGGTGTTGCGCCTTTTTTCTTCCAGCCCAAGCATACATGCACTCTTTTATGTCATAGATTTTACTCCATATTGACATGATAGCATCACACACTTGCTGCAGATTTGTGGTCTGAGCATCTGCATCCACATCCCAAAGGAGAGCTACTGGACTGAGAGCTGGTGACTGTGGAGGCTGTTGCAGTACATGGAACTCATCGTCATGTTGAAGAAAGTAGTTTGAGATGATTTGAGCTTTTTGACATGGACCTGGAAGTTTCCATCAGAAGGTACTTCACTGTGCTCATAAAGGGATAGACATGATCAGCAACAATACACAGGTCGACTGTGACTTTAAACCAGGCTCAGTTGGTATGAAGAGGTTCAAAGTGAGCCAAGAAAATCTCCCTCACACCATCAGACCAGCAGCAGTTGAAGAGTTGATCCTCATCAGGATGGATCCATGCTTGTTGTTCCCTCCAAAACCTGAGCCAACCATCTGAATATGGAGCATAAATCCAGACTCTTCAGTCCAGGGGCCTGTACTATAAAGCTGGATTTTCTCTAACTTCAGGGTTAACCCCGTCCTACGATGCTGGTTTACCTCTCACAGAGATAAATCACCATGATAACTCCTGCTGAAGGCTAACCTGCTCCGTAGCAGGTTTTATTCTGGATCAGAGCTCAACAAGCACACAGCACCACCTCCTGACCAATCAGCTCTCTTGGAAAGTGGCCTGCCCATTCTGAGAAGAATAGTGAATGGTGGAGTTGGTGCCTGGATTGTGAGATGATTAGTAGAGAAAGGGTTTTTAGGAGTAGATGAAATCCTTTTGATGTCCCTGATGACATTCTGAACCAAAGATGAAGATTTTTATTGGTTGGTCTGAGCTACATCTGATAACTAATGGAGCCACATGTTAAAAAAGTTACGCACTGCAGTCAGGCACATCTGAAATAATGAAGCTGATAATAATTGATACACCAACACAAAACCCCTCACACAGAGAGCTGAGCCCCAAAGACCTCAGTGGAAAATATAAAGCAAAGGGAGCGCACTGATGAAGAGCTCTGCCTTAAACCTCTTTCCTGTAGTGAAGTCAAACTGAGTGATCAGAGTGCTGTCCATTTATGTTTTCAGATGAATTAATAATATACAAATTTACACATGAACAGGGACTGCAATTCTCTGCCAGTATTCCTTCCTGCCTTTTGCTGCAACAACAGTATTTCTTTTGATGATGCTTTTCCTTGATGATGTGTTTGAATTAACTTTTGAAGAATAATTATCTGCTGCTTTGCAGGGTTTCTCCTGTTTCTCCATGTCTGTGATTGGTCAGAAGCCGCACTTATGGAAAGAGGTCCTTTATGTGTTGACCCCCTTCATATTTCATTCAGACCTCAGGCAGAGTTTTTCAGTCTCTATGGTCCAGTTTTGATGAGTCTGTGTGAATTGTAGCTTCAGTTTCCTGTTCTGAGCTGACAGGAGCGTCACCCTGTGGGTGTGCTCTTCTGCTGCTGTAGTCCTTCGTCTGCTTCAAGGTTGGAGGTGTTGTGTGTTCAGAGCTGCTCTTCTGCAGACCTAACTCTAACCCAAACTATCATCTCCAACCGGTCTGTCCATTCTCCTCTGACCTCTGACATCAACAAGACATTTAGTCCCAGAGAAACTGCTGCTCACTGGAGTTTTCCTCTCTTTGGGACTTTTCTCTGTGAACCCTAGAGATGGTTGTGGGTTCAAATCCCAGTAGATCAACAGTTTGTCAGATACTCAGACCAACAACTGTGCCATGTTCAAAGTCTCTTAAATCACCTTTCTTTTCCATTCTGATGCACAGTTTCAACTTAAGCACCTTTTCTCCACCATCTCTACATGACTAAATGCTGCAGAGCTGCAGCCATCTGATTGGCTGATGAGATATTTGAGCTGAACAGGTGGACCTGTGAGTGTTTTTACAAAATGTGAATAAAAACAGCCTGTAACATGACCTGAGTCCTCTCATAAATTCTAATTGAGCATTCATAAGCAAGTCATGAAAATAAACTTAAATCTTTACAAATTAATTGCAAGGTTGTGCCAAAAAAACAGCTGCTCCATACGGTGCTACAGCAATCTAAAACAGATGTCTGCAGCATCTACCGATGCATGAGAAACACAAACTGTGCTGTAGATTAGTTTAGTTCTTTCCTTCCACAGGCTCTGAAATGTTTCACAAACTATGTAAATTATTATCTCATCACTCAAATAATTTATCATCTTCAAATATGGACGTTTTAAATCAATAACTGTCAAAGCCGTGTTGGCCCTGAAGTGTTTGGGAGTATCTCTTATCGCCTCTTATCTATTAAACCCAAACTTTCCGTAGCACCTAGTTCTAGCCTGTCCTTCTCCCCCCAGCCCTTTGCCTGTTCCTCCATTTGTCACCGCTTTATCTCCTGGCAGCTGCCCTTTCTCCCTCTCCCTCCCATTCATCAATTCTCCCTCCTTCCTCTGGGCTCTTTTAAAACTTCATCACACCTCTCTCATCCACTCTCTCTTTGTCTCCCTCTCACCTGCTCGGACTCCGTCTCTCATTCAGTGTGACTCCTGTGCCCGCCCGATGAGCAGGGGGACAGAAAGGAGCGTCTAACCAGCTGAAAGACCCCCGAGTCCCCCGTGTCCGGGGATTAGAGCTCATTTGCATAAATCTGCATAACCTCGTTAAGGCAGGAGGAGATGCTGTACACACTGTAGCCTCAGACACTTCAGAGCGAAACAGCCCATTAAGGATTGTGGTGATTATGGGATTATCACTCTTAACGACTGTTGGGGGACTGGACTTCTGTGTACTCTCTCTGGAAAGTACTACATCGCATGGCTGAATCTAAAGCTGCCTCAAGAGGTGAATCCAAGCTTTGAGTCAGATGCTCTTTGGGATGTTTCTGTGTGGGATTTGTTCCTGACGATGATTTTATTTCCATTTCAATCATTTCATTCAGAGTCCACAACATCAGAGATACGACAGGTGCTTCTAGCTGTGGATTACAAATGTTAGCTTGTTGTTTTCATGAAAGCTGACCTGTCACCACATTCACCTGCTGCTCTCATTGCTCCAGCTGTTTGGTGCATAACTGAACCAAGTTATTATGCTTTAGACGACAAGCTGCACAAACCTAACCAGGTGCTTAAAGACAAAAGAAGAATTTGATAAAGATGCTAAAGGATACTTCAAACACCTGCTCGTGTGTACCTCAAAACAAACCTGACAATGTGCCAGAGAGAAAATCTAAAATGACACTTGGGGCCAAAAAACACCACATACGTCTCTATGTATCAGTTTTCCATCACATTATTAGATCTTATAGGTTTAATGTCAATGTGCAAATTCAGACTCTTTTCAGCTGCTTCTCAGCTACAGTAAGTAGGAGCCCTCCAGATCCAAAAAAAGCAAGCTTTTCAAATTTGTTTGCTGCCAGAGAGACTAAGCAGGACAGTAAGTTGTTCACTGTAGCTACATTAAAGAACCTGTTGACTTTGGAAATAAAAGAAACTGAGTTGTCAGTAGATCATACTTTACTGTACTACAACAAACCAACAAAGTGAACAGTGCCAGGTCTGAAGTCAACAGGTTTGAGGTTTACAGACCAACATGAATCAGGAATAATCATCATCATCAGGGCGAGAACGATTCAGTCTCCTGACTCCTGCTCCATGTTACTCAGCCTGTGAGAGTTGACATGAGAGTGAAGGGGACACAAATCTGTTGTGCTCCCTGCATTACAGTATCTAGAAAGGGGTCAGACCATTCGTACAAATGGTGAGAAGATAAGTGGTATGCATGAGCCAGGTTAGCACCCCAACAGAGCATTGAAGTATAAGGTAGTGGACCCCACAATTACAGGCACTATGGCAGGATTACTGAACCTGTTTGGCTCTTTTAAACATGGCAGCCATCATGTTTATGTGTTACCATTTTATGAAGTATTGTAACATATTTGTAAGATATTCAGAGATCGCATGGACCCTTTGGACTATGTGGAGTTGCACAGCAAATTAAGATTTAGGAGACAATGTTTTTCATGTTTATCACTGTGTACAAGTAGTGGGCAAGTGTAATTTTAATTTGTTGGATACAAGTTTTCCAGGAGGTTCCCTCAACATTTTGTACCTGCTTCACTTTTATGGTGCAATTAGTTTGTTGGTCAAATGGACTGTTCCATGAAGGTACGCTAAGACTTACTGTCCTGTTTGCTACAAAATCACAGACCTAATTTCATCCAAACAGATCAGACTCAGTCATAAAATTACAGGTGATACTTGAAAAGATGCTAAAATGTTTGTGAAATAGATTTGTTAGAGAGCAAAAAAAGATCCTCTTCTTTTGAGTCAAGGTAATTAAAAACTATTCTGGCCAAGAACAGACTAAACTTGTCCATAAACAAACCAAAATGGGTCCAGAAAACACAACTTGAACAAAACCAACCATCTGTTAACTGGTTACTAAAAACAATTCTGTAAATGTGTGATCAAGAAAACACACTTTAAACTGATGCTCAATAACTCCTGAACAGAGACACAGCAAAAGTGCCAAAAAGTTCCTCAAAACAACTCTGATGATCCAGGAGAAAGACAACCAGCTCTTTTTTTTTTTCAACAAACCTTGAAATGAAGCTAAGGTGGTACCAAAACACTCCTGACCATGTGTGAAGAAGAAAGCAGACCATTAGAAAAATACTATAACATTCCTGAAAGCTCCAGTGCATTATGGATTGGAAAGAAACAGATCTGAAAACAGAACGAGGGCATAAAAACAGACCAAACCATGTATCAGAAAGAGAAGTGATTTTTCCAACAGTCCTCTGAATTCTGGCCCTATTTTGTGCTAGAAAGGAACTAACCAAAGAATTTGACATGACCAACTAAACAAGAAAGAAAGTTTACAGTTTGCAAGTGTTTTAAAGTCAAAAATTAATCTGTAAACAGAAATCAGCAGCATAATGTGTCAGAAAAAGGTATTTTAGTTCTACAGTAAGATTTTACTTTCCACGTCATCAGAGAAAAAGAGCAATGAGACAAAAATACCCATTAACTGTGATCCAAAGAAATAATTCTTGACTGCCAGAGAAATAAGCTGTGGAGTATTTGTCATCCAAATGTATCTGCCTCTCCTCACATATTTGCCAGGATATGTACTTTGTATCTGCACTGACATGTGCTGTGACAGAAGACACTATGCCAGCAGGTATTTTCGTCAGCATTTTTCTGTTCAGTAAATAAATGAAAGCATATTGGTGCAAATGTATTATTCATCTTCACTGTTTGAGTTCTGCTCCAAAATGTAATCCTGAGTGGACTGAAATAAATGCTGGGACTGTCAAAACATGACAGGACCCCCTATTCTGCTGTCAGCTGTCCCTCTTTGATGACATCAGCACTTTTCTTTTTTTTTTTTTTACAACAGTATGACTCCGTGCTGCCAAAAGAGTGTCCAGCCAGCATCTCTAATGGGGCGAGTACATTTTGGAAAGACATGTTGTGCTATGGCAGCGTTTTCATTTTGGGGGAATACTGCCTGGTTTCTGCAGAGATAAACAACGCAGATGAAAGTTGGATGTACCCTGATTATTTGTGCAGGGCTGTGGGAGAGCTGAGCTTGACTTACAGGATAATAAGGAGGAAAGTGTGAGCTGACAGCTGGACACTTAGACTCTATCAGTGACACATGGTGAATGTAGGAGCTGCACGAGTGTGAGGCCTTTCTGCTAATGTATGTTAAACTCTCTTTCACTTATTACTACTATCATTCAGAGAGTTTCACTTTTTTAATAACCACTCATCACTTTCCCAAGAAGAAATTTATTTTCATCCCTGATGTCTACTAAAAAAAAGATTATTAAATTGGAGACACCCCCTTACAATTCACTCAGTGTGACTCAATGGACTGTGCTATTCCCACTCATCACATCACTGGAGCCCTCCGTGGACAGAAAAAAAAACATAACTGCAGCTTAAGGCAGTGGAGTGGAAGGTGAGAACATACTGTTTTTGCATCACAGGCTGTTTAGAGTCTGGAAATGAAAGCTCATTTTGTCTTTGGTAGAGTTTGGACTGACATGAAGTCGGTGTTTGCTGGCTGTAAAACAGAGCCCTGTCCAATGGGCTTTCAGGGCCAGTGGCTACAAAAAGTAGATGATGAAGAACATGGCATAACTTCTGAGTGGGTCAATTCAGCAGAGACCACCAGAAGCACCCAGGGGAGGTTCTTTCAGCGTCTGGGCTGTAAGAGTGCTCAAGTGACAAAAATGGTGCAAATCACTCAAAGTTGTGCTGTGTTGAGAGAAAGACCTATGTAGTGTGTTCAGTGTTCTGCAAACTATCTTCACACCAACTTCGCCGATGATGAGTGTCACACTTCATGAACCAAAAGTGTAGAAGAAGAGTGAGTCTTAATTATTTAACAATGGGGGAGCATCAAGTCTGTGGATCGTACTGGTCTGAGAATAAATGAAGTCTTTACAGATGAACTACTAACATCTGCCTTTACAGGGTTTTTAAGCAGCTTGTGGTTATAACTGTGGTCTTCAATAGTCAGGGGGCTTGATTTATAAAAAAGAACTTTGTTGGGTCTAAGATGGTGTTCACACCAAGTGCACACGTCCTTTTTTGCCTGCTGAACATATGGATGCAGTCTCCGTGACGTCTGTGTCTGTTATGGCTTCTTGAAGCACATCGTTGGTGGGGGCCATGTTGGATATGACATGGGCACCAGTCTGTCAGCTGAGCTCTGCCTCTGATTGGTTAAACTCGTCAAATTAGTATCTTCTTCATGACTGAGTTATAAAAAAAAACTCACCTGTACAGTGTGTGTCGACAGAAGAATGAGGTTCTCAGACCTAAGCTGTTTTTTTGAACCAGACTAAAAATGTTTATCAATGCTGTACAGGTATTTTTTCTGTCTTGGTGTTAATGTGGTTTCTGGTCTTTCTGCTGCAGTTTTTTTTTCATGTTCATATGGCTTTATGTATTTCTCAGCTGGACTTGCTGCTTGTTACTTACATTCAAGACAGGTATTGTCACAGAAATCACATTGCTCATATTTTCTGGCTGAATTTTCCTCTCCTTTCTCATATGTCATTATCCCTCTGCTGACTGACTCCCCTGGTGTGAATGATGTGGTATGAATGCACCATTTGAACCAACCAGTGTGGCTTTATGGGTTGGATGTTATGCAGGTCTGTGTTCATTTACAGCATGTTTTACACTGGCAGCTTCCCTTTTCTATGTGAAACCTTCACAGTTGAACTCTTTTTGGATTCATGATCATTGATGCAAAATTCACCCTCAGCATTAGTATTTATCTTATATTACTTGGTACATTTACATGCTGCTTAAGAAATTGGACTATGAGTTTAGTCAGCACAGGGTCAGACCATTCAAATGCATGTAAACAGCTTAGTCAGGTTAAGGCTTGACCAAACATAGCTTCATCGACTCATGTAGATAATTCAATCAGTCTGCAGTCAGCAATTAGACTTTGTTTGGATTTGTCAGGAATCAGTAGGTCTCCACCAGGAAGAGGAAGTATATGAACATGATGAATATAGTTGTCTATTGAGATGTTCTCATCCAGAAGTTCAATCCTCTTTTCTGTATGTATACACAGACAAGACCAGATCCCCGACTGTGACTCTATGATTGAGTTATGACCTAAGTCAGACTGCTGCGTGTAAACGTACTGACTGACTTAACTTTGTCAGCCATGATCATGTAGCATCATGCAGAGCTGCTCACCACACTCTATCTTGAAGGTTTTTTTTCCTTTAAGTCTGGAGCTACTGAGACTGCTGTGGCATGATTTTTTTTAAACAATTTTCTTCCTTAAATTTCAAAGAATTTTACAGCAGCCTTGGTTGTCACTTCCAGGGAGAAAAAAAAACTCTATTACAGAGATTTTGTCACCCAACAGGAGTAAACACTGATTAGAATAAAGGCGTAGTCAGCATACTGACAAGAAAGAGAAACTATATTTGCTCACACTAAAAACAAATAAATCTTCTCTTCACACCATGTTTGTAAAGAGAAATGAATTACTAAAAGGCTTGTTATTGACTGGAGAGCTGTCTAGGATGCACCCACCTTATGCCCAATGACAGCTGGGATTTGCTGTAGCACATAGCAACCCTGATGAGTCTGGCACTGAAGAGGACGGATGGGCAAATTTTTAGAAATATGCTTGGCTTGAGGCAATAAACAGATCATTTTATTTTGCTGCAAGAAATATGAACTCCTGTGAGAAACTTTTCATTTGGTGAAGTGTTTTTCTTGATCTCGTGTTGTATCCGTTAGCAGTGTTTCTTAACGAGAAATCGTTTCTTTTCGTGTTATTGTGCAACTCTAAATGAATGTTTGGCAGGGGTAATTCTCCAAATAGGTTGTTCTGGCATCACGTTGTTAATCTCTTTAAAAAACACCCAGCCTGCGGCAGAGATGACATGCATATACAACTCCTATATCTGTCTGCTTCCTGATGGGGCATTTGCTTTTAGAGATAGCAGTTAGAAACTCCTCTCAGAGGCTTTCAGCCAAAAACACTCTCTGTATCATCGAACGGCAAAACATTCGCGGAAAATTGACTTCAGATGAAAAACATCCACAATAAAGGTTTATTGGTGGAATAAAACAGCCGAAGCTAATGCTGAATATTACTCAGTCAGTCAGAGTAACACACTCTCTAGTGGTTGTGTGACTGCAGGCTGCTCTTGATGTGTGATTACATAAATATGAGGATAAACATTGCTCATGTTTATGGAGCGGGGTAGACTGGCGGTTTAAGACACAGTCTAGCATTTAAAGGCTCCTGTGTTTAGTCTGAATAGATTGTGAGAGTCGGCTCCCAGTGTTTGAGAATTTAGCATGTGTCAAATCTTCAGTTTCCATGGCAATTGCACAGTAAGAACGAGGGAGGGACCAAAAAAAACCTCCTCAGCCTGTAACTGTACACCAGCCAATCACGAGTTCACCCCCCTTTAACGCTTCAACCTTTCTCTCTACACTTTTCCCTCTCATCTCTTCATTTCTGCAGACATCTCTCAATTTCTTCATCTTCAATCTCCCTCGCTCGCTCTCTTTCTCTCTGTATCTCTCTGTCTCTCTGTCTTTAACAGGAACAGAGCTGCCGTGTTGACTTGTGCTTCCAACACATGGGCTTCCCTCCTTATCCGCCTACGCAGCGTACTCAGGGAGATTCCAAACACATACACACACACACACTCAGAAGTTGACACACATATACAAACACACAGCATGCACACAGAGACACACACACAAACACACACAAACTGGCAGACTGCAAAGCCCCCAAGGTCTGGACTTAGTGAATTATTCAGTCTGCGTTGGTGGGTCTGTGCGAACGAGTACGTGCGTTGAAGAACTTATGTGTGTGCGTGCATTAGGTTGTGTGCATGAATCTATAAATCTTTGTGTGTGTGTGTGTGTGTGAATATGAAATGGTGTTTTCCTCCTGAGCAGCTCTCCTTTAATCAGCCTCTCCATCAGCCCGCTCCTCTTAGACTCTCATTAGTGCAGAATTGCAAAGAGAGAGAAAGATGTGGTCAGTGATGTCAGCGGGGGCACTGAGCGCCGGGGGTGTGGATCTCTGATTAATGGAGACATGAACCGTAGACGTTGTGTTTGTTGTAATTAAACCATGTTTACACTGTTCTAAAGACTAACGGGATCAACAAACCTGATTCTTGATCAGTTCCAGCCACGATCAATTCAGTGTGGATTTTACTGTTGAACTTTAACACATCAACACAACCCATCATGTCACTCCTTACAGAAGCATAAGCCCCCACATTTCTGCTTTTACTATCATCAATTTTGAAGAAAAATTATCTTTTGAAATTTATATTTCACTCTGTCTTTGGGACTCAACCAATAATGCTTTGACCTAGCCACAATTGGTTTGACCAACTTGTGTAAAATAATCACACACCTTGTTTCCACACTGCCATTTACATTGTGAGTTGAGGTGCAAGTATCTAATAAAGCACTACTTCTTTATGTTTCTTCACCCAAGAGCATTCCCAGAGTCAACTCCTTGCTTGGTTAATAATAATAATAATAATAATAATAATAATAATAATAATAATAATAATAATAATAATAATAATAATAATAACAACTTTAATTTATATAGTGCCTTTCAAGGAACCCAAGGTCGCTTTCCAAAGGTAAGGGACAAAACAAACAAAAAACCAACAGCAACACCAAAGCAGGAAAACCTGATTTGGACCTGAGCGAACCATTTAGTCAGGGAAAGCTAGGGAGAAGAGGTGAGTTTTGAGGAGTGACTCAAAATTGTCTAGAGTGATAAAGTTATGAATTGTGACGGGGAGAGAGTTCCAGAGGGTGGGGGCAGCCCCACGGAAAGCTCTGTCACCGTAAGTATGGAGTTTGGTCTGGGGAATTGTGAGGTGACCAGTGTCCGATGACCGGGAGCTCCTGGATGGGGTGTGTTTGTGGAGGAGGTCAGCCAGATACTGGGGGGCAAGTGCGTGGAGGGACTTGTAAGTGAGCAGGAGGAGTTTGTATTGGATACGGAACTTGACCGGGAGCCAGTGGAGGTGGATGGTTGGAAGAAAGAACCATGACACCCTGACAGCGTTCAGGTCAACAACCAAAACACAATGGATGATGTTTTAGTGAAAAAAGAAGAAAAATCAGGGACTTCATAGAACATTTATTGCTTCTTAAAAGAGTTGACCATGAATATTAAAGACCTATTTGTTTTTTTGTTTGTTTTTTTTTTAAAATGATGCAGTTTTTCTCTTCATTCTCTGACATGAAGGCAGAGACAAATATGTTTAAAAAAATATCAGTTTTTATATGAACTCATTAGTCCATAGCAGCATTTTTCCATCTTTAATAGTCCATTGGTGGTGTTTGATGGTCCAGACAAGCCTCTTTTTCTTCTTCTGACTCTGTCTTAGTGATGGATGTCTTTCTTTCTGGGGTCTGACCTGTCAAAGCTGCATCTAAAAGTCTTCTCTTCACAGTAGGTGAAACTGAGACTGTGACACTACCACCAGTTTGAAGCTGTTGACTCTCAGAAAATTTGTCTTCTGGTTCTGGTTTTGCTTTAGCTCTGCCTGAACTCACCCAGAGTCCCTAATCCCAGCCGGTCAACCTGGCCATCCAAACCTTACTGTACTCAAACATGCATTTTGTCCCCCCCGCAGCGCTGTAGCCCCACTGGCCGTGTTCACACTACCCCAATATGAACCAGATTTAAGTACGAGTTCTGACACTAGCATGGTCCCCCAACTACATTGAGTGTCTCTTTACAAGACGCAGTCTCATCAGAGTCAGCACAATGAGGAACACAGAGAACAAGATGACCACTTAAGTTACATTTTTGATTAAATTTTCTGACTTTGAAAATCCCTAGAGCTTTGCAACTCTACTCTGGACTCTTCTAATGAGGGCAAAATGCTACAGGACCACACAACCATCAACAGAGCTGTCAATCATGAGGACACATCTGCTCTTTTTAAAAGTGAATACATCCAAACTTAACTTGAATTAAAGAAACAACAAACCAGCATGAAAAGAATTAGGTATAAGAAAATACACTGTCTTTAGTTTAGTTGTATGGTTTGGTGTCAAGGTAGGAGTGGTGTTTATGATCTCTGCTGCAGTCAGTCAGTAGGGGGAGCTCTTTTGACTGCAAAACAAACACACTCATCAACAGTCCATTGTAAACAGGCCATATATTTTGCTTTATCCACTGGTAGATGCTGCATAATGGATGCTTTTATTATTTTGTGGTCATTTTTTATTACTGACACTTTGACGCCCCATGTCTGTGGTTTCTCTGACATAAGCACATGCTGTTTCTGCTATCAACATAACCACATTTGACAGCCGAACATAAATAACCCCACAGACACCCGCAGGTTACTGACAGAGTTCAAACAGAGGTCTGAAAAAGCTAAATATCTCTGCCATTGAAGTGACATTATAAAGCACCTATGAGAGAAGCGTGCTCTAAACAAAATGGAAACACACTTAACTTGCTGTGAATGGCTGCCCACCATTACCCTTGTTAAAGTTCCACACATTACCCGCTGATTCCATTTGGAAACTGGTGCATTTCCCTCTCTGAATACCTGCGGTGTAATAATACAGTACCTGACCCCTCACTGGTGGAATAATGCGTGCTTCCCCTCACATCCAGCTGTGGCGTCAACACACAGAGTATTTGCTTCCTCTACTGTTGGCTCGCCTGCCTTTCAGCATCCTTACATTCATTACTCCACACATTAAACTGACTTTATAACTGGATGCAGACTGTTTGATATCACCCCCTTATGAGTTTGTCCCTCTGAAGTGTTGCTCTGCAGTCACACATTTCTCATCTCTGAAGCTGTTGTGCGCACTGAAGGACCTAATAGAAAAAAAAAAAAAAACATATCTACTTGGTTCCTCTGCGATTGCAATGCCTGACAACCGCTTACTTAAAGGCTGGGGAATTAAATGTAGAACACACCGCTATGCACACGTCTCTGCCTTTGTAATACCGAGTGCTTATTGCAGCCAGACAAACCCATCAAACTTTATGAGCCTCACAGGGGCCGCTGCCGCCGCTAATTCACAAAAGCAGAGCTATCAGGCGCATCCACACAGGAAACCTCTACTGTTTCCATGAATATCTGAACAGGTCCGTCCACCGCTCTATGTGTCCCACGAGAGCAGCCTGTTGAGTCAGGGACACGCTGCTTTGATTGATGATGATACGTCTGTTTTATGAAGCAAAAGAGGAAGGAGTATCATCATCTTTTGCTTAACACAGGGAGAAACGGGCCCAGAAGTTTACGTAGTGGAGCCGATCGATGTTGGCTTTATGTTGGAGAGGTCGGTTTTGATTTTCGCAGCTTTGATTGATGGATTGATTGTTGGTTATGAAGTGGGAATTTGTCAGCAGGAATGTGAGTTCTGGTGTTGCTCTTTCAGCTTTGCTGTGCTCAAAGGCAGATCAGCTGATGTGATTTATGTCAGGAAGAGATTTCTCATGTGTTCACTCTGGGAGGAGAATTTCTCCTGTAATTGCTTCATTAAGGGCCGAAAAGTAGAAGTTGGATTCTATGAGGCATGGATGTTCAGTCTCTTGTAATTTTCTTTAATTTCTGTTCCTTTTTTTTTTTTTTAACGATGCTATTAATGACAACTGGATACTAATTAAAGTCTTTGCTGGAGCAATAACAAGACAATAAACAGGTTTGAGATGCCAAGAAATACAAACAAAATTGATGATTATATAATTAAACTGTTTCTGCCACAACTTAATTTGGACATAAAAGGTGCATTCGGGCAGTTCCAGAAATCTTTATCCTATAAAATGTTTATAAAAGATATAAAGGTGATGGATCAGTTGTGTCCTCAGCCTCTGTTTCTAAATGTGCCTGATATGGGACGAACATTAGCAAGTAACACAAGCAACGGCTGGGGGGCCATTAAAATCCTTTTAGATGTCACATGATGACTGACCTGGGACTGAAGGTCAACAATCAACACACCTTCCATCTGCTCTTCCTATTGGCTGCAGAAACAGTGAGGCAATGAACCAGACTGACCCAAACACAGATGAGTATACACAGTGAATCATTTTTAAAAAACTCAAATGGTGAAATTAAAGTTGAGGGAGATAGCCAGGCCAGATCAATCTATACAGTTTAAGATCAACAGTTATAAAACAGTATTCAAGTATCATAACTGTGTTTTATTTAACAGGAGGAATTGTGTTTTTTAGGCTTTATTCTGAAGCCAGATAAACCTATCTAAACTCTCTGTTGTACATAATACAAAGCTCCAAAACAAAAAGTCCCTTTTTCCCCTTACTGGTGTTGTAGAAAACCCTTAATTCAGCCTCTGTTTAACACTTTGTATTAGCTGTCTAGAGACCTAGAGGCGGAGCTATGGACAGACCTTTGTGTTTAAGGCCCTCTAACACAACATGAACCAGTTAGGAGATCCTTTTGTCAAATTGTCATAATTTCTCCTGTAATCATTTTAGCACGTCTTTCAGCATGTCATAGGGATCTTACAATGGTCTTGGCCTACTTTTCGCTTTGATAAGTTTACAGAAAGATTCAGGGATTTCTATGACATGAATATATGGCAGTCTGAAAACCTGCATGTTTAGTCTTAAAATCCAGCATTGTTACCTCATATCCATTTTTATGATATGGAGAAGCATTGTAGCATATAGTTACACATAGTAAACTTTGCTGCTCTTGAATGCTGCAAAAACAGGTCAGAGTCCAGCTGACTTTTATGAATCCTGTGGTTTATTTGAAATGATGAAATAAGATTGTTTTTTTTTTGAGAAAAGAAAGACAATTTTTGTCTGCCTAGCAGTTTTTTACTGGACCTTGTTGATGGGGCGACAGTGCAAAGATGCCAGCCTCTGCAAAAAAGTTGCATGATTAAAAACTATAAATTTAGAATATAGAATTTTTTAATTGATGACAAGATCTATGGCACTTTCTCTATTGGCTTCAAAAAATGTTTCGTCTGATGGGTGCTTTGTTGGTTTGCAGCCGAGTTTAAAACTGATGAACAGTAAGTCCGTTCCTCAAAGGTTTTCCTCACTTAGGGTGCTGCGGGCAACTGGTTTGGACACCTCCCGGATGCTTCTCTTTGGGAGGTTTGGTCAGTGAGTTGACTCAGAGTTGTAGTAATAACCCAGCTGACACCTGAGCTTGAAGATGTTATGATGAGGAGAGACATCTGGATTACTTCCTAAGAACACGTTAGTTGAAGAAAACGGACAGATGATAGATTGATGTTATGACTGTAGTCGGGCTCTTTCTGTTTATAAAAGAGCGAAATCGGAACCTTTGAAAAACAGGATGCTGATCTCTCTTCCTCTCCCACACTCAGAAAATAAAATAAAACTTACAGCAGAACTTTTACCAGTGACTGTAGAGTTATGGTTCTTTACTATGAGGCATAAAAGAGAGTGAGCAGTGGAGTTTGGAGCAGGAGGATGGATAGTCTAACATAATGTCAGTTTACAGAGAATATTTAGAACCCTGTTTTCTTTTCAGCCATCTGCCTGCAAAAGTTTACTTCCAGTCAACTAGCTCTAACCATGATCTGTCCTCAGCCCAGTGCAAAAAAGAAGAAGACAGTTTTGCAACATTTCAGCGTCCTTATAGGTAGATAGTACAACTCAGAGTCCAGGCCTTGGTGCCTGAAGATAGTGAAAGGGTAAATGGGAGCAAGTTTACGTGGAGACAGAGAAGGATGCTTAAATGTAAAAGTAAAAGTTTAGGGGATGTTCTGATCCAAAAATTGAAGCATGTGTTTAACTTTGCACCCTAAGACTGTTCCAAATGGAAACTTCCTCCTGCATTCGTGTTGTCTTTTCTTCCTCCTCTGTGGTTAAGGATCCAGGATTCATGTCACATGCTCTCTCAGATTTACAGAGACGAAATTAAATCATTCTTTTACTCATATATGTTTGGTATGCAGCGTGTAAAAGCCTGTTCGTTCTGAAACAGACATTAAATCCATACTAACTTAGGCGTGTATGTGAATGTAGGGCAGGCTGTAAGTGCTGATCCTCAGCAGCATGCAGAGCGAGTGGATTCTGTCTGCTCCTCTTGACTGCTCCCCTGATTACAGCCTCTTATTTGTCAACCGGCGAGGTACATGCTGTGACTGTATTTTTACCCCAGGGTCACACTGTGTTGTGTCTCTCGCTGCTTACCCTTCTTTCCTCCCCCCTCTTCATTTGATGCATCATCATCTTCACTTTTGGAAATGTTGCCGCTCAGAGAGTACAAACAACACTCTCAGTCTCACACACTGAAGTTCACTCAATCAATAAAGTAATAACCCACATATCCACAGCTCGCTCCGACGATTTATACACTATCAAATCTTTCCCACATCTAAAAAACATTTAGCTGCAGCCTCCAAACACATTTCAAAACACAGGAAACAGCAGCTTAACAGTTCTTCCAGAACAATGTGCTGCACTGAGACATACGAGTCTGATTGTCTGTTCGCCAATGGGAGGATTTGAGGATAAATCAGGAGTGTTAAAATGTCCAAGTATGGAGGACTTTATTGGATTTTCAGAGTTTATAAGATGATGCTTTGGTTCAAAGGGAGGACTCACCTTTGAGGAATACCTGTAGGACATGATTTAGCGAGAACAAAGACTCTCCAGCCTCTGCTCTGTTAGAGGATCATTTCTGTTCTGGGGCTGTTTCATAATCAAGTCTAATGAAGAATACTTAGTGGGAGAAATTGCCTCAGTGTGCAGTTCTAATTTCCAGGCCTTCAATCATCATAAGGGCAACCCAACAGGCCTTACCTTTCCTCAAAATTATTCCACAGTAGAGAGATGAAGAAGGCCATGACTGGGAATACTTTTAGTACCAATGTAGAAGAAAGTATCCACCTGGAGGCACTTTGATTCAGGGAGGGGATGATATAATGAATCTAACAAAATAGATCTATCTGTGCAAAAACAATGGCCCTAAAATCTCTATGAGGTGAAGAAGTAAGTTTTATTCAGAGCTCAAATATGTCACCTACACACAGAGTGCTTTCATCCATACCTTGCTGTACTCAAGCATGATTGGCCCTGCAGTGCCCATGGCCACTTCAACAAGAACGAGACACAGGCAAGATTGCCAACGCACGCTTAGCCCGCCTATGTCACCATGAAGTGCCTGTTTACAAGCTGAGGTCAGCACCATGGAACACAGAGAACATGGATACCACTCTAGCTACTTTTTGGTCGCAGTGTCCTGAACCAATTTTGATATCAGATATCGGTCTGATACCAGCAAACAAAATGAAAACCAACTAATGTTGGCCTGCATCTAAAATCTCAGTTATTAGCACTCACAGGTGGCTCATTTGACTTCACTCCAGTTGTGCCCAGATCCAGCAGGCAGAGCCCACTTAATCACAACAACAGCATAAGCTAAGGTGCTAACAAAGAAACAAGGAGTAGTAAACTTTACATTCCCCCAAGACTTATTCAAGCCTTGAAGACTTACAAATAGAGCTGAGCGTCACACCACTTATGCTGATATCTTATTGGATCAATATTGGTATCAGCCAATACTTAAGGCTGGGACATCGGTGTTGTATCGAATTGAAAAGGTTATATTGGGACACCCCAACATTTTGGCCTATGTTAAGTCGATCTAGTCCAACACAGCCCTCAAAGACACTCACATTGTTTGAAATTATTTTTGAGAGGAGCAGTTGCATTAATTTTACCTCATGTCCTCGTTGCATAGGTGTGCTTGTGTTCATGCATGAAGTGTACACATCTCTCTTAATCGTAATAGAGCCAAGGACGTGCACTGCACCTGAGCATAGCACACATTCAGTCACACTTGCCAAACACTGCAAAAACGGAAATCTAAGCAAGTCATTATGTCTTATTTGTAGTAAAAATTGTCTTATTGTTCTTAATTTGAGCCACATTCACCAGACCAGGTCATAAAAATGTCTTATTTTAAGTTTTTTTAAGACAAAAATGAGGTGTAAATTGCTTGTAACAAGTCAAAAAAATCTGCCAATGGGATAAGATGAATTCACCCAGGAAGTTTCTTGAAATTAGAAAGATGTCTTAAAACAAGAATCTTTTATCTTATCCCATTGGCAGATTTTTTTAAATTGTTACAAGCAATTGATGCCTCGTTTTTGTCTTCAAAAAACTTGAAATGAGACATTTTCATGGCCTTGTCTAGTAAATGTGGCTCAAATGAAGAATAGTAAGACAAATTTTACTAAAAAGAAGACAGAATAACTTGCTTAGATTTCAGTTTTTGCAGTGAAGGAGCTGGGCTTTGGGATTGAAGTGAGCTTGGGCACGATATGGATGGCCAGTGTGACCGCATCCTCGGAAAAGAAAATTTAGCTCAGACTGCGCTTATAAAAAGGAGCAACATTCTTTATTTGACCAGGTCTGCTGAGCTGACAGAAACAGCTCAAAAGTTCTAGGAACTGGCTCAAAAAGTCCCAAAGAAGATAGTTAAAGTTGAACCCATTAGTTCAGTGTACGAGGCGAAGCTTAAGGCAGCTATCACAGATACTTTTCCAAGGACGATGTATCAAAGGGCAATGTAAAACAGCGCTGCAATAGGGAAGGTGTTGTTTAGAGTGATGACCCTGAAAAATTTCAGCTGGGTCTGCAGTCCCTCAGCTTTAAAGGCCTATAAAATAACTTCAAGTCCATTGTTTAGCTGTCTGGCCCACGACTTTACTGTTTTGGTTCAGAGTGAAAGAATTGTTTTTGGCAACGGTAGGCGGCTGTTTTGAGAGAACGCTCCCACTGCAAAGACACCACAGAAAAATATCTGCTATGCAGAAACACAGCAAACAGATGCTGTCGGAGGCTGCTTCACATGTGGAGTATTTAGCTGTCAGATAACCACATATTTGCCCCGGCAGTCTGCACACACCAAACATAGAGCCAAGGGAAAAACATTCGCTTTACACTGACTGATGAAGTGATTATTGTTTATACAATTCATAAAAAACTAAAGATAACACCAGTATTTGTGGTGAGGTACAATATGATTGTGATGAATGTGCACATGAATCGCGTACCGTGTTGACAGTCTCACTTGGCAACTCAACACATTTTAAAACTGCAAAACTATGGATTAAATACTGACACTGTCTAAATTTGCTTTTGCATGTTGTCTAATTGGTTTGCATTCATGCTGGGATTCATTTTCAAAGTTTGGGTGCCAGGAATTTATTTGGTTTACTTTTTTTGATAATTAAAAATCCATCCCACTGAGTTAGAGGCTTTTATTCTGTTTGCATGAAAACAGTCTCTGACCTTTTTTACGGGGTTGAAAATTAAATACTTTTTATTCTCTTTATGGCACTGTCAGGAGTTTTTCCACTGACATAAGAGTGAGTAAGTTTAAATTCTACCTTCATCAGACAAGTACATGGTGTCCATAAAGTCTATTCATATTAGAAAATAGATACATATTACAAAGGCAGCTGATGAGATTACTGAATCAGATTTATTCTTATACTCATCGCACATATGAATTTCAGGTGTCCTGTTAATAAAAGCATTATCTTTAAATTAACCCCTAAAAATGTGTACTCCTCAAGAAAATATGTGTATCATGATTTACTTAAAAAAATTGTGATATTCACTTATTTGCAACAGTGACAAATAAGGATTAGTATCCAAAATGTGTTAAACTTGTAAAAATAAAATGTTAGATGTTTGAATAAATATTTGATTTACCTCCTGTTGATGTCATAGTATTTCAAATGACTTTTCTAACATTTTTGTTCAATTAAAGAATCAGTCCCATTAAATAGTCCAATGATGAAACCACAACATTTCACATTCCGATGAGTTATACAAGTGTACTGATGAAACAAGTTATTTCTTTTGAAATATCATTTAAAAGTATATTTCAAATGTTTATTATTTAAACTTGATGTGCTGAAAAACGTTAGTGCTGATGAGTCAGTTTTACAGATATCAATGTTTCCTCTCTATCTTTGAGTCAGTTGGTTTAAAATCCTTTTAAATTTTATTTTGACAGTGTGTCAGACTGTTAAAATCACGGTCATCGTAACTTTTTATGCAATATCTGATTTCCATGCACAATTTTGGTTACACCAATTGACACTTATCAGCTATACCAACTGGCCGCACCCTTCTGTCTGTCCATTGGCTTTTGCAATTAAATTGTTTCTAGTTTTATATAGCTACAAATAAATCCTTGTTGCTATGCATCTCAGGGAAAGTTGTCTTGAACAAAGAAAATGGTTTTAAAAAGACAATCTGCTCTCCAACATTTCCAATCCAAGCCAACATTTCACTGCAATAAACGACAAACCAGTAATCCTCACAGAGACTTAAATGTTCATTCAGAAAATAATTCACTGTAAATGGGTTTAAAAATTGATGTCTGGAATAATTTGTTCGTGTCTTAATTTCATTAAACACTCATAAAAGTCGGAATGTCCTTTATCAGAGAAGGGTTGACAGAGATAATGAAAGAGTTATTTGGGAAAAAGTCTTGCTCCAATGCCCGTCTCCAGCTGAATCCAATCATAATGTAATAGTGCAGTAGAAGTCAAACAAACTTCAATATAACTTGGTGACCAACCATCACTCAAAGTTCAGGTCATAGTTTTTCATTCAGACTCACCTCAGCTGGTGAACTGCAAATTTTGAGAAATGACCTGAGTTTTCTCTCTCAAAATGAGTTCAGTCATGGTCAAAGTTTGGAACAAAAGTCTTATGCCAGCACAGTCCTCATCCCTGCTGCACAATTGAAGAAGTTCTGGCAGACGACAGCTGCAGTCCTTATATTTTTTTGGAAAATAAATCTGCCTGATCCGTTTTATTCAACTCCTCTCACCTGTCAGAGTTATGATGACAGTCTGATGTGTTGTTCAGAACTCAAGGTACTCATTTATTCATTGGCATCGGTCATTTTGATTCTGATGTGGGCCTCTTTTGACTTATGGCATGCTTTATGCTGCCCAGTTCAGTGCCTGTTTGGATTTAAAGAATTAATGGTCACAGATGATGCCACACAAAAATATCAGAACAGATGGAAAAACACTTAAGTAATCAATTCTTTACTTCATGTCTCAGTTTTGACTCAAGAGACATTCTCGAGATAACAGACACATAAAACACTACATTAGTTGTATTTTACCTTACACCAGGACATCAAACCCTCATACTGTTTAAAAGGTAATGAAAAGTTATAAACCTCCATGAGCTCATTACAACAAGAAGCTGCTTCTCCCCTTTCACATTCAGTCCTTGAGGAAGATTTATCTACTGCTTTAAGTTATTTATGTAAACTACAAGGGTCTGATGGTCATGAAACTTTACTCAAGGCTACCACAAAAACTTATCATATGAAAAACTCTTCTACTTCTCTGAGAAGTTTTTCTCATCACAGTAAACATTTCTTTCTTGAAGGTTGTTTTTTTTAGCATCTTTCAAATGAGCTCTGAGACCACCAGAGTGTACATTATAGTTAAAAAAACAGAGGCAAACAAAACTCTGTGCAAACCTTAAAAAAGACGAATGTATAACCACAGTGTTAAGTTGCAGCTAAAAGCTTGTTACATAAACTCAAACCTACAGAAGCTGGCAGTGTCAGAACGACAGTTTATCGCATGTATTTCTCTTGTTTGAAGAATTAGATAGAGCTTTTGATGAACATTAACCGGGGCATTAAGCATGACTTAGAGTCAGGAATAGCAAAATAACATGAAGAGTGGAGAGAGAAGGTCATGTTCATGGTCAAATCATCAGTTAAGTTGCATTTATTTGGTTGTTTCTGGAGGAAAACTTGAGTCCAGGATGCGAAAGACTTAAAATAAGCAAATCAATCACTGAAAGACACTGTGAAATTCGGCTTGTAAAGTGATCCTCTTTAGCATTGAAGTCTTAATTTTTATGGTTTAATGCCTCACTAACAAGCTTAGAGGTAAATCAGCAGCTCATTTGCAGTCTCACTCCATTTGTCTTCCTGGAACATTACACAGTGAGATGGCAGTAAATCTAAGAGTGAGCCAACTCTCATTGTTTTAACTTCGAACTGAAAAGTTTGTGATGATAATGATGATGATGATGATGGTGCAGCTACCTGCCTTTAAATGTCTTTGTCCCTCCCTCTTCTGTGCTGATACCTGTAGACTGGATGCAGTTGGAGTCTCAGGAAAATGGAGGACGTTTTGTATTTAACCGAGCAGAATCCAGCCCCACAAATGAAGCATGTTCTGACAAAGCTGTGATAAAACATGAATGGTTTCCCTCTTTCATCTCTAGACCATTTACTCGGTGCAGGCCAATTCATGAGAAATGTGGTGAGATTATTCCTCTGCCTCCCATCCCCGGACAAATCACTTATTCTCCATCCCCACTTCTCCTTATCTCTTTTGCCGAATCTCCTTCCATTCATTCTCTCCCCTCCCTTTAACTCACTTTATCTGCTCTTTCCTGTCATTCTTCCCTCCCAGAGTCCTTCTCTCCAACCGTCCTATTTCCATCCCTTTATCCACCCCTTTATTCATCCTCATCCAACCCTCCTGCTGTCCCTCACATCACCCACCCTTTCCCTGTCACATGCTTTTTCTATTTCCCTCCAACCGTTCATATGACTACTAATGGGTGGTCTCCTCCTCCCAGTGGAACTAGTTCTGGGTTGAAGTAGCTGGGCTCATCGGAGGCTTATAGCTCTGTGTTTGAGGCCATTCATCAATTCTCTGGGCACAAACACAATCACAAACCCAAACTGGCCCGAGGTATGCTTATTTATGTTGTTTGTATGTTTTCCCACAGCACAGGAGAGATTCACCTCAGTCAATTTGGAAACTATTTTATCCACTTGATATTGGAAGTAAATAGTCACTTTGCAGGGTAAAGGGCCTGCGTGCAAGTGTGTGTGTGTGTGTGTGTGTGTGTGCAGCAGTTTTCTGAGTGCATTAAGATCACCCATTGACATTGTGCAGAGACCATGGAGTCAAATGGATCCTTGTGCTGAGAGTGGTTCAGAGACTTACACACACAGACACACACACACACACACACACACACACACACACACACACACACTGTGGAGGACAGAACTTCTTTTCTTTCAGCAGTGGTTTTCTCTGATCAACTTTTATTTATATTAATGCGCAATAATATTTGACATAAAGCTATGAGCGTCTAAAGTCATCAACTGCAGGAAAAACAGTCTTATATATTCAACAATAAGGAACAATATTTATCATGTAATGCCATAACAATGCATTATCAATGAGATGAGAAACTATAATTCTCCTGAAGGCAACTTCAATTTGTTACAACAATAAAGTGTAAAATAGAGTACAGAACAAACAATGTTCATAAGATTAAAAATTAAGAAAAAGAAAAAGAAAACAGATATAACAAAGAGACTGAAAATAGAACATATGCCATTTTAAAGAAATAGAATAGTATAAATACAACATTAATCCTTCTGTACAATTTTAAAATATCAGAATATGGTCACCTTGATATAGTGACATGCCAAGTGTCATGAGCTCAAAAAAAAAGAAAAAAACAACAACCAAAAAACCAAATAAAAACACGTTGTGATTGGTCCATGTTTCCTCAGGATTGAGTTGTCTTATTTCTCTCAGTACTTGAAGTTTATTTTGAAAGTAGGTCTCTTATTTTGAAATAGACACCGTTTCAGCGCAGGTAAACGTAGATTGATATTTGGAGCGCGTGACCGAGACAGCAAAACAAGGAATGAGGGGGATTTTTCTAAGACAGTCAAGTGTACGGCATCACGTGGGACTTTAAAGGCTTGAAAAGGTGTGTTTGAAAATTACAACACGTGATGTTTGAGCTGAAATATGTAGAAATATAAATCAACTAGAATCAATAACAGATTTTCAAACGCAGAATTATGTTGATGTGTTCAGGTGCAGCAAAACTTTAAGGTTTACCCTCAGTAATGGCTTTTACTTAAACTTTTATCACAAAAAATAGAAATGAAAGAAATACTCCTCCATGTGCTTTGTTTATTTAATTATTTATTTTTCTCTCTATAGGGTAAGCTTTTTTAACGTTGTGGCAAAACATTGCTGACCAACTACAAACATACTCCACATTGAAATGTAAAGAAACTTCCTAAAAAAACCTAATTACAACAATTAAAGTGCTCCCTTTAACTAGGCAAGTAGTCTGTGGTTGTGTAATGTAATTTATTTTTTCTCCAGAGTTAGCAGCCTATTCATCCATGACTTTTCCTATGACTTTGTCTTTAACTATTAATGGTCTATAAAAGGGTTTCCCCACTGTTCACACATTTCCCCACAGCACTGATTACTTTGATTGAGTCCACCTGTGCTCCACCTGTGGAGCTCCTGATTGGAGGAGGAAGTCCTTCATGGGGACTTTGATTATGTTTTGATTGGATATTAGTCTGCACATGTTTTGAGTCCCTACTTTAAAATATTGAATTACTTAGATTTGAGTCATGCTTAAGTGGGGTTTGTTTCCCTGGTTTCCCTTGAGCCCAGTTGTGGTTTCCAGTTAGAGCGTGGTCAAGTTGGTTTTTAAACAGCAGTGAGAGATTTACTGTGTGGACGTTGTTGCTGGTGAGAGGTTGGGCTTATTTTTTTTATTGAATCTTTATTTAAGCTTCTTTTAATTGATTTTCTTCATTCCTTATTTTTGGTATCCACTCTTTTTTTTGATGAACAAAATGACCGCCTCACTTGAACTTGATCACTGGCCTCTGAGTCATTTTTCCAACCTTTTTACGTCATCCAGTGCCTCACAAGGACACAGTTTTACCCTGTTTTAGGTACAAAAGTGTAATTCTACACGACCCAAAAAAGTGACCTAGTGAGTAATTTGCAAATTTGTTTGCCCACCAGGTATTAAGAAAATAAAAAAAACAACAACAACTGCTGAATACTGATTTTTAAGAAAAAACAAGTGTGCGCACCCAGTAGTTTTACTCTTTAAGAAACCAAAACACTGTGACATTTTCTCTCAGTATTTTAGAAAAGTTCTACAAATGACAGGTTTTACAAATTAGTTCTGTCAATTTCTTCACTTGAATCCTTACAACTGGATTTCTTGAGCTCTACATACTGGATCCAAGTTTATGTGTTATATTTAATTTTAGTTTTTTAATCTTTATTTCACACTCAGTTATTACACTCATGGACACCTCCCTCTGCAGGTGGTTAATCTTATCAGTCGCGGCTGTTGATATTCAACCTTGAAAATTCAGTGAACCCTTTTCTCAAAGCTGGCATTTATAAACATTATTTTCATGGTCACGGTTCCAGCAGTGAGGTAAACTTCATGGTATGTGATCGTGGGTCAGAAAGGAATGAACAACACAAATAGAAAATCAATAACATGATTTTTATAGCAGCTTTTCTTCATCTCTGCTCCTCCTAAAGATCTACCTTTACCCTTGGATGTCATAAAGCAAACAAATGAGACTAAACTGTTTATTTAAGGAGCAGGAGAGACAATTATTCTCTCTGTGTGTGAGCAAGTTTAGCCTTTCCAAGCACTAAAGTTTGGCTCAGTTTTGACAAAGATAGATTCTAAGGGTGAACTTCTGCTTGAGACCTTTTGTACTTTAATTTTTCTATAGAGATGTTTTCCAGCATTGCATTAATTTGCTCATTTGTTTCTCTTCCACAATTTCTCTGTGCTATTAATGTGATGTAGCTGCTGCGTCTGTGAAAACTGGAGTTAACTTCTTCTCTTTTCCCCCCATGCAGGTCGTAAGTTCGTCATAGCTAATGCGAGAGTGGAGAACTGCGCCATCATCTTCTGCAACGATGGTTTCTGCCACATGTGCGGTTACTCCAGGGCTGAGATCATGCAGAAGCCATGCACGTGCAACTTTCTGTACGGACCGGACACCAAGAGGCTGGCCATCGCTCAGATGGCCCAGGCCCTGCTGGGGTCGGAGGAGAGGAAAGTGGAGATCAACCTCTACCGCAAAGATGGTAGGACACAGAGCTGCTTGATGTGTGGATGTGAGAAACGTTTTTGTGGCGGCTGGTTCAGTGAATGAGTGTGAAGATGAGGTCATGACGGTCATGTAGAGAAGGGAAGTAAGGAGAATATATGCTGAATAAGTTTCTGTTTGTAGGAGTTTGTATGTTGGAAATTGCTCTTATGTGTTTGCATTTGCAGAGTGTTGTTGTGAAACCTGAGGCGTATAGTTTTGTCAGTTGGAGACAGTTGGCTGGTACATATGTGTGAGCTGTTACGTGTGAGGGACCTGACCGCTGTTTGCTTTTAAATCCATGTTTTATTTTATGTTTCTTGCAACTTTTTCGAGCCAGATTTGTTGATGTGATGAGCGTGTAGGTGCAGAGATTGCAGTATGGTACATTTGATCTGTTTCCAAACTGCTTCGTGGTTTTGCTCTGATTACATAAACGTCACTGCTGAAGTAAAATTCTGAGATGTACCTCGGAGGAAAATAGACCAGGAAAGCCCTTTGGGAATTCTCTAAAGAGGCGAAGGGTGTATTTATGTTTGCACATATGCCAGCTGGACCAGGACCAGACATCAGGATGCTGGTCCCTGCACTGATAAAGGCTTTCCATGATAATGAAGAGCTGCCATGGTAATAAAGTCAGCAGCTCTCTGGGTTACAGCCAAAGCATCTGCTGGACATTTTCCACCTGTAGACAGACACCAGAGCAGCAGGAGGCGGGAAGAGGTGGGATGCAACGAAAGAGATGGATGGAAAGAAAGTGGAGGGAGGAGAAAAAGACTGAACAGTATGAGGGTGAAAGATGAGAGGCATGGAGGAAAACAGCACAGGAGGAAAAAGCAGTGGGTGAGAGCTGGGAGTAAGAGACAACAAGAGGGAAGGAAAAAAAAAAACGTAGTGTCACAAAGTCTTTTCTCACATAATCTGGAAGCGTTGTTGATGGCGAGAGAAAGTAAAAAAAGACAGAAGGAGGAGCATAGAGGGAAGGCGCCAGCTGGACTGGTAAAATATCTGAGGTGGGTTATTCCCATTTGAACCCCTCACATCCCCACGTAAACTTTCCACTTTTTACAAGCCAGCCGTCCCTTATGTAAAAGAGTCTTGTAAAAACCACAGCACTGTATATAGAACCACTGAGGTGTTGTCACTTCTTTTCCTCTTCCCAAGTTAACAAGAGTCCACAACACTAACAATAGATACTTTAAGGATGTGCAGGAACCTCCTGTCGACCCTGTGCAACTGCAGAGCTGCTGTTCCATTAAAATATATCAGACAGACCTCCTTTTCTACACACACAAAAAAGAAATTACCATAATAACTCAAATTTATTGCACCAGAGGTTGAAATATTAATAGAGAATTTATTCATGAATTAACCACACTCAAAGGAATGACACATTTAATCAAATATACTTTGAAACTTTTAATTTACCCACTTCAGGTAAAAGCTAGAGGTAGAGGGGGAGGTTTCACAGAAAGAGAACGATGCTGCTCAAACACGCAATGTAATGCGATCAGGTGCTGCCATAGCTCCCTTTATCACACAGATGCCAAACGTACACACACCATGTAACTTTCAGTTTCTCTCTCACTTTGTTATTGAATGCAGCCCCATCTCAACCAAATGCACAACTTCCAAGATGCGTAATGTCTTAAATCACTAAATAAGAGGCAAAAAGCATTCATTCATTCACATGGAGCAGGAGTTGTTAAACAAGCACTTTACACACCCAGATGCTTCCCATTCCCCGAACATTAAAACATGCAAATCAGTCAGCAGTCAGCCTGTGGGGCTTTTTGTTAAAGCGTGTCTCCTCTGTTTGTGTCTGTGAGAGGTTGGCAGTGAGGATGAATCCTGACCCAGGGATTGTTCAGTCCTTGTCACAAAGAAAGCACAGCCAGCAAAACGCCAGCTACAGCTTTAATCCTGCCAGCTCGTCACTCCTTGTGTCCATAATTTCCCTCTTGAAAATCTGGCTGCTTCCTTTCCCCCTCTGCATTCTCAGATTTTCATTTGGAGTTAGCCTGCTGTCAGGTTCAATTTTAAACTGCTGCCATGGAAGCTGATTAAGATTTTATTTATTTATTTATTTATTTTCTAACCAGAAAACTCCAGATTTCCATTTTCTATAACTGTCCCTGTTCATTTATATTGGTTCAAGGCTGAATTAAAACTTTATCATTTCAGGTCATGATTGTATTTAAGTGAGGTCAAAGGTCAGATAACTTCCTTTGGCATCATGAGTAATCAGTTTTTGTAGTGACCACAGACTTTTTTGATCATTTGATTAGTTAATTAATTTTTTTTTCCTCTAAGGGGTGTTAACTTTTGTGTTTTTTTGAAGCGCTTGTCATACAACACACAAGCAACACAAAGAGCTGTAAGGAGATAGGATGCTAAAAAACAATAATAGAACAATACTAGACCCCACTTGTTCTTATACCATTTAAAAACACTGTGACATAAATCACAAACAGTGCTGACAAACTGGGGAAAGGCTGAACTTGGAGTAAGATAATGAGAAACTAAATCAGAAAAATGAAAAGAAATAATAGAATAAAACACTGAAAGATTAAAGCAGTGAAAAAGAATATACAATGAAACGCTACAATTAAATAATTAAGTATTCAAGAGCAGATAAAAGATTGAGTTCATAACTAAATAAATGGATAATCAGTGCGTTCAGAATGAATTATATTAAAGCTGAAATCTGAAGCAGTTTTTTTTATTGAGGAAAACCACAAAGAGTAGGGTTTAAGTAGTCAATTCTACAGGTGATAGAAGCATGAACTAGTGTATCTGCTTTGGCTGGAGAGGGAACCTGTCATACTTGAATGTTCTCCAGGTGAAAAAATGCATTTGTAAAAGATTATGATCATGTAATTTGAAACTATCAAAAACAAATGTCACACTGAGATTCTTGACCTGCTGGGTTTAGAGCCAGTGCTTGAAGTTTGATGTTCTGGCTAGTCAGTTGGTTCTAATTCAGTTCTTCCCAAGAACCTGTTTGATTTTCCATTAGCAAGGAACCAGGTTGGAGCCACGTCAGTGTGTCACCGTGAAACTTAAGTAAGTCACAGCATATTCAGCCTTTTAGCCAAGGACGCTCACATAGAAGACCATAAAGCACCAATGGAGGAGCTCATCACATGCATGTACTGCTACTTCAATTTTGTTCCCATTTCAAATCTTCATCAAAGAATCACCAACAAAAAAACAAATGACTTAATAGGCAACTTTTCTTTTGTTTGTTTGTTTCTTTTTTTTTGAAATGCCTGTTTCCCACTGCTGATCGTTGGGAATATTAACCCAGGCCCTGGCCCCTGGTATAGTTGGTGCTATGCTCTGACCCAGAAAAGAGTTGGTGCTTTCTAAGCATCACTTTTCAGTACCTAGAGCTGGTGCTTTGTCAGTGGAAACACAAAGGTGTCAACCAATGCGCTAACCTGGTACTAGCTTTGGTGTCAGCTCTGTCTGGGGAAAGGAGAAAGTCTGAGCTCTGGGTTCAATGACTAAAAGCTGTTTTGTCCTGGTTAAACTGTTAAAAGTTCTCTGCCGTCCATGACTCATGTTAAGCAGTTTAAAAGGCAGTTTACTGTATGAGATTACAGCTGCAGCACAGAATAATAACCTTAACTGTTAGACAAAGCACCTTATTTTAATGATTATTGTGGAAAAAAACAGGGGAATCCTGGCTTCTCCTCACCCTTAGGAGAAAACTCCTCTTGTAACAGGAGGCAGAGCATGAACCTGGTACAGCAAAACAACTCGCGTCCCTGAACATTATCACCTAATTCTAACAAATATAAACCCATGTTTTACCCCCTCAGGAGGATGCAGCTGGTACTCTTCATGTAAGGGGAATGAAACTAGCTCCTGGATAATAAATGTCAGTGCTAAGCTCTACCCTGAGGTCGTTTTGATTCCTCCTGAAAGCAGAGATACGCTCTGATTTCACCTATCTGTGAAGACTCATCCAGAGGCCTTATTAATTTATATCTTGATGGATTTAAAGTTAATATTCAGACCAAACAGCTCCCTGATAGTGCAGGATTTTTGAGAGAGTAAGTTCACAGTGTACTGAATCTCCTGCATGATGAAAGAGGAAGAGTGTGAAACTCTTATCTACTGCAACAGTGTGACAGAGCTCAACTGACAATACACTAAAGTACATCAACAAACACACTCCACACCTACACACCCGGCATCTCCCTCTCCCCTCCATGAATGGGCTATTGTGTTTGTCATGTTGCCATGGAGTTTGTGGAGAGGCTCTCCTCATGTTGCCACAGTAACAACAGGACACTCATGTGAATGGATGGAAAAATGTCCTTTTTAGTGCTCCTCCTGCACTGAACCAGTCTCTTTAAACAGAGGGAACTGTTTTTAGGTCTAAACTTAGGTTAAGTGCATTTAAATGGGAAGATATGATAAGAAGATTGCTTCAAAGATAAAACTCCATTGATTCTTGCTCAGATAAAGATAGCAGAGGAATAAAATGTAACTCCTATATAGGGTGTGTGTTATCTGTTTGTGTGGGTAGCTGTGACCCTGTGTCCCAGTCATAGTCACACACACACTGAAGCACAAAAAGACATGAACCCAGAGTCTTGGGTAACCCCAGCAGGCCACCTTTAAGCCATCAGAGAGCTTCTGATCGAATGCAGCAGACACACCTCATCCATAATGCACAAAAGGAGGAAACACTACGCCACCTCCTCTCGTCCCCCTCTCCTCCTTCCTCCTCTCGACCTCCTCTGGGCTACAACAACCTTTCTTTTAAAAAGCATCTCACAGTGTGCCTGTGCTGTGGGGTTTTCTAAGCAGGCCTGTGCATCCATGACCCAAACATGCAGGTAAATAGAGGATTTACACACATGCACGAACAGGTCGCTCACACTTTATGTGCACACTCATCTAAACCCATTTATCTGGTGCCAGGCTTAGGCATGAGCCTTCACCATGATGGATCTCCCCCCTTGCTTTCACGCTCAATTGTCTGAGTCCGATTGCTCTCCAGCTTAATCAATCATGCTCTCCAGGTAGACCTCGGCAGGAAACATGCACAAACCATCCCAGCATGCCGAGCCCTCTGAGCGCAGAGGGCTGCTGCCCTAGTTGGCTTTGTAAGGATGCTCTCTCTACGGTTTTATGTCGGCCTTTGTTCACAGAGGAGTTATTAAAGCTTCCTGAGCTGAGCTGAAAAGGAAGACGAGGTAGCAGAGGTGTTTTGTCTCTGTTGTAAAAAGAGAAAAAAACAGCAGACAGGAGCAGGTAGTGACACACAAACTTTACTCTCTTCTGTTTCTGAATCTCTCTGAGTTCCTGTCTGCTTCTCTTCAGTGTCTACTCCACCAAAACATTTCCACTTGTTGCAATCGCACAAGTTCAGTACAGGATCATCTGTGTTTGTACAAGTGCGAAACAACCGCCAAACAGGCACACTTATACTTTCAAGATTACAGATGTAAAAGACACATTAAAACTTAAAGACAAAGTCGATTATAATGTCCATGATCCGTCCATATGACCAAGAATAGGGAATTTCTTCAGGAGAGCAGGAGTGTCCTGTGAAAAACTGATGTTTATTTCTTCAATGTTTAAAGTAAAAAATGATTAGAGTATTACTTTAGTGCAGGACCAGGTTTTACATGTGTGTGTCAGTTACACTCATCGTAATCTTCAGGTGAACCAAAAAGGATCCTGGCTTCATAAATGTCTCAGTGAAAGATCTTAGGCCAACTCTTAATGAGGGTCAGAAGTTGTAGAGGTGTGATCCTGGAACGGGATTTCTTTCCTCATTTTATTTTTCAACAGAGTTTAGGGAAACCTTTAAACACTCTGTTGATTTTGATGACATCTCTATCACGATAGATATCCCCTAGTCTTTCCTGTTGTTTCCAGGTTAACCACTGTCCATATATTGACTTTTTGCTTGGATTTCTCAGAAGGACACTAACTGTATCCAGTGAGTCATGTGTGAGCTGAAATCCAGTTGAGTAAAGTGTTTTTTTAATCCAAACAGACCTAAACTTCATGATTGTTGACTAGCTTAAGGGTTGCAATGAAAACTGCATCTAGGCTGTTAACACCTTGCAACTTATGAACTACTGCCACTGTTGAAGGGGTATTCCGGTCTTTTTTATGTGAGTGGGGTTGTATGGGTATCTTTTTTTTAAAATTAGTCTTTTTGGGCTTTTCATGCCTTTAATGTGATAGAGGAGGACAGTGGATAGAGTAGGAAAGGGGGAGAGACCCGGGAGTGACATGCGGGAAACAGGCTGCAGGCAGGATTTGAACTCAGGCCACCTGCTCGAGGGTGAACCTCATGGTGTGCAACCTAAACCATGAGGCCATCTGCACATCGTATAAGTATCTTTTTTTTTTTTTTTTTTTTAAGTTATTTTTTGGCCTTTGTGCCTTTATTGGATAGAGGAGGACAGTGGATAGCGTCGGAAAAGGGAGAGAGAGTGGGGAGTGACATGCGGCAAATAGGCCACAGGTCGGATTGGAACCCGGGCTGCCCACTTGAGGGCAAACTTCATGGTGCGCAGCCATATCCACTAGGCCATCCGTGCCCCGTATAAGTATCTTTTAATGTGCGATATTGATCATGCATTATTTATGAGATCTGTGTTGCTTTGTGCAAGTCAGCTTCAGTTTGTGAAAGTGTGTGATTGTGCAAAAATGTGACAACCTTTCTGAAGACCATGACTCCTCTCTGCACTTGTCTGTACTTTCACTCTCCCTCATTTTTTCTTAACTGCGGTAGTTAGTTATATATACCTCCAGTTTCACCCAGTGTCTTTTACTCCCTGAAGACTTATGGCTGTCCTCCAGTACAGAGAACATTGAGTGCACCAGTTTGTGATGATGATGATGACGATGATGATGATACATCACTTGTTTTAATACAGGTTGTCTATATCAGGGAGCTGGAGACAGCCAATGAGCTGGATCAATGCTGAGGTGTCTCCTCTGTCAGTCTGGAGCTGCTGGAGCACGTCTGAATCCTATTTCAAGAGGTGGCTGTTTGACAGTTCTTTTCTAAAGCTGCAGAGTCGAGACAGGTGACAGAAATCCTTTGACTACAGAGGATTTAATGTGTTTTCTGTTCAGGATAATTTAATCTTGTCAAACTGTTCTCCTTGAAGTGGAGATGAAAAACTGAATAATATGACGGTTGTTCATTTGATTTTTATCAAAAGAAAAGGAAAGAGAAAGCTCTAGAAACAAATTTAAGCTGTGTTAACAAGACAGTGTTTTGGCTTGTTGCCAGTTTGAACCGTGTCATCATAACATGAGTCACATGTTCTCATGGTCAGCCCACAGCAGGGTTTAATATATGCATAGAAAAATCCTTCATGTTACTGCATCATTTATGTGACCTAAAGACCAGATGGTTGGACATGAAGTCCTTCTGGAAAGCATTAATCCTGACTCTTTCTAGTCACATCACCATCATCTTTTCTTGGTCACTCTTTTTAAAAGTTAGATCCTCAGAAACCAGGTGGTCTTTTTGGCCAGCAGACATGTTTGGTGAGAAGTCAGACAGGAATAGAGATGAAGGGCAGAAAGGAGTATTAAAGCAGAAGTGAAACATAAAAGTGTGTTGACGTTAACTGTCCAGTGGTCAGGACTTCCTGCTTGATCCCTGACAGCTCAGCAAGCTGTTATTTCTCAGGTGGAAGCTTCTTTTCCTTTACCAGATCATCTTTCATCTGTTCTGGAAGCTCTGGTGCTGCTGTGCATTTATTTCATTGTAAACCAAACAGAGAAAAGAGTGTTTCTTTTTTATATTTTATATTTTTTCATGTTTATATCTTCAGGAGTGAGTATGTTCTCTTTGTTTAAAAGTGACTAAAGACATGTTTGAAGCTTAAACTTGCATCTGTGGAGAACAAACATGGTGTTTTTCTGTCAACACAAGTGAGACAGTTTCTGTGGGCTGGTCCTCAAATCTTCTTGCTCATGTAATAAAATTGAAAAGATTTATTCATTTTTTAGAGTGATACACAAGATGCAGGTGTAAACAAAAAAAGTAACGTATTATAGAATGAACTGTAAACAGGGTTAGATATTTCCTCCCATGATAACGACTTCCATCCTTACATTAGGAAGCCCTTCTAAAGCTAAGCAGAGATTACTCAGGTCAACAAGACTCGAATGTCAGATATAAATGGAAAAAACAGACAAAAACAGACTAATTGTTAGCATTTGCCTCTTTGAGGGAAAGTATATTTTTCTTCTATACTTCTTCAGAATCTAAGATGTACCTCTTTAACATTTATCATGTGATAACAAAGACAAATTCACTCCTTACTGAGGTTATGAGTTGCAGTGCCAACAGTGCAAATGCGCTTTTTAACTCAGTTTTATGCCAGTCTTTGTTTTCAGTGTATGTGTGCATCAGGAGTATGAAAGGCTGATTCTTTGCTTCTTAAAAGTTTGTGTCACAGTATCTCCTGAGAGAACTGCTTCAAAGATACAGTAACATACAGTAAACTGGTGCTACACTGTATACTGTCTTTACATTGCAGGATAGAATTCTTTTTTCTGGAGCAACTTTAAACTCTAGTTTGTCTCGTGTCAGCCTCAATAAGATCTGTGACTTCATTTCAGTTTGAGAGATTGTGCCATTAGATGTTTTTGTTTTCCTCTAAATTCAGTGAAAGGCCGTCTCCTGAGACAGAGTCAGATAATTCTCCACCCTGGATGCAGCATTAGCGTCTCCAGCCTGTGTGAGAGAGCTGTTAACACCCCCACATGATGAGGAGACAGTCTTGAGTGTCTTGTGGGTCTGGAGGACTAGCAGGTGTCTATCAGACAGTGTTAGTCTTTTAAGAGCATTGTGCTGTGATAATGCAGTGCGCCCAGAGGAGCAGGCTGTCCTGTGTGACTGGAGGGGGGGACTCTTGATTGCTTAGCAGCGGTAGCTAAGCAAAGCACTTAGAGACCTGCAGGCTCTCTGGAGAGGTTAGCACTCTGCGCCAATGACTGCTGTGGATGATCCCACCTCCAGCAAAAAGCACATAATTCACACACACACACACACACACATACACATTCACACACACAGGAACACGACTAATGCTGTCAGTTTTCGCCCACACAACAACAAGTTGCATTAGGTTTTAAACTAAAGGGGGAGGCGTCCATTTTCAAAACAGCGATGAAGAGCTTTTTGTTTGTTTCACCTCGAATGAACAAGACAACGTCATGACCTTGTTCTTTGGTGTTTGCTGTGATAGAATAGAGGACAGGGTGGAAGAGAACAAAACAGGGAAAGTGGGTTCAGGAGGGCGGGTTCAACCCAAGAGCATCATGGGTACATGTTGCACCTCTGACCTGGGAGAACTGACAAACAGATATAACTGTAAAAAAAAAAAAAAAGAAAACCTGGAGCCTTTGTTGTTCATGCACCCTGAAGCTAAGACTTCATAATCCACCTCATTTTGGTTCACAGCTGGTGCTTAAAAAATAGATATAAACTCTTTAGAAAAATGAAGCATGCCTGAAAACTGTGGTGTGTTAGATGTTAAAAATAGAGATGTGGCAATACAAGAATTTTGGATATGATAAGCCAATTATTATCAACACCTGGTGGGATACTTCAGTAAAACATATTGGACACTTTTGGGCAATCAAAGTTGTTTGATTCTGTTTATTTGTTGTTTGTGTTTCATCCTGCATGATAGTTAGAATGAAGATCTTTCTCCCTGATTTTTTTTTTTTTTACCAATGATTAAGAAGAAGTGTGTGATCATGTAGTTTTGAACTTTGTTCTAAATATTGTAGTGTCAGTCATTTTGCAGTGATTTTGAGCTCATGGTTGTTGCACAAATTGGACTGTTAGTCATAACGTACTGTTATGGAACAGCCCATTTGGCTGTAGCATTAGCCACATGCACAACTGTAAATAAACAGGAGGTTAAATAATTGCACCATGAAAGTGAGGCAGGTGCAGGTGACATCAAAAGTCCTGGAACTTTCTGGAAAACCCCCGTCCAACAAATACAAATACAAATACAAATTTCAACTAAATTTCCTCTAAATCTCAAAATTGTCACACTTTTCCAAATGATTTATGGATATGTGTTCTCTTCACATATTTTGAATTGTAGAGTAATGCTTGAGCTCAATGTTTGCCATCTTTTAAAAGCCTAACAGGTGTGGTAATCTCTTAAAGTGTCTGTAATGGTGGGGTCTACTGCCATTAAATTTAATGCACCGTGGGGGTTATGCATCCTGCTTTTCCTTTTTTTTTATACTATAGCACACATGGTCCCTTTTCATCACTACTAATGATGTGCACACAGGTTCAGATTAGGTGGACAACTTTTCGTGACAGGATTTGTGACATTGTTATGTCCCTTTTCTGCTCACATTTTTTCTGCATCAGACTTCATGTAACAGCTGCATCTTTATGAAATACTGAAAGATCTCAGCAAGTGATGCACTGATGCAATCCTGGAATAGGTATCAGTTTCTGTAGGTGCAAAAAGTGAAATCAGATACCAGTGGGTCGATATCAGATCTTGCTGATTGTTACCAGCAACTTTGACTTCATCTGTGTTTAATTCCTCACTGATCCACTGCTGAGGTTTACAGGCAAACTGTTATGATACTGTCAGTTTAAATGTATTTTTATTTAATGTTGGTGTACAAAGTTAAAAAAGCCGGGAGTTATCAGTCTCATCCTATATTGAAGAATAGAGATACCAACGATATCAATGCGCAGTTATCAGTATTGGTATTTGGTCTTTAAAGACATGTTGTTTTTGTCAAACTGTGCATGAAGAAAGCTGGCAGTGTAGTGGCTGTGACAGAGAGGAGAGCAGAGGCCGACACACATTGTGCAGAAACAAGCAGCTGTACATGTTTGGGTGGAGTTAGTGGAGCTTCAGTGAAGTTGAGCAAACCTGTTTCTCTATTGGTCCACTTTCTGTTCAATAGTAATGCTGTAATGTTTGTTGTAATTCGATATAAAATTGTATTGTTCAGTGAAGTGAAGCAGAAAAAACCCTATTTTCATTTGTAGATTCTTTTTATTTCTGTACTTTCAAAATTCACTCTGGTTTATTGACAGACAACCTCCAAGGATGTTCAGATTTAATCATAAAGTATTTGAAAATACCTCGAGAAAATAATTCAAAGAAAGCCAAAATACCAACAGAGAGCCTGGCTGACCATTTCTGCTTTGCCTCTTATCACCATGTTACGTAAAACCTTCAGTAGCTACAATAATCTGGGAATGGAGTGTATTAGATCCCAAAACACCAAACTGTGAAGCATCATGATCAAATTACACATTCATACACTCTAAAGCTACTCTGTGGGTGAACTCTGGCAGTCTGTGCACTGCGCTCACTGTGTGTATATCTGTGTTAGTGTGTGCATTTTCTCCTTAGTTTTTGATGACACCCAAATAATGAATCATGACACGCCAAAGTGTTATAGCGCAGCGTTGTGTGTTCGCCTCATTAGTCACTCAGTGTGCTGTACCAGGCTGCTCTGCATGCTCACACACCAACACACTCGTACACACAGAAAAAGGGCCTCAGACTCCATAGAACCACTGCACCATCCAAATTAATTCTGGCATCTAAAATAACACATGCTCTGGGTGATACGTAGTAATGCTGTGTGTGCATGTTTCTCACAGTGAAATAATAGTTAGTGTCCACGCTGAGTGCACAGCAGTGACTCTGTTCAGCCGGCCGAGGAGCCAAATTTAATTCAATCTAAGCGGTCAATTTGATTTTGCTCTGGGAAGCTTCTTATTCAACTACATTGGTAATCTGATTAGGATGTGAAACAGCAGATAAAACATCTTACGGTCAGTATGGAGCTCCAGTTTAGGAGTTTAACAATGTTATCATCACTAATTTGGATCTTTACTCACCCTGCTGGCTCATCCCCTGCAAATTAAGACCATCATGGTCGTTTTGCAAGTCTGCATAAATTTCATATTTTGAAATCATTTAATTGTAATGCAGAACTAAATCGCTTTGAAAACTGTTTGGGGGTGAACTCTGCTTAGGATGCAGCTGTGGTACCCCCAAAAAAGTTAAACATTGCCATGTTTGCTTGCCAGCACCAGAATAACTAGTTATAGATGGAGATGTTGATATTTTTACTGTTTTCTGGGCCGAATATGCTGGTTATTTGTTGGGTTACAGGGCCAGAGCTTTGATCAGTGGCTGCTTCTATAATGCTATAATCATTTACTCCCTGGAGGTGAAAGAGAACTGATGGTATCTCTCCAACCAGTGTGGACATGCTGCATTTGATCCAGTGAATCAAGTAATGCTGTTTGTTGGCTATTTCAGATTAAGGGGCCATTCACACAATAATGGTTTAAGGTAAAAACACAAAGGTATTTTTGTATTTCAGCCTCTCGTCTACACGGAAATAGCGTTATAGCCAACCTTAAACCAGAAACTTTCAAAATGACTCCAGAGTGGATTTTTTTCTGAAATGCAGTGGCCACAGTTGCCACGTAAACAGCAAGCCGGAGTTCTCAATGGAAACGCTGACGTCACACTCTGCATTTGCCATGCCCAAACCAGAAACTATTTTGCATTGTTGTGTAAACAGGGCCTAAAATAGAAGCTAACTACCCCACATTGACCTCCAAGGTTAGACTAAAGGTTGGTGACACAGGCTTTGGTAACATTAGCTGCACTTAGAAAACAAATTTAGCTTCATAAAGACTGGGGTTCCCTGTTAAATTGAGTTTATGTAAATAAAGCTTGATAGTGACTGTAATGTGAGCATTTTCCCACCTTTAAATAAGGGAGAATTAGAAGTTAACTTTCCATTTCATGACCTTGACATTAGTAGACACACTAAAGCGAGTTCTCAGACTCACCTTAAGGATGGAAAAAAAAAGATGGAAAAATGAAAAAAGGGAAATCTTTCATATTTCAGTTCAGTTATACTACAATGATTCCTAGAATAGCCAGACCAGCTTTTTATTTTGTAAAAGATTTATTATAATTTAAAAAAATATTCAAATAAACTGTTTTTGATTTTCCCTGAGCATTATACAATATTAAAATTGTCAGCCCTCCATCTTCATATTTTTCCCTACATTTTGCCAATATTCAGTCGTGTATGAGACAGTGAAACATTATGCAAAAGCCTCTAAGTGATTGATTAATCTACGGGTCATTTATCACAGCAATAGCTTCTTAATCACTGTTTGCATAATTAGCCTTTTAGTCAAGTTTGACTCAAAGCAGTGCTGTAATTTGAAAGAGTGAGCCAAGCTGACCTGATTTGGGGTAAATGTCAAACTCTGATATCCAAAAAGAATTTAAGTTTTAGTCTTTCTTGTTGCAGTTTGCTGAAATATTCTGAAATAAACACAAACAGAGGGCCTTACACATCTAAATGTATCTTATTCACAGCCAACATGTTTATAAGATGTTTGGATTTGGAAAAAGGCTCAATAATCTCCTCCCTCTTACTTTGAAAAATTCTCATTTAATGTCGTTTCACTTTTATGTTACATAGGTTTTGATGGACTCCACACTTCAGTGTTACGACCCTTTAAACTTCGTATATGCTCATTTCTCTTTTTTTTATAGCCTTATAAAAATGTAAATGACAGATAACTATGTAAATGAAAATATTTGTTTGTCTCAACGAAAGCAACTCACTTATTCAAATAGTTTAAGCATGCATCTGAATACACACACTCACACTCGTGCATACTTCCTACGCTCGCTTTGAGGACACATTTTCTCCAATGGGAGGAGGTCATTGCTGCATAAAAGGAGCTGAAGGTCATTGTATTTGGACTTGAATGAAAAATATGCTTTATATAAATGGCTGTTTTTAAAAAATCTTCATCTGCTCCAGCCACTCAACTCAGAGCCTCGGACTGCTCGCTCCCTCCAATTTATTTTCCAGCCCTTTGAGCATTTCTGCAAACATGCATTCAAATGCAATAGGCCAATTATCTTTTGTTTCATTTTGAGAATGCAGAGTCCATTCATGACCAAACCATTCCTTAAATTTGTAGACTAATTAGTTTGGGCTGCAATGGGTTTAGTCCAAGGTTGTTATAGTTAATGAAATCTAATGAACACAAGAGAGAGGAAAAAGAAAATAAAATCAATCCATCTCATTCATAAACTCACTATTTTGGGTGAATAAAATCTTTCTTGTCTTTACAGTACATGCTGGTTGGGGCATGTGCACAAACAGGTCTAAGTCCTCATTTTGTAGGCTTGCAGAAGGTTATTGATAGGGGAAGTTGGGGAAAAAGCAGCATAGGTCCATTTGTGATTATGTTGACTGTGACTGTGTCTCTGATTGGAGCAGGTGCCTCCCAGTTAAAGGTTGAAAAGTATGTAGAACATTTCTCGAAGTGAAGAATCCCACTCATCTCAAAGTCCATTTGAAGAGCTCGAACAAGGAAGCTAACGCTGCTTTTCTGGTCCAGGTAAGGGAGAGCACCCAGTCGCCTTCCTGTGTAACTGATGCCAACCCCCGGCCAAGAAGCATGATGGGGTTCAGACGATTGTAGAGTAGACAACGCTGATGCAAAGCTTTCTTGTTTTATGCGTAGGGTTGTTTATCTGCCCTCAGTGAATACATTTTTTAACCAAAACTTAATATTTTTACAAATATGAAAACTAAACTAAACCAGATAACCTGCTTTAAAAACTAAAAAAACTAAACTGAAATTGAAAAAAAAAAAAAAATTAAAACATAGCACATATAAGAAATGAAACACTATAATAACCTTGTTAAAGTAATCCTTTATTCCCTAATTTATTAAATTGCTTCTATTGCTGCAGCTACTCTTCCAATGGTTCATATACAAACAAAATACAGAGTATACACAAAACAACACAGAAAATACAAGTTATCAGCTATAATAGGTGCACTAAAATTACAACAGTAATGACAAACAAATCAAGATATACATAATGTGATATGATAAGGATCAGAATTTACAACATGTATTACAGTAATAATCAATCAATTTTCATTACTTAGTATTCAAATTTTTTTCTTACTCGTCTCTTGAAACTGGTTTCACTGGGGTCAGAACATTGATAACTGAGAAAATATTCCACATTGTGATGGCTTGGTACATTACAGCTCTGTCCAGTGCATCATTTCTGGGCTTATGTTTCACTATGTGATCTCAAGGAGTCTGCCTGGTCCTGAAACAGAGATTATCTCTCACATAATTTATTTGAGAGTACAGACCATTTAGTTTCTTGCCATAATGAATGCTCCTGAAGAAGTGTACAAGGTTAAATTCCAACCTCTTGTCTACTCTGAGCCATGAGAGCTTGGCATCCATACTCTCTGTGTTTAAAATCACACCTGATGGACACACTAAAGTGAGTCTTGCCACTTTATTTTGTTATTTGAAGCTTAGAAAGATCTGCTTTGGCTGCACTGGACCAGCCTGGTGAGCAATAATCACACATTTTACCTCATGGACCCAAAACGTTGATTGATGTCACATTTTCATCCGTCTGTTTACTTGTTTTTCAACTCAATTGGATCACGCCTAGCAGTTTTTTTTAACCAATTCTTAAGATTTTCTTTGGCTTGGACTGGAAAGTCAGTTGTTAACATTTACAGACCTGTTTGAGAAATGAAAATGCTCAGAATCTGCATCACTGGTGTGCAAACTGTGGGGTCAGTTTGTGTGTATGTGTGTATAAATGTGTGTGTGTGTGTGTGTGTGTGTGTGTGTGTGTGTGTGTGTGCGTGCTTTGCGCGAGAGCGAGCTATAATTAGAAAGCTTCACTCCCAAGGGTCTATTGATTTTGCCAAGAAGGAAGGGCTGATAAACGGTCCAGCTCTTGTCATTACTCAACGGACAATTAGCCACTAACCAGCACTTACTAGAGCTGCTGCCACGAGTATTTTAGATCTAAAACTTCAGTCCAATGGCCACAAAGAGATACTAAGCAGCCATGAAATATTAGATAAAGCTGGGCCCTTGCTGCTCCGGTTTGGCCCTCTGTAAAGAAACTGTAGTAGACACTTCCACAGCTCCAACTCTCATGTTCTGCTGTTGCCTTTCTTAGCAAACTATAACGCAAATATTTCACCTGTGATTAGATGGACTGTCTAAATGGCGCTTCAGACCTCTTAAAGCTCTTAAAGCTCTTTTACATAGATGTCAGGTTTAGCAGGTTTGATACAGGCCTTTTGAAAGCTACAGAGTGTGAAACTATATGTATGCATCAATGCATTTCTTCTTACTGTGTCTTTATTGCCACCCCACAATAGTCCATTTAAACAGTATGTTAATATCCCTGTGCCCCTCAAAGTTCAGTTAGCAAGTCTCCCTCCCTTTCTCTCTCTCTCTCTCTCTCTCTCTCTCTCTCTCTCTGTTTGTGTTTAAGGGGAAAAAGAAAGAGAGACTGTTGTGGAAAGTCTCATTGAAAGAGTGTGTGTATGTGGAAACCTCTACTGTAATCTGAACAGGGGTATCCTGTCCACCTGTGTGTGTGTGTGCACCATAGTAGCCTCAAACACACACACATGAACACAGTCTCCCATCCACATGCAGTCTGAAAAGTTCTCTTTTTATAGACAGAAGATTGTCAGAAGCTAAAAAATGAAGCACTTAGTCTGAAATTGCCTAACGTCTCCCCTGATGATGCAGCAATAGAAACAATGTTTAGAGCTTTGCCGATAGAAATTGGAAATGTCAGACCTGAATCACTTTTTCATCACCAGATCTGACACATTTATCTCTAAAGAAGTGCTCTAAAAACAGGTTATTACTAAAAGAGCTGGTTCTTTCAGAGGCACTTTTCTACCATTAAAAACGTATGGATTCTGTCGACTCAGGAGTGGATGAGACACAAAAACGTAGTCTGACACAGAAAAAATTAATCATAGCCCTAAAACCAGACCAAAACAGACAAATACTTCATTATCTCTTATTGTGTGTACAGTGTACATGTCTAGATATAGTTCTTAAACTAATCTTGAATAATGGTCCAATGGTATTAGCTGGGGGTGAGGGACAAAGATGTTTTGGCCATGACTGATCATTATCAAATACAACTGTGTTATACTGCTCTGCAAAGTCCTGATTGGTCAGGTTATAGTATGTCACGTGGAAGAGTAGTTGAATCAGTGAGCAGCAGAAGCTAGCCTCACCTGTTCTTCATGACACATTATTTCTGTATGATGACTCTTGATACCATAACCTGCAGTAGCCGGTGTCTTGTGCACTGTTTGGTGATTTGCTTTAGCAACTGTTCCATAAAATCTCCAAAGACTTATGGGTGCTGCCAAGGTGCCAGCTGGATCACACAGCATCATCAAGACTGATGGACAGAGCGCCGTTAGAGACAGTAATAGGGTGAATAGGTAGAGCGAGGCCATTCTTAAAGCTTTATTGCTTCATTTTCCTACATAGCACTGGTCCATCAGGGCCTGTCAATCAATCCTCTTCATGACGTGTGGGCCTAATATCAGTCAGATGTATTTCATTCTCCTCTAATGCTCAAACGGCCCTGCTTTTTTTGGTTACCATGACTTCTTGATGCTGCTGAAAGCGTAAGGTGAATGGCATGGTGGAGGGATGGGAGTCATTTTAAAGAAAAGAGCCTATTTGGAATAGTATATGCAAATAGAGTGTGTGTGTGCTGTGTGTAAGTTTAGGTGTGTATGATGAGGATTTGTATCCTGTGACCCTTCAGCTTGTTTTGTATTCAGATGTGAAATGAAACTGAGGATGTGGCTCACAGGTTAAACACTGTGTGCAGACTTTTTTTTGCTACGTGAGAAACTGGATTACTGTCTCATTCTGAAACATCCACAATTAATTCTCTGACTGATGTAAAGCAGGAGCTTGATTCACGGGCCAAGGATTCCCCCTCTTATGTGTATTTCTATCTCTTTCTCATATTCATGTTTGCAGCTCCTCAGACTCACACACACACACGCACACACACACACTTACACTCACACAAAGGAGGCTAGGAGATGAACTTCTTCGTCAGCTTGTATTCATACTTGCTTTGATCATAATATTCTGTGTTACATCCCTCTGAAACTGTTGAGAGATCAAAGCTGCACCAGCACCACTTGTGTTTTGATTCATGCAGTTGAAGAAAATATTTTTAGTCCCAAACAGGCCGTGTGACCTTTCAGAACAGAAACTGCTCTACTGAATGTGTCGGTGTGGTTTTCAAGCTGTTAGAGGAAGGAGATAAATTAAGTTGTTGGATTCTTTTTTCTGTGTTCAGCTTTTGTAATTTACTTCTTTATTTGTTTTTTGGTGAACTAACACAGCAGGGGCTCACTGTGTTTGTTACTCTGCAGTTATCCACGACTGCAGCAGAGTTTTGAGAACCACTTCTAAAATTGATGAATCTGCTTCAGAGTGAAATCTCTCTCTGTATTTGCTGTCAGAGATGGATCATTCCTTGATTATTCTTGACAAGAACAAACAAGTTAACACTCAGCACAGTCGTGAATGTATGCCTGTAGCTAGCTGCACCTGACGCTCTGTGATGAGTCGTGCAAGACATAAAAGAAAAAGCAGTCCTTCAGAATATCAGTAACTGAGCGTTGGTGAAGCCGACATTGTTCTTCTGTGTGTTTTTGCTGGACCAGGTGTTGCACAATGCTTTAACTCAGTTGCGCCACTTTTGTCATGGTGCACACCAGATGGGAAGGGTCATGATCATCTGTTTGGACAGAGGTGGTGTAGATGGTGTAGTTCTGTTGTGGTTGTCTGTTCCTTCCTTATTAAAGTAGCCAACTTGTACAATTAAGCTTTAGAATAAGCTGCTATTTTGTACTTTTGTACATTTTTTACGAATTCATCCTCTCTTTTTCTTTTAGTTTGGCTTGAATTTGGCCTTCAGTGCTCTGTCATTGAACAGACACTTTAGTCCAACACAAGCAAGAATGAAGACTGGGAAAAACCTTCATAAGTGCAAAAAAGTTCTCTAAGCTTGTGTGGTCACAAGTGCTGCCATTCAAAGCCAGAAGAAGTGCTTTATTTCTTTTGAAATAATCCTGCAAAAACTAACCATAACTAATAATTCACGGCAACAACATCGTTAAACATTCATTAACATTCCATATTTGGTGCTAATGATTTACTAAGAGCTAAGTCTTTGACCTTCTGGTTCATTCTGTTCTGTAATCAGACATGCTGAGCTGGAAGCACCAGGAGTCTTTCACAGGCGGAGTACAGTGGGTGAGGGGGGGTGTAGACCTGGAGGAGGGATTCCAGGTAGGCCGGGGCTGTTCTAGTCACTTTTTGCCAGAAGAAGAGTTTTGAATGTGACTAGAACAGCCACTGGAAGCCAGTGAAGAGGGATTGACATTTTTTGCTGGTAAAAAAAACAGATGTGCTGCTGCATTCTGGGTCATCTGCAGAGGTTTAAATGTACGTGCAGCAGAGAGGCCTGCTAGAAAACCCTGCTGCCACAATGTCTTGTGCTACTTCAATGTTTGATGTGTTTTTGTTAGCTTTTATGCAGAAATCTGAATACAATGAGGAAATAGTAGTAGAGGCCTCAGTTCATATTCATATTTGATAGAATACATGAATGAGTCTTCTCAGTGACAAACAAAATCTGCAGTGTGGTCGTCAAATCATGTAGACTCTTCCAGATTCATACACCTCACATGACAGTGATTCTGTTCACATTTAAACCCCATAACAACAGCAGTTGGATGCTCTCATAAATCCTTCATGTGGCTCCTGAACAAACAGAACAGCTCTTTTTTTCTGATTGCAGTGGTTTTACAGAGTTCTCAGTTTGTCTGTAGCAGGTTTTGTCTCGTAGTGTTTTGGCTGTTGCTCATTTATTTATGGCTCTGTCTTTCTACAAAGTGATATGCTCATAGTAATGGTCCTAAATAGCCTTAATTATGACATCTTAAGTTGACGAGGACTTCTTTCTCCTTCCAAAAACATCTTTTACATTCATCTGACTGTGCTGCAACAAAGACTTGATAACATTGATTATTAAAGTGTTGGAATTTTGTCTCTAACTGACTTGAGAAGCTGTTTATATCCCATGTAAACTTGACCGTAGTATGTTGGAGGTTATGCAAAATTGGTATTCAAAGTAAACAAGGATACCTGTGAAACATGGCAGAGAACGAGAGAAGGGTCCACCTGAAAACTTTGTACTCTAGGAAAAACCAGAAAGTGTGTTGATAGAAAACTATACACAGTAATTATTTTTTAAATGAAGAGCTAAGGGATGATCCAAGTATACTCTGTTATTAGCACATTTTTTGCACAGAGCTCACCTTAATTTGGAAAAAAAATCCAGTTTTTGATCAAAGGGGATTGAAGAATGAAGGTGCGTGTTTTATTCCTGATTATTCTGTTCCTTAAAAAGAAAAAAATAGTCAGATTATATAGTCAGTGGATTATTGGAACAATGGTTATTTGAAGTCCTTCACCTGAGACTTCCTGGAACAAAAAGTGTGAGCTTTTTTCGTGACGGAAAAGTCTTGCTGGCCCAAGGATGTTCAGTACATCCAGTCCCCAGTAACATGGCGAAATCAGGATGAACAATAAAAACAAAGCAACCAGTTGTCACGTCACCCTGTTCCCACAGTTCAAAGACCATGCAGAATTCATACTGTGCATAGATTTAATTGTTTGCATAGTTGTGATATGAATATGTATATCCCTTTTACAGAAGAAGAACTGTAATCTTGTGGGTTTTCCTTCTGTTAAGGACAGATTTCTAGCGCTGGGAGGAGCTAACTCTGCTTGGAAAGTGCCAAACACCTCAGTTGGAGGTGATGCACAGAGACACTCAGCAGTGCCTGGCTTTGACTAACCTACCTGTCCCTGCGGCTTTTACTCTGAGTGCAAAATCGAAGGCACTCATCAGAGCAACATTCATCTGCAGCACTCAGTTGTCACTCACCATTATTCTCCTAAGTGAAGGCTAATGCATTAAACATTTACTCCTCTCTCTGTTTCACCTCTGGAGAGGCACAAATGTTGTCTGCAGCCTCAGACGGAGCATGGGAGCATCCTTGTTGTGGGCCGACTTATTTGCTTGTGAAGTGGTTTTTATATCATTTAGAATTATTGCAGAACCTCGTTCCCAGGGGGCTCTGGGAGGGAATGGTCTGAAGCATTGGCGAGTCATCATTGTCTCGCCTTTTCATCCACATACTTGGTTATTCTCTAACTTTAACTTTAAACTCTTCCTGCTTTTCATTACTTGTAAATTTCACTGACATATTTAGACTGAAATATCTTGGGCTGTACAGAGTTGACCCATCCATTGGTTCTACTGGTGTTATTAGATTTGAGTAATGGGAGACATCAATTTACAACGACCAAAACTTTATAACTGAATGATCTTATATAAACAGTGTAATCAAAACCAGGGTTGTTATTGTTGATGGAATAGGCTGCTTTTATCTCATGCTTACATCAGAGATGTTAGATGCAGGCTAGTATAACCTGAAATTAATTTTTTGATGATATCAGACCAATATTCAATACAAATATTGGATTAGGAATCCTTAGTTAACGTAAATAAGCATAGCACAGGTTCTCTTAAAATTCTGGAAAAAGTTTTTGGTCTGTCTATTTGTGTGTGTATGTGTTTTTATTTCCTAACCATATGAATACTTTTGGTAGACTAGGCAAACACATGTAAAAATTTCTGTCCTTGAAAGTAAAGTTGAATAGTGAAGAGTAGAACCAAATGTGCCTCTAAGACAAAATTATTCTGAGGCTTTAACAGTAACATGCAACTGAAAAAAGTCTATTATAAAAATATTGCATTTATAAATTTATCTTGCCCTACTTCCCTTTCTCCCTCAGTTGTCTCAAACCTTGCCCTTTTCCTTTCTCTCTATTCATTTTCTTCTTTCTCATCCCCTTATTTATGGCCCCTTGAGGTAGAAATTCTCTTTTTGCCTCCCTGCTTTTCTCCCCCTCCTCCATTCATCTTGTCCTGCTGACTGGGGAATTAGAGAGGAGGGACAAGAAAGTCTGACATCCAGCATCGACCCTGCTGCCGTCCTCAGAGGCATTAGTATGCAAAATATCTGATGGCTGAAGAAGCCCCTGTCTTCTGTTATAAACCGAGGAGGGGCAGGAGGAAAGTCCTGTAACTTTTCAGAGGACTGCAGACTCCATGGTGCACTGTGTTGGTGTGTTCCTGGTTTGCACTTGGAGCAGTGTGGCACTCTGAACACCCACCAGGACACCTCATGCAGTTTTCCCTGACAGATCCTTTTTTAATGTGGCTCTTAAAGAGTTTTCCTTTTCTTTGCAGAACTTTTTGCAAGCACAGGTATTTAAAAAGTCCCCGCAACATTAGCACAGTTTTACCCTGAGAGCTCCTTAGAGCCATTGTAAGAATGTCATTCTCATTACTTACTGTATGCTCCACATTACAGCAGCTCTGTGGTTACCCTGTGTTTGACATGAAAATTAGGAGAGCTGAAGCGCTGTGCTGACAGGTACCACTGTTCTGGAGCTGATAAAATGATACAAATCTGAATCTTTTGTCCCTGTTCAAAACTCTGATTGTGTGCTGTATGCTGAGTTAATCAGAGATACGAGTAACTATGTACTTTATCATGACTTAAGGGGTCCACAGGACGTGTTTCAGGTTGTCTGTCAGTTCAGTATCTTATAACAGTACATATCTCAGCTTCAGGGTGCTGCTCTTGACTGGTAGATGACAGTAGACTTTGGGAGACAAGTTGAGTTCTCTCTACATGATGACAACATCACCCTCAGACCTGATATCCTCCTGATATAAGAGGTGACAACTGCCATTCTGTGGCAAAGGGTTCAGTAAGAAGGCCAAACAGAGGAAGCATCTAAAGGGAGGAGGAAGAACGGACACTTGTTCAGTCAGAGGGTGCAAAGGCTTTGCAGAGAAGGGCACACTCTTTCATGCTTATAGCTTCGAGGTGGCTCTGGATCAAGAGAAAGTTCAGTCTCGGCTGAGTTCGACCTGAAACAATGGATGACCTCAGGTTTACAGCTCTGATAATGTGACCCTGCTTAGCATTAGAGGATGGTTCACCACAACAACAACAACAACATTATGACCTGAGGGGAATATCTTTTGAATCTTAAACAGAATACTACTTGAACATTGACTTGAACTGGAGGATCAACTCATTAAAGTGCTTAGAAATGTCTTTCAGGCCTTCAAAACGTTTCATTGGTCAGGTCATGTCCTGTAGTTAAAGAGTGTGTCCATGGCGCTGTGTAAAACTGTCTGGCCATGAACCAGGAAGTCTTTATAGCTTATAGCTCTTAGAGCTATAGATTTTGAAATTTCTCAGATGATCAAGGTCCACTCCCAACACATCCATATGTTAAATAGTCTATTACTAGAACAGCACCACCCTCTGGAAACACATGGTAATATTGTTGACGTAGGTTATCCTATCTTAACCAAATTTTGCACACATGATCACAGTCCCACTGTGGGCTTAAACACACATGCATTCAGGTGATAGGAATAGTGCCACCTATTGGACACAGGCAGTATTTACTCTCATTAACACCTTCAAACATGCTTCAAATAATCAGTGGAGGGACCTGCTTATTACTGCTTGCAGCTGTAATTATTATTCTTGTCAAAACTATCTCAAATTTAGTCCCTTTAATGTGCATGTCCAAATCTTCAAGTCCTGACATCCATACCTTGGGTTTAGTTTATGTCAGAACTGATTCTGATAACAGTATCGATTGGTCATTCACTTTTCTGTAACATGAGGATGACACAGAGACTAAATTCCAGACTTTTGTATCTTGAGTAGAAAAGATGCTCTCGCTTATCTGTTCCATATCAAAACAGATACCCAATACAAGGATTGAATCAGTGCATCCCCAGTTCAGGGATTTCTTGACAGAATGTTTTTGGCTTTACATTAAGACTTCATTTCCTATCTGTCATTTCTACCTTCCTGTCCTCATGAGTTTTATAACTCATGAAAACTAAGTGTTTTTTTCCCCCTTTTTCCTTTTTTTCTTTTTTGAACTATATAGACAATATACAATTTATCTCTTGTTCTAGCCACATCCACACTGCCATGCTCAAAATTTGATGTATATTGTGGTTAATACATTGCTTTGATTCTGTAAGTCCATTGTTGCATTTTTTACTGACTAAAAAAAAAAACCTGTTACTCATTTTAAAAGGTGAAAGGTTTAACACTTTTCCGGTCCTCATCTGTGAATTAACTTCGTGTTTACTTTGTTTTGAGTTTTGATAGCAGAAGGTTCAGGGTTGATTAATTTTTCATCTGGTTGAATGAGAATAAAAACATTTTCAAAAGAAGCTCCTGTTCAAAGCTCGTTTGAACACACAGGTTTGAGGAGTTCAAAGATGATGCTGACCACAGAGCACCAGCTGCGTTCCCTCTGAAGTCCTACGTCTCTACCATCACTTCAGCCTACAACAGCCAATGATGGAGCTCTTTAGTCATGAATAATAGCTGCCCTTTCTCAGACAGATGAAGCCTTATTGACATAATGCACCACGTGTGTCTTGAGTTCTGAAACGGCTGAATCTGAACTGAAAAGAAAGTGAAGTTGAGTGCAGAGTGGCAGAGAGGTTAAATGTCTCTGAAGATAAAGCTTTCAACTTCTCTCTTTTTTTCTGCTTATGAATGATTTATGAGGCATCAAGAGTACAGTGAAACTCAGCAACACGGCTCCACAGACTGTATATAATTTATTACAAATTATTTTTTTCTGTGCACATCACACAGAAGAAGGCAGAATTTAGATTTCGAAACCAAAGTCGACACTACCAATCTTTCTCAAAGTAGTACACGCTCTGTCGACTGATTATGCGACAAGGATGTAGAAATTGTAATTTGATGCACAATGAAAATGTATTCTGTAAAAGAAACAGCTCAAGAGCTTACTTACGACATGGTTTATCTACATTAAATGAAAGGAGTGATCTCGATTTTTGATCACACTCCAGAGCAAAGGCCAGTCCACTCCTCTGTGGAGATGACAAATGCTGATTTGACTACCTGACACTTGCCCTCAGGGCTGAAATGTAGTCATAAAAGTCCATTAATTAGAGGAAGCTTTACTTGACATTACTGATATTATAATAATTATGCAATTAGCAATAATTTTATTGCAGACTGTGACTCAGAAGGCTTTGTCTGTATCTTTATGTGTAATGGACATAAAGTACATATGGGTGAAAATGGCAACTTATAGAATGGAGTCAAGATTTTGAAATTAGAGGGTTTGAGGAATAAAAAAAATAAGTGAATTTTACACCTAAAAAATGTCCCTGACTCAGAATTTAATAACTCTGGTCTGTATTTTTTCTTTTGCTCAGCTCATCTCTGGTTGACAGTAGCATTCCTCCCACATGCGCCCTCCTAAGTCATTCCCATCATTTGGGATTGAGCGTGCAGAAACAACCGCCCTGAGTTGCTGGCTGTCTGTTGTGGCCCTGAACCCCACTGAGAGCTGGAGTTGTGTTTGCAGAGCTGATTGATGGTGTTGACATATTATTGTGAAAGTCTGTTAGGAGGATGTTTAATAACCCAGCACAACTAATGATGTTGAACACGTACGGCATTATTATGCTTCAGCAACCTCATTTTTGTGTGTGAGTAATTGTGTTGGTCTACACCTGTGTGTGAAGGATTATGCCTGTGCTCGTCTGTTTGACTGTCGTTGTGTTCGTAGAGAGCGTGCATCACTGTTGTGTTTTTATAGCATATAAATTATTTACCTCCTTGCATTGATTGGTTTGAGTGTGCACTGGTATCCTCATTTTACTTACACCCTACTTGCTATAAGTTGTTTAATGATGGGATCCCAACTTGGAGTGTTGGCAGCTAAACACAGTCAAATATTGAAGTCAGAAAGACTCTGTGAATGCACAAAAGCGTGACAAAAACAACAGTCTCCCGTGATTAAATGAAGCTTACTTCTTCCACCCCTGCTTAGCCTTTGAATACCAAGCCAATCACATCCAACGCTGTTGCAGTGATATTTATTCAAGCACTTAAAAGGCACTGGAAGAATAAATGACAACAGCATAGACTCCAGTTATTGGGTTGTATGTCTTTCCAATGCCATTAGGACTTAATGCAGCAGTTTTCAAAGGGAAGAGAGAGGAAATGGAAAAGCATCTGATGGAAAGAGTGGAGGGTAATGGGAAGTGGGAGAGGCTGAACGAAAACACTGGAACAGTACATTGGATTTCTACACACAGTTTTCAGGTAGCGGAAAGGATATCAGAAAAATCGGACCAAGTGAAAACCCTGAAGTCATGTTGACGAGTGCATCCAATTGTGTCCATTATATGAAATCTCATTCATTTGTCTTTGTAATTAAAAGAAACATGGACTGGGTTATATGACAGACAGCTAATTAACTCATTACTCGTTAATGGAACAGCCTCAGAGTTAAACATGTATGGTTAGCATGCTAATGATGCAGACAAAACAGGAGTTAATTACACAACATGCTCTGCATACGTAAAACAATAACTTAACATTCGTCACATACACTTTGACTTTCCCCTGTTACTCACCTCAAAGATGATAAATTTGATTTTGGCTTATTTCTTTTCACAATTCAGACTGATGAGCTGACCTTTAGAACAAAAAAAAGTGTGCACCAAATTGTTTGAGCAGACATGAGAAAAACTGTAATCAGTTGCTGTGTCTTTCAGGCAGGTGCAGGCTTATGTTGTTCTCAGTGATGGAAACACTAATTTCTGCCATTCAGGGCTGTTGTGACAGCACCTCAGTCTATAACCTCAAATTATGATGCTGTCTGCAGCTGCTTGTTCAGGATTACTGGCTCTAATCAGTTTCAATGCACCTGTGGCAACAGAAAAACATCAGCCTGCAGTCTATTACCTGCCTCCATGTTGACACATAAGTGCTGGATTTGACAGTGATACTGAAAACTAAATATGGACATTCAGTTCCATTTAGGGCCGTCATGTTAATCCTCCAGGGACTGGGATCAAACCCAAAGTCTAGGCCTAAAAATGCTCACTGGTGCACAGACAGACAACTGTCCAGTAAAGTTTTTGATCAAAACTGAGTTACCTCTGAACTGATACCAAACCCATCAGTGACTGGCACCACACCCTCTATGGCTCACTTGTTTTCTTAAAGCAAGTCTTTTCTTGCTTTGCAGTAGACTACAGGAAACTTTTAGTGCATAGTTATAACTGAGACTGGTCCTCCCTTGCTCTGCATAGTGAAGCTTCTTCTTGTTTCTTAAGGTCCATCTCCAAGGTGACATTACTTTTGACTGGCTAAATAAAGTATACCCAGTGGTGATGCCCCTGGCTAGTCAAGAAAATGGCGGCTTTTCCATACGATCTTAGTCAACGGGGCTTGTTAAATCTGCTGCTGGTGCAACTAAAACTGGAGTAATGAGAAGCTATAACCAAGGTGGGTCAGTTTTCATTTCCATCTGCCTGCAACCTAGAAATGGTGTGAATCTTAATTAGAAATGGGGTTCCCTCTCTGTTTCATAAGAGGATTTCTCCTGCTTTTCAAAACCACTTGTCTCTAAGCCGGGACACTCCACACCGTCATGCTTAGATCTGACTCCATGTCAGTGAGATAACCCCACAGCACCAGGTGAAACCTTAGTTCTGGTCAGTTCTCCTGCTGACTTCAGATCAGCAGATAACCCTTGATTCCAGGTGAAACCTCATCCCTACTTGCTGCCGGGCCTCCGGCCCCAGCACAGTGACCACACATGAGAACTGTGGGTTGCCTTGGGGCCCTGCTCCACATGCATTATTCACCACAGACAGCTAGGTGTAGCTAAGCCATGGCCCTGGGTCTTATTGCTCATATTACAGTGAGGCCGGGGAGAGTCTCCCACCCTGCCTTCACCCTCAGGGCTCAATTTTTTAATAGAGCTCAGGCTGTGAACTCTTTTCAATATTTCTTCTTTATTAAGACATCAGAGAGGCTGGGAAAAGTGCAGAGCAGCAGAAAAAAGAGGGTGTGATCTTGGGAAATGTGATCTAAGGAAAGAAGAGGTGACTGTAAAAGTTCAATTGGCTTCACATACTGGAAGATCCATATTATCCTTCTCTGAAACGACAACTATTTGTTGTTGTGCTCGCTTTCCTTCAGTTTCAGCATTTTAGCTAGTGATTTTTAACCACCTCAGTCAGCATCCACCTCCTGTAAGGATAAAAAAAGTTACTTTCAAAGGAAGAAGAATCAGACTGAGCCATTGCCTTCGTGTAGATTCATTTTTATCCTCCTAAACTTCAAACACAGCCAGAGGACTATCTTGTTTCAGCAACAAGTCTGAGTTAAACCTCACACAGGGTTCACATCTGAATGCCCCGATAAGACCTCCGTCTCACTTCAAACTACTCTCTTTATGAACCTCCAGTGTATTGGAGCTTTTAGATGTGCAGAAAACATATTTCATTCATTAGAGTCTGACCGATCCCATCAGAGTCTTTGAAGACTTAAATGATCAAATTATCCAAGACACGCTCTCATAGTTTGTGTTTCAGATCACTGCAGATGACTAATGAACCCTGAAATACATGTAACCCTCCTGCTGTTCATCAGAATTCAACTCAGCAAACATCTTTTACCAGTGGTTAAGTCACTTTAGAGGGTAAAGTGAACTAACAGCTTAGTGATAGAGCCAGTATCAACAGTTCAGGTTTCTTCAGTGTCTCATTAACTTTACAGGGTGCATCCTAGACAGATGTCTGTTAAAGTTTGATGTTTTCCTCAACAAGTTCATGTATGTTTTAGATGTTATCCTGCTCTTGCTCAAACTTGCTGTTAAATCTCTCAAACCAAACTCACTAACCATGACAGACCTTTAAGCATCAGGAAATGTTTCTAAATGCTTGAATTCAAATAGAGCAACGAGTCTAAGGTTGGATTGGCGTCAGAATCTTGTATCGATGTTCCTGCTCCCTTTGTCAGTACATTGTGTTAATCTTATCAGAGCTACACTGACATTAGTCTGATTATCAGCATGGTCACTGGGAAATGAACATCACGGAAAAGTTGACATGTTTTATACATTTACATGTCAACTTTTCTGAATATTTCACCTGAAAACGCAAAGTGCAAAATTAAAACCTGCATTTGCATGTTGTCCCTGTTTGCGCACTCACAAACAGGGACAACGACAATACACAGCAACAGTGGGTGCAGCGTTTCAGAAAAAATCCTCTTTGAAGGCTGTTTCCAAAATTTACATGCGTGAAAACTTTACTCTTACGCAGTAAATGTGAAGCCAAAATGCAACTGTACTTTTGTATTTCATCTGAAAACCACTGTTGTGTAAGCCACCTCTCAGCGTCTTTCCCTCAAACCTCTCACATTGAACGGAAGAAGAATTCAATCCCTCATTTTGCCTTCATTACCTTAAATGTGTTCAGTTCAGCATCACAAGTCACAAAGACAATCATCACAACGTTTCTTTGTCACCAGGGAATCTTGCTCTCTAATTGTTGCACTCTGTTCATACTCTCTCTTACTGAACTCTATGCATTGTGTTGGCTCTGCCTCTGCTTTACACAGTCAGGCTTTAATCGATCAGATTTCAAACCTGGATGGATTCATTCAGCCGTTGTGGACTTTGGCTTTGAGAAGGCCTGTTACAGTAATTAACCTGACCACTAGAAACTTAAACACACTGTAAGTCTATTTAACACACTGTCTGTGAATGGGGGCGTATTTGGCATCAGCATATGTGTATGTTTTCATACATGTTTGTTCTTCATGGAGCATTAGAAGGAGACTTCGAGGTCACTCTTTGTTCTAATTATGTATGAAAGGAGCTCCTTGAATGCACCATGCCTCCTCTCTGACTTTGACATTTCACTGAAGCGTCTTTTCATTCTGCTCTTCCTGTAAAGACATCTCCTAAATGGTTTTGACATTTCAGAGTCTGTTTATGTTTCTGACTTCTAACACTAATTCAAGCAATTCAAGTCGGATGTCTCAATGGCTTTCAAGGAAGATACAAGAAAAAAATACCACAAGTGACTTGATGGTTCACCTTAAAGGTTCTCTTGAGAAGTGCTGACCACTTTATTTATTTTATTCATTTTTTTCTAATTTAGTGTGACGCCAGACCCCTCATCTATATGACAGACTACTGGTTATATCCTTTATTCCTTCATTCAGACATTTTTTCATTTTGTTTTAATGTGAAATTATTTCATTCTATTTTATTTCCTTTAGTTTGACAGGAAAACTTGAGACGGATTGGAAAATGCCACATACATAAGGATACTTAGACAAAGCCAAGCTGTTTGGAAAGTAGGACAGGGTCCCTGGATGTTTATTAACTTTATATAAAAAATCTTTAATAGTCTTAAAAAAAATGACATGGTTTGGATGAAAGTTCTAAAACTTTATTTTGTAATAACTAAATGGTGCTCAGACTTGTTAAAAATTCCTGTGATCCTTTAAAAACTAATTTACATGACTATACATGCTGGCAAAATGAAAAATGACAATATTAGAACTTCATTTAGAGAATTTAGTTCTCCTGAGGCAAAGAATTAGTTTCATTATATTAAAACTAGTGGAGTAATTCTCTTATGGATGAGTGACGAGGCTCATATTATGCAAGAACTGGCAGGAACTCAGGGACTTTATATCAACACCTCTGTTATCTGTGTTACAATTATTTTAATTTCTCTGTCGTACAGTTACATTTCCGCACACCACCCGGCTGAGTCATGCGTCAGAGCAGGCTATAGGTTACCTATGCATTATTTGGTCAGTGCACACCTGGCTATGGCTTTCTATTGTCTCCATACCTCAAGGAGTGAGTCAGCTTGTCTCAAATGGCACCATTTGTGTGATTGTTTCACTATCCTACACCCCCATTATCCCCCCGTCTCCTACTGTGAGGTTTAGTTTGACACTGCAACAGGATTGGTGAGTTTAGAATTCACTGAGTAACACTGAAAAATAATAGTGTCTGCCATCAGTATGTGAGCTGCTAAAGCTGAATAAAGAAAAAGCTCTGTATCCTTATTTTATAAAACACTTCCTTTCTTCTTTGTGCTTTAGTCCCTTCTGAGTCTCTGTTGGACCGCCGTTCTCAAAAAACAGTCATGCAATACGAGTCCTGTCAAAGAGCCATCTACAAACACAGGAGAGGAAAAGTTGGAATAAAATCTTAGTTGCTAAAGGCTCGTCTTCCCCCTGTGGTTCCTGTAGATGTCAAGAGGAGAGAGACAAGGAACAAAGATGAGCTTTAATCTCTACCGAGGTGAGAACATGGAGGGCAGAGGGGAGGATGGATGAGTAACAGAGAGAGAGAGAGAAGAGGGAGACAGAGGAGTGAGATAGTTTTTGAGAGGAAATGGATGAGGGGTTAAACGGTCAAGCGCAGAGACACCTGTGAAGAAAAGGAGAGGTCGTAATAGAAAGGCTGGTTGCAATGGGTTTTCATTAATGTCACCTGTAAAAGGGGCTGACCTTTGACCCCCTGTAACCACCTGATACTGTAAGCTGGAGGGTCTCTGGTTGGTGTGAGGCTCCACTCAGCTCTTCTCCTCTCTTCTCCCTCTGCTCGCTCCCCTCTCCCCCTCTTCCTCCTCTCCCACCAGCCCACCTAATGAGGGTGCTGGCTATGGTTTCTCCTAATTGCCGCCAGCTAACCCCACCGACCGACTGTACTCTGTCTCACCGTTACACAAGGCTGTCTTTTCCTATCCATTTCTAATCCCCTACCCCCCCTTTTGTTCTCCCCTCCTGTCCTCATTCAAACCCAGCCCCTCTTTCTCCTCCCCTACCTCTCTATCCCTCCTCTGCTGTGTCTCTCTGTCCTCCTTCTCAGGTTTTCTCTGCCTCCATCACCATGGTTAATCATATTGGCCCTGCCTGGCTGTGGGGATAATTATTTTTCATAGAGAGCATAAGAGAAAAGCAAAATAAAAACCTCTTAGCTGTCCGTCTCCTTCTCCATTTTTCTCAATTTGTTTTTTTTTCCTTTGGAAATGTTGAAATTAGATTTTCAGTCAATTCTGATCAGGTTAGTGAAGTGCAGCTGCAGTGGTCGGGATAATCTGTTTAGTGTGTGTGTTTCTCTTAAAGCACAGAAATGACGTTCTGTTTATGACAGCACAACTTTCCAAATGAGACATTTACATTTGCCGTGTACTTACAGAGAAACAATCTGCAGCACTGCAGGTAGTGAAATAAGAAAGAAAGGTAGAGAGAAGCAGAATAAAGTAAAAGAGAGAGAAATGATCTGGGTTACTCTGCTCGTCTGTCCCGTTATGGAGGGGTACTTCTGTCACCGTGACAGCCTCACCCGTCTGTGGGATGGAGATAATGGTCGCCTTGGAGACAGCTCCTCTAAATCATCCCCAACATTAAGAGTTCAACCCTGGTAGCGATTAATCAGCCTCTCTGGCCACTGATTGGTCACAAAATAAACAATGCTCTCTGGGAAATGATGTTCACATAAGGAGTGCATTGTAGAAAGACATTATGTTTAATTCACCTATAAAGCACCAAGAAGGCAAAGAGGCTCTGCAGCAAGGTGCTGCACAGAGAGGGGTGAGTTTACACAGATAAATATGGGAAGTCTTCGAGTGGGATAATTTTCAAAAATGGTAAAATTCAGCCTCTTACAAATGTGCCATAAAAGCATGAACGCAGTTACACACAGGACCCAGTGAAGCTGCCACATGCAGGTTATTTTCCTGTTGTGTTTGAAATAAATAGCTGTGCTAGTGTCATATTTCTCCATCAGTTTGCTCACAGTATGAAATGAAGAAAGATAAGATGTTAGCACTCACTCAAGTCTGACATTAAGTTATTCTTTAAAGAGGGTCTGTTCCGCTTTCCCCTATTTTAAACATGGGTATAAAGTAGCAATGCTTGGTTTTTATCCTAAACGTAAACAGATTCTCAAACCTCTGCATGGTCATGTTACAATCCCTGAACAGGTCTGTAAACTGATCAAATGGTGTCAGGATCTACTCACTTGTTTAAAGGAGTGGCCACAGAGGTGAAATCTGTGAGATAACTCCAGAAAATCACTGACAGGTTTTTGTGGACCTGTGAGGGCGAGGAATTGACCATCAACATCAACTTTAAAGTGTTTTTTTTTTTAACACTTATAGATGGGAAAATAAAGTAGTTAATTTCATAAAAAAGTGCTGACCTTATTGCATTTCCTTATCTGCAGCACTTCATGCTTAGAGCTAATTAGTTGATAATAACATTTAGCAATTAGCTCAAAGCGCAGCTATCTTTGAGCGCAGACTCAGAGAGCTGGATGACTGCAGACTGTTAATCTCGTTGTCTTCTGAATGCCTTTGTCACACTAAGCACAGACTGCATATCACAAACACTTCAAGTAACAATGAATAAATTAAGAGTGAATAGAGTCCCTAATGATCATTATAGAGAAAAATGATAATGCTTTCAGCTTACATCAGTGCCCTGATCGTCACTACTGCATGAAAGAAACATTATTGACAATAAGTGATGATTATTATAAGCTGGGGTAGATAAAATTAGTTTGAGGGTGTTCCCCTGCTCCTCTTTTTATGTTTTTACATTCAAGTGCACTGCTGACATTTTGCACTGCTGGTGTGATAAATGGAGTATTGATTGGCATATCATATCAGTGAATCCACAACAAGGATGAGCCACCTTTTGAATATAACATTAGTCGACCCTTCATGTTCCTCTGAGAGCTGTGTCACAACCCTGAGATGATGAATGGGTCCTGAACAGACTATCTGATCCCTCCTCTGTGGAGCCAGAGGAATAAACCACTAAGGGGAATCGAACCAGAGTGTGTGCAGGGCAATAGCTGAAAGCAAAGCAGGTATCTTTACTTGTTGTTTTAGAAAAGCAGAGCCCTCATATTTTACAATCTGCTCTTTGCAAACAGCATCCTGCTGGAGAACCAGAGATGACATAAACTTAGAGCATGAACTTCATATTTTTTACAGTGATGAATTTGGACTCTTAGCTCTTATCTGATGTACAGTCCAGGTACTTTCTTTATGATGATATTGGTACAAACTGAAAAACAACAACGTTCTTTCTGCATATTACAGAAAACTAGAATACACCTCTGCAGATGCACAATTCAACATCATGTGATAGTGAAAGAATCAATTTAAATGGTACAATAAAGACAATATCTGATATGATTTGGTACAATAGGATACAAAGATACACTCAATTGTTTATCTTTGCTTAACCTTTCCCCCTGCAACTGTTTAAATAATGTAGCAAATTAGTAGTCAGTAAATTTGCATTTGGTAGATAATTTCTATGTTGTAATAATACTTCTTCGTAAAAAGTCCTACACCCAAATAAAGCCTGTTTACATCTCTTTATATGGAGTCACATTTGTAAGAAACATGTATTTGTGAGATGAACAGCAGAGCTGAGTTTGTGGGTTGAGCCCATGAAAAACTGGCCAAATCATCTGTGCCAATGCCAAATAGCTGACAACTGTTTTGTAGTGGTATGCAATACTGCAAAGTTTGGTATTGAGCCAATACCAAGTAAATACAGGGTCAGTATCGCCAATATCAATACCAATGCTGAAGCTTTTTACACAGAAAAGCAGCTCCTGAATTGATCAAAAATAAACGACCACTGAAACCAGTTTCTGTTCATGAATGACATAAAAAAAAAAAAAAATACAAAAAAACCCAAACATTTTTTGTCAGAAAATAATCATGTGCCATATTTCTTTCCTACCTTGTTGTGAAACAGTAAATTGAATATTTATAGATAACAGTAATCATTTAAATTCAGCATTCAAGATACCATCTTGATTAAACTGCTCGTGCATACTGGCAGGTTGAGCATTACAGACATGAAAATATTCAGGAAATCAGGAATGTAGTGGTAATTTAGGGCAGCATTTGGAAACATCTTGCACTGGGTGGTGGTGTGCTAAATTTGCTAAGCAAAATATAACATTTAGCAGAGTTTAAAAGCAGAGTGAGTGAGAGGAGCACACATACAGAAGAGAAAGTGTGACTTAAATAATGATCTCATCACATAAGTATTGATCGATACCTACACCAAGGTTGGTATTGATATATCCATAATTTGGATTGATCAGCCCACCTCTATTGTTGGGTGTTGTTCAGTAGATTGGGCAGTGGTCAGACACTGGTAGAGAGGCTAACCTAAGTTTCACAGGTTTTTCTCAACTTGTCGATAACGTTTTGTTTTCCTTAGAGTTAAAAACATCACATGCTTAAAAAGTCTGAAAGCAAGATGTGCGTCCTGCTCATATTGATTTGACAAATTGTACCATTCAACAGCATCTTACATTTCATCAGAGCAGGCTGCAGAGGAGCACGACTCTCTGGTTTAGAAGAAGTTTAGCTGAATAAAGTTGGAGTCATTACAGGAGCAGAGAAGTGGAGCGGCCCGGGGACTGGAGTCAGGCTGCTTTGTCCCAAATCGTTCCATGTCATCCTGCCCTCTGTGTGATTCCATGGAGTTAGTGTGATGGTTTTCAGTCGTTTTGAGACCCGGTGCTCAAATTGACGCATCCAAAAAGGCAAAAAGTGATCTACTCTCATTTCTTGATCAGAAATGCCTGAATGTTTCCCTCTGGACTAAGAGGAATGACTGTTCCCTTTGCATCCATGCACCCATACTCAGACACTGTCATAAGAAGCTGCTTTAAATACATGTGTTTGGTCTAGACTCATTGTGTTGGTAATTAGCTCCTGTCTTCATGTCATCCTGAGTGCTGGACTGTCTGCTCCCTCCTTTGTTTCTTTGTCTGCCTTTGTCTTTTTAATCTTTATCAAGTTTGAGAGCGGCATGCCACTCTTTCCCATCACCGTTACACCTACAGCACCTGTCTCTCCTGTGAACGACAGTAATGGATTGTGTGTGTGTGTGAGTGGGTGAATTTTCCAGTGAGGTAAAAGCAGATGGAGCTGTAATATCACTTAATTAGGCAACACTTTATCTCTCTTTGTTTCACTCTTTCTCTCAGTGCAGTGTTCCCTGCACACACACTCTCTCTCTCCCTCAGACCCTGTAATTAGGCTTAACTGTCCGACAGATGCTTCAATACTTACACACACTCACACACACACACACACACACACACATGCACGGGGGAACATTTGGCCACAAAGCATTATGAGTTCAGTTTTAATACTTTCCTCCTGACTGTAGCTCTGGCTGTATTCTGCACACCCTCTTATCCGCCTCATACATCTGAGAAAGTACAGTTAGTCTGAACCTTTACAGTATTTCATAATCACCACAGCTTTTGTAATTATAAGCTAGTTTGCTTCCATTCTTTCTCACCAGATGATGTTAAGGCCTTTAATTTCAGTTTCAAACTGTTCTAATAAATCCCCACAAGGCAATTCCTCACATTGGCAGAGTGGAATGGAAATTGGAAGTAACTTTTTGAACTTCAAAGCCGGCAGTGCCCACTCCTCCAGTCTGTTGTAGCTGATCTCTTTTGATGTAGGCTGGAATGATGCATGGCCCTTTTCATAAAAATCTCATCAAATGCAGCTTTTGTTAAAACTCAAATCCCTTCGCCCAGTACTTCTATGATTTTATTCCCCCCTGCAGTCTTCTGTTCTTTAGAAATCATCCATCATCATAATCATCAACAAATGCTCTGCTTCTCTGCATTCTTAGTAAATAAAGCATTAGTTTGAGTAAAATATCTCCTTCACAGGACACCAGCTCTATCAGGGATAGATTCTTCTTCTCTGCAGTCTAATAAAGTCTGGCATCATTCGGATAGAATATTTTCACTTTTGCATACATTCTCGACCTATCTCTGTCCAAATTACATTTACAAAGACTCAAACCAACAGATGCAAATTATCTTGCAAACAATAAACACTCAGCTGGATATGTTTAGGGCCTGACCAAAGGCCTGTTTATGCTTAATGGGAAAAACAGATCTGGATACGAACAGAGCCTTCTATCCATACAGCTTTCCACACCATTCCATAAGACTTATGGGCCAAATGAAGCAATATCAACAGAAACAGTGAGGGCAGTGTTACCGTTGCTGCCCAATACATAGCTCCAGTGAGACTTGAAGAAGGACAAAGGTGGAACTTTTTGGAGAAAAACTTTGTGAGTTGGTGAGGAACTTCGAACATTTGAATTGGGTTTCTTTGCCTGGAGAAAAGGGAGAAAGGGTCTGTTTGGTTCCACTTATTTTGGGTACTCAGTGATAGCGAGTACTGATACTACTTGTACTTTTGATACATTAAATTTGAATTAAAACCATGACTTGTTATTTTAAACAAAGATTTATTTCTAAAATAAAAGGCAGCACAGTCACTCTGCCATTAAGTACAAAATAAAACACAAACAACTCTCTCTGGGTTCATTAATTGGTTGTAATGAATTAATAAAGTAAAAAACTAAACAGTTTAATGATCAACTATCCCTGAGTTTTATTCAAAGGTGCAAAATTAAAGCACAAATAGAACAAAGCTTCAATCTTTGAGCAGCTTAATTGTCTTGTTGTACTGACTTTGAATCAATTCTCAGTTGGGTCTTAGAAAAAGTTCCAGAGTGACTCCTTGGTGGTACTGCTCCAGATGGAGCAGTACCACCAGAAGCTGTGGGGGCAGTGTTGCTGTAACTACCCGATACATAGCTCTAGTAAGGCATAAAAATAACAAGGGTTTCTGAAGGAAAACTTTGCCACTTGTGAGCAATTTCAAACATCTGTACACTGGAAAAAACAGATTCAACAAAACAGCTGGGAGGAGATTTGGAAGGAATTAAATATTAGTTGGTAGCAAAGCAGAAGTGGGACTTTTGACACTGGGCTGTCCCCTCTGTGGATGTATTGGTTGACAGCAGTGACAACATAAAAGACACATGTAGGTCTGTGAGCAGTGACAGTAACATTGTTTGAGAAGGGGACATACTTTTTTGGATCATTCGGAAAAGGAGTTTAAACTGGCTTCGAGACCTGAAACGCGCTTGCACTCATAAACAAATATGAAGGATTTTATTAATGAAAATGTGTTAAAATTTTCCCAAAAGCTTTATCATCTTAAACTTTAACAGCTCATTTCAAACAATGATAACAAAGCCCACAGCAGCCTTCACTGTCAGGGCTCCTCTAACAACTGCAGCTGCTTCTGGAGAAATACAGCTCACATTAAGTGTAAGAATTCCTGGTATCATGCAACACCTGTGGAGATGATGCAATATGTTATTCTACAATTCAATAAACCAGTGTGTTTTTTTCCCTGTTATTTCCAGCCAATGGTGAAAAGAAAAACAACAAAAAAAACAAACACTTTTAGTGGGAACTCATATTGTGTTTGGCAGAGGTTACAGTAAGAGAGGAAGAATTAACAAAGGTACTAATAAACAAATTCTAAAAGCCCTAATATGTTTTAATGTTCCCCAAACGAACATTTAAATTGCAGTTGTTTTTTATCAACCCGCATCAAATTGTGTCTCTGGCTTTTTTTCTGTCATAAAACACTTCCTTCAAGCTCTGCCAAAGTTACAGGTTGCAAAGGTTTCAGGAGACAGATGCTGAAGTGTTAAAGATAATCAGTCATAAATCACCTGTATCAAGTGAGTTGAGGACTATCTGTGAAATCCTTTGGAGCATGTCAGGAAAAGTTACCCCCCCCCTCTCTCTCTCATTTCTCATGGACCCAGAGGATCTGACCCTCAGTGTAAAAAGATATGGGCTGTTTGTATCTGAGTTGACTGTGATGAAGCAAATGTACCAGCAGGCGCCATAAAATCAGGCCTGGCTGAGGTTTTCTTCTAGACATTTTATGACAAACTCCCCTCATTTTGCCATAAATCCTCAGCAAAGAGAAGTGTCAGAAACCAGAACTTTTTTATTGTGCCTGGAAACCATGATGACCCTTCAAAGGAGCTGTTTCACTGGAGTATTATAAAAGAGCAAGGATTTGCTCTGCCAAACAAGACTGGTCCAGAATGGTAAAAAAATACAGTTCAGTTTTAACACCAGTGAACAGTTAAGTCTGTATGATAGAGGACACATTTTAATGCCATACTAAGCCAATGTAAACTTCACCCAAAAAGTAAGACAATGAGTGTTGGTATGATTATTTCTTTATTGTAACAATCCTTCATGGAAATCAATCTTTTACCACAGGCAATCCTGTTTATTATCTTTAAACGGAGAAACATTTGTAAGGAACATGTATTTGTGGGATGAGCAGCAGAGCAGAGTCTGATTTGAGCCGAAGAAAAAATTGCCAAATCTTCTCTGCCAATTCCAAATAGAAATAAATGAATTAACAAATACAAATTGCCAAATTACCAAACACAAAGTGTGCGGAAATAATCCCAGTGTTAGCATCAAGGGTCCACAGGTCTGTCCTCAAGGAGGGAAGAACTTTTAACTTGTGAAGTTGGAAGATGGTATAATTGATTGGGTTTTCTAATGCAAAGTTGACCTAATTTGGAGCTTAATTTGAAATGTTCTTTCAAAAATTGATTTTCAGCCACACTTACAAGCCAATAACTGTTTCTAAAGATAAAATAGCTGCACTAGATAGATGCTTTGTGGTTGGTTCATCCTACGTGGGCTGCAAACATGTTGCTGTAAATAAAAACTAGAGCAAGTGTTGGAACACAAACTCATAGTAACTCATTAAATCAATAAAATTGATCTTGCATGTCTTTGTTACTCATCTACTTTTGTGAATAGATCAGAAATACTAACAAAGCCAGAAGGTATTAGTGAAAAAATCTTGGTCATGTTCACTCTTAATATAAAAAGGTCTTCTGAGCTGAGATAATGCTTAGTTTATATTCATGAGGACGCTCCTCCTGGTCGTGTTCCAGCTGGAGCTGCAGCAGGAGGAGAAGAGGCACTCACACCTCTGATAGTCTCCAGGATTTTCATGGATCTGGCGACTCCATGTCCGTATGTCTAGCTGTGTGTGTGTGTCTGTGTGTGTGTGTCTGTGTGTGTATGTCCTGCCCTCCTGAGTTTCCAGATGATGAGAGCACATCTTGCAGTGTGCTAATCCGGCTCTCATGCTCTTGCTCAGCAGCCAGCAAGCTTCAGGGAGCAGAGGTGCAAAACTCCATCGATCCCTCTTCCTGCTGGACTGCGTGAGAGGTCAGCCGTGTCACACCTAGTGGGGACTGTAGCATATGTAATCACACATCAACACAGGCTTCCTTAGAATACACAGGATTCTCATAAGAGCCAGTGAGAAATGCTCGTATTAACCCATAATCTCTCACTTGTACACAGAAAGCACACGCTCTGTTTCACTCTCGTACCTCGATGCAGCCCAGCAGAAATGATCAGGTGGTCAAAGAGGTCGAACCGCGAATGCAGCCCTTAATTAAAGCTGCACACAGCCTTTGGACCTGCACTTTAATCTCCTGCTCTTCATTACATTAGCAATGAAAAAAACAACCATGTCCAAACTTCTCTCGCTCTCACTTTTAAACTAGTCAAGTGCTCAAGCCGCTTTAAACACATTTCCTTCTTTCTCATTCTCACTCACCTCTGCAGACGATAGCTCTGTGGTGCCACTTCGAGAAATGACAGCGAGGAATAACAAAACCGACAGCAGAGAGAGCAGCACTCTTACAGTGTGAGCGTCTGGCTCTTGACCTTGGCGTGGCCTCTGTGTTCTGGTTAAGTAGTGTAATGATGAGGCGCCCTGCTGACATGGTGGTAATAACGTTAGCATCAGGGCACCTGAGACCCCTGCACCTTAGGGAGCAGGTTTAGAAGTGATTACAGTATCCACAAACACACAGATACAATCTCACATTTATTCATACAGTAGAGAGAAGAAGCTTTTTATACGAGAGTGACATTTGATGAGTGTGTCAGTGCCCCTGCTAGCAGAGATCTGGATAGTGTGTGCACGTGCATGAGTGTGTCAAGTCCCTGTCAGCCCTCCAGCTTCCGTAGAGCCGGCTCTCATCCAGCTGTGGCAGCTCGCCGGCCAGCGTTTGCTAATGGAAGGCCTGGTTATAATTAGGATGGCCATTAACACTCCTTCATTATTCAATTGATTTGAATTTATGTCCTCCTTGTGTCCTCTCATTCTCACACTCCCCCTCCATCTCTCTGCTGCTGTCCAGTACAATCTGTCCAGCCCACGTTTCCTTTGTGTTTGGATGTTAAACACACAACTGTACCAGCGTCTGCTAAGTGGATCAACAGGGCCGTCTTGCTTGTGTGTGACGGCGAACAGATGCTGAATGTGTTATATCGTGGATATGAAGCAGGCTGCAGCTTGAAGAGATCTGGCATATTTTGCCACCCGTGCCTGAGTGAATAAAGGTTAAAATGAAATGAATTTGACCATCTGCTCCGGGTTTTCTTGGGAGATGCTCCAGAGCCTCTGGGTGGCTCCTCCTTACTGATGAGGTTGATGGGAAGTGAAGCTTGGAGGAAGCCTCCTTTTACTTTTTTTGTCCTTTCAGCTTGTTGCACATCAGTGTAGTTGAAACCATATGGAAGCAGATTGAGGCCAATTTTGATTGAGTTAAAAGATTCCTGATAAATGTATCATACTATACTCAGTTCAGTAGGTATTTCCTTTATTCAGACCCTGAATTTACTCCAGTTTGTAAAAACCCTCCTTTGTTTTTAAGTGAAAAGGAAAAATATCAAGAGCATTTGGTTTGTGCCAATTTTGATGGGAAGGTAAGATCCAGTGGAGCCACCTAGACACACCTCTGGCCTCTTCTAAATGGCAATTATGGCTGCGACATCTGCACTTGGAATAATACTTTTAGAACCAATTATTTCTCCCATTCCCACACAGGCAAGAAATTGTCTGTAAATAGTATCATCGTGTGGACATGATGGACATGAAACACTGTCCTCAAAAAGAGAGTCAGTGAACTGAAAGCAGCATCGGCAGGAATGATCCCAACTATCCTTCAGTTGCACATTTTACTGATGACCATCATGACACGTCCTTGTTACGCTTCCGTGGTATCGAACAGGTCACTTTACCACCCAGGGGTGGTGACGATGATAGGTCATTAAAACAGCGTGGCACACTCTAGATTTACATCCTACAGAAATTGGCCACGAAAGGACTTAACGATGATGTCATTTTTGTACTTCTGTCTTTTTGAGTTGTCCTGTGCTCAGCTATAGATGATGTTTGTTCAGCCATGTGTGTTTGTATACACATCATCAGGTCTGTTTATCACCAATCATTTTTAGGTTCATGTAGGTTTAAACTCCATTTTTTTTAGATTGTTGTATGTATGGTCTGATTGGTAGTTCCTCCTTCTTTCTGTTTTCTGTCATCAAACTATGAAGTATTTCTTAAACTGCAATCATTAGCCTTTACTTTTTATTAAAACCTAAAAAATTTAAGACACTTTTGAAAAAATCTTGGTTTTTTTTAATCTACTTGTATTTCATTTATGTGTATTGATGTGGACATTAAGTATTTAGACTTTTTGGTCAGATGTGCCAAAAAGTGATTGGTTGGAGTCACACAGCTACTCTTATTTAAGATGGGTTCTTTTGTTGGCATCTTTTGCATGAAAAAGATCGATGATTGAAAAGTCACATGAATTATTTTCTGGATGTTGGCCAGTGAGCAGGAAATTTTTGTCCTTACTGTTGTTTTGATGAGTCTGTGTGAATTGTAGCCTCAGTTTCCTGTTCTTAGCTGACAGGAGGGTCACCCTGTGGGTGTGCTCTTCTGCTGCTTTAGTCCTTCGTCTGCTTCAAGTTTGGAGGTGTTGTGTGTTCAGAGCTGCTCTTCTGCAGACCTAACCCTAACCCAAACTATCATCTCCAACCAGTCTGTCCATTCTCCTCTGACCTCTGGCATCACCAAGACATTTAGTCCCAGAGAAACTGCTGCTCACTGGAGTTTTTCTCCAAGAGGAAGTTGTTTCTGACTGTAAAGAGGTGTAACCTTGCTCTGCACAGAGCATGACAGAGATTTATACCATCACATAACAAGGCTCATACATTAAAAACTCCTGTGTTGGCGCCTGAATCAGCAGAAATGGGAGTTTTGCTGAATCAGTCAGTTCTCAGTATAATTAGAACGTCCCCTGTGTAATGAACTTTTAATTTGATTTGAAGCAATAAGGTAAGACTCGGTTTAGAGTCTGAAAGCTATTTCTGTAGATCTGATGAAGCCAATTTGCAAACAGAGCATGTTAAAATGTGACCAGAGAACTGATTGATTTGTGCTTGGAGAAATTCTTTCAGAGGTGGGAAAATGATCCTTTCATGTGTGCTTGAGTGGCTCCACTGGAAGTTTTACTGTAGATGTTAACTTCTAAATTAGTGCTGAAAAATATGAGTTAGAAAGTGTTCATCTTTTAGTCACAGTCGGTTTGATCTCCAGTGCTTCTTCATACAGTTTAATTTGGGGAAGCTTGGTGGAGATAAACAGAGGAGAGTTTTGAGATAAGGATGCTTTGAAACACAAGTGAGGTGAAGACAGGAGTGTAAAAACTGTCTGTGCATTTTCTTTTTTCTTTTTTTTTTTTTACCGTCGGTTCTCTGTTTGTCTGCACTTCTCACTTCCTCTTCCCTCTTTATCTCAGACCTGCAGCCTCATTTCCTCCTCTTAGACCTCTAATAATTCCTCCCTCCTTTTTCCTGTCCCCTCTATGATTTCCAGCGTCTCTCCTCTACAGAGCTCTTTGTTTTCCTTCCCTTTTTCACACTCTCCATCTTTTCCTCTTCACTGCCATGTACTTCCTCTCTCCCTGAGTGTGCCTGTCATTTTTTACACCCTTATTTTGGTCCCACCTCTCTTCTCCTGCCATCTCTCTCTCGCTTTTTCCCTCTCACAGTGTTTCTTGCTGGTTCCCTGCTCTCCCTCAACTCCTGACTTCCTCCTCTTAATGCAAACCACTGACTGTTTCCAATTAGTTCATTATTTGCCTGGTATGGTTCATTTATGGATTGAATAGAGTGTGTGTGTCTGTGTGTGTGTGTGCTTGTGTGTGTGTGTGCGCGCTGAGGCTCCAGGCCACCAATTTAATTGATGATAATGGATGCTGTGATGTTGTAAATGAAGCAGCGTGCAGCTGATAGGCAACATCTTATTGCTCTCTCCTGCTGTTCATCTATCTGGGCTTTTGCTGGATTCCACTTTTCTTTTTGAGCCCTCTCAAAAGCTAAAATCTTGAAATTAATTAAACTGCCAGATAAAGTGCAGATAATTCTGACTTTCACCTTTTGAGATGCAGTATGAGGTTGAGCATGATGGGTATTTTGCACTGCAGGAGAATAGTATGTGTGAAAATGAGAAGCAATGGGGTCAGGACCTGAGGTCTTGGACCTTATTGACTTTTTTTCTGCTCACGCTTCATTTCCACATTACCATGGCCCCTGTAAGTCATGAAATGCTTTGCCAGCTATGTTTTTAACATGCTGAACAATGACTGAAGAGTCTAAGTTCGAAACAATCTAAAAGAAGCCAGTGCAACTTGTAGATGTCACTTTGGGCTCTGAAAACTAGCAATTTTGGTAATTTTGTTCACCTCAGCTTTGGAAGTCATGGGGAGTTTACTTGTTATTTTTTTATTTATTTATTTTTTTTGTATTTTAGTCTTGATTGAACTTTTTGAAGGCTTAGAACATAGTAAATTTCTATTTTCCTATACAGGGATATGTGGTGCATCATCACACATGTGACTCTGGTAACAGTCTAAAAGTATTTTCATCTCATGAAAAACAAAAAGATAGACAGCTAAGGCAAAAGAAAGTGGATACATGATAATTTTGACTAATATGTGCATTTACAGTATCCATATACACACTTACTTGTATATGTAATCATACCTTCATGCATACCTGCACACAAATACATATCTAACCTGATCCTGCATTTATTGTAGGAATGTTACTGAGGTATACATATACATACATAATGCATAATCTCACTTGAGTGAAGCAAAGCAAAACAAGAAAATTAGAAGCCTAGTTGGGGTTAGGAGCACAGATGGTCGAGTGGTCCAGGTCCTCCTGTGGGTGACCTGGGATCAAGTCTGGCATGTGGCCTGTTTCACACTCACCCTGTTTCCTGCTCTATCCACTGTCCTCTCTTATTGCTTTACCCCCCCCAAAAGAAAGAAAAAAAAATCAAAGAAAAAAAAGAAAACCCATTTAGCGTCATTATCTACCTTTACATACTTCCAAAACCCACCCAGGGGTTACTCCTCCCCTCTGCAGTTTGGGTCATTGCACAGACCTATTCTCTCACCTCTGGAATTTCTAATTCCTTCCAATATCTTAAAATGACTCGCCAAGCTGGTGTTTTACCCCCTCAAATTACAGGAGTTTGTTTAGGTACAAGGAAGGAAGGTTCCAGTTTCCTCTTTGTATTTCCGGCACAAATCATCTCCCAGTAGTTTCATCCTCTACTGTCCAGATGGTTTGTGATATGATCTTTGTGATACCTTATATTTTATACCTTATTGTAATACCTGACAAGTTTACCCATCTCACATATTTACCACAGTCAGCCACAATTATCGCCCATTTATTGCTCTCATTCACTTAAACAAGCCAAATCCTCTGAACTGGTTAGAGTCATTGTTGAAAGAAGAATAAGCAGTTTTGGAAAACTGCATGGCTTTTCGTTTTGAGGAATATAATCTATCATTATATTATCAATGTATGGCACACATTTCCAGAAGTAATATCCTGCAAATTAAATTTCTGAAACAGCTCTTCATATGACAAAAACTCACCATACATGGGTAGATAACTTAATGATTGAGATTCCTCTTCCCAGCTCTTTATCCTCCCTTTTGTCTTTTTCTTGCCTCTACATGTTGAACTCTACAAAATAACTCTGTTAGAGGTGAGATCAGATGGGATTTGAAGCACTGACTATAGGTTTCCTCTTTGAAGCCTGTTTAAGTTCCCTATCAACGCAGCGGCTGGCAGAAAGGTCGCTGTGACAGGTCATGTCTGTACAATCACTGAATGATGTCCCAATTTTGTGGATAATTCAGTTTGCTGCCTTTCTGTTCTGAGAGGCCGGTGCGGTTCAGTAGTAATCAGGGCAGTTTTTAATTTACGGTTACAGCCGTGGTAATGATGTTATCTGATGTATCTTGGAACAGAGGAAATTAGATTGCATTGTAGATGGCAAGATCAGGAACCACACAGAGGGTTTAATCTCACTGTTTCAATCAGGAGGCATCTGGTGGACCAACACTGGCTCAGTGGATCCTGAACAGACTCAAAGTGGTGGTTCTGCATGACTCCAGACTAAACCTGCCTTTGAACCGCCTCTGTGTGATAAATGGTATGCTAACTCCAACTAATTAGCTGATTGTGGTGATACATTAAGGTTAATGGGCATCAATGTAAGTTAATATTTAACATCAAAGGCCTAGTGAAGACTTTCCAACTGATCCGAAAATTGTCTCACCTTTGTTTGTTTGCCATTTTGTAATTCATGATTTGAAATTAGACTATTAGCACTAAAATTGGTTATTTCTCGATGCTGTTTCATGGTATCCATGACCAACATTACCACGGTTTGTAGACTGAAGGTTTCCTTGACTAAACTACACTGGACAGTAAAGTTCAGCAGTAATAAGCCAAATCTGTCCTTCTTCTCTGCTGAAAATGATTTCTTGGCTTCGTTTTGTAGTAATGGTGGACACTGGGGCTGAACTGTCAAAAAGAAAAAAGACATCTAATCAGTGTGTGAGATGAATACTTTATGCGGTGCCAAAGGGCGGTTGGTGCTCAGACAACCAGCAGAGTATGAACAGAGTCCATTCAACAGTTTTCATGCCACTTATTTTTCATTCCAATGTTTGAAAGAGTTCAGGTGTAGGGCATGTTAGAGTCAGATATGTAACAACAACTTCAAATGTAATGTACAAATAAACATAAATCAATAAATGTGACAAAACCTGCAATTTAATAACTGGTCAATAATGTAAAAAGATGCTGTGCCCAAGATTAAACAACTTCTTGCCTTTTTAATCATTATTTTGGCCAAAGACTTATACAAACAGAAATACCCCAACCCATCAGTGTGTTAAGACTATTTAGAGTGTGAAATTATGATTGAATAAATCAACATTTTTTATAGTGCATCATATTGTGGAAGACTTCTAAATGACTTGTGTGTCATTGTCTCACTTTCTTCACTTTAAGAGAGCAGAAGACTATGAATGACTTGAAAAAACCATAATAATACATAAATACCATGGACTATTTAAGTATATATAAAACCATGGTCCAAACAGTTAAAACATCACCATTCTTTAAGTCTTATTGGAATTGAATACAAGTCCAGTGAATGAGCTGAAATGGAACAAAGGTCAGAGGTCAAAGAAAAGGTTTAGGTTTACAAAAATTTCAACATTATGTAAATGTCAGAGTTTTCTAATTAATGACTCTCTCCCTGATTTAATAAAATTATTACACAGTTTGGAGAAAAATAATTTGTGTGCCCTGTAATGTAATATAAATACAACTGTTACGTTTTGGGCTCAGCATCTTGTTACAATATTGACCAGTTATCACGTCTCATGTTTCATTTCATGTTTTTACATAAATAAATGTTGTGTATATCAAATCTCTAAAATGAATATGTTTGATGAAGTGGCTGGTTTCCTGTGTAAAATATAATACTAGCACCGTATTTAGCTGGTATTAGATACTGCAAATACCAAATTTTGCAGTACGGCACACTCCTATTGGCCGAAGTGTAAGTAAATAAAACAGAGTCATTTCATCTTTTTTTGGAAACCACTGCACATTCAATGAGCTACATTCAAAACACCCTGATTTACAATTTACAAAGTCATGAAACAATAAAGAAAAATGTGTGAGGAAATGTTCTTTGACCTGCTCCAGAAACTATCCCAATAACCCCAAACAGCTCCAAACTCACATTGGACAAACATCAGTGAATAAATCATGAGGAATTGTTGACCTCTAGTTGCGGTTATGGGCTGTTTGACTTTTTATTCATGAGCAGAATAGAAGCTTGCTTAGATGAATATTAACTGTGCCAGGTTTAAAATCTTCAAAGATGGACGGGGAATGCATTCAGCACCTGTGGTTGACCTGAATGTGAATATGCTTCAGTTTGTTTACAAGAAAACTCTACAGGGCACCTTTAACTCATAACTATGACTCCTGTGTCCCATGTTAATCCAACATTCAGAGAATTTAATCATTGTACAACCTGAATCACTGTCCTGCATGCCAACCTGATGTGTTTACAAAAACTGAGACGTGCTCTTTGATTTATTAAGTTAAATTCTGCTCAGTGAAGTGTGTGTGATCCTCTGTCAATGCCTTACAACATCAGAAGAATCAAGAGTTGAGTCTGACTGTCATGAGATTGAGGGTTTGAAGAGGAAACATGAGTATAACTTTAAGTTAGTGTGGCTGAACAAGGCTGAGAAGCTGAATCTGCCTTTGTGAACATGAAATCAGGTCAGTCAAAGACAGATGTGCTGTGTATTCATGTGTGTTTTTACTCACGATGGTGCTGTGTATGGGCGTGCACACACTCCAGCCTGACTTTCAGATGGATGATATTAGCCTTGCATTTAATATGGCTGCCACCAGAGCTCAATAGACAGCGTGCTTAATGAATAGGATGAAGAGCCACTCCATTCATTCCTAATGCCAGCTTTCCAATAGATCTGTGTGTAATGGTTCCAGGGTACAGACTGGAGGGCGGGGTTTGTGTGCTCCTGGTCATTCATCAATGGCACAGGGAAGCTTTACTCCTCCACAAAAATTACGTTCTTTGACTCGAACGCTGCAAGTTTCCAATATGTCTCTGCTGTTTGTGTAAATGTCTCTGTAATGTTTATTTGTAGGTCTTTTTCTCACTCCCCCTCCTCTCTCTCACACTTTGTGGCCTCCTCCTGTTGGCATTTTGCCTCCATGTGTACACATTTCTTCTTCCTGTCATTGTCAGTCTCTTTTTGGCTGTCATTCAGACACTTCCATGCTCAGCGTGCACACAAACACACACAAAGGTTTGTCATTCAGTGAAAGCGTCAGTCCATCAGTCTGTCACCAGCAGCCTGCTGTGGTGTTCATACCTTTATAACAACCATGAAGTGATACCCTGTCAGCGCTAAATCTGGGTCCTTTTAAATCCACAGATACACAATCAGTCAGCAGCAGGCACCAGCAGACCAACACATGATGGATCAGGTGTTGTTTATCTGCACACTTAACACTTGTTATGACAGATATGTAGGTTTATAATAAGGTTTCATCAAATACTCTCTCCTGATTGGCTGTTTTGTTATTTTATGCTCTATAATAGCAAAGTGTTGTCATGGACAACAGATCATTGCTGCATATGCAGTGTTAACTGCAAACTTGGGAATTTATTCAGGAAGTTTGACCTCAGCCTTTGACACTGTGGCGTATAGGAGGTCTAAAAAAGAGAAGCAGAAAAGTGGAGAGGGATCAGTTTTAAAACTTATTTAAAACCAGGAAAGAGGGAGCTGAAGTGAAGCAGGTGTGTGAGGAGATAAAGCTGATCTTTAGATCCGTAGATATGGTCCATAAGTGCTGCACACCTTTGCATTTGTGTAACAAGTAGATTGCATATTGTGTACTTCTGCCTGTTTCACTGTGCCCTTAATGCACTTGTGCACCCTCTAGACAGCAGAAAGTATGGTATGGATTGAAACACAAAGTAAAATTGGTATTGTGTCATGACACCCTGAAAGTGCATTCTCCATCTGTCAGAAATGAGACATGCAGAGGTGCTAAAAGCTGCTGTTCATAGACTGTTTACTTTTGGCTGACTCCAGAGAGATCAGAAACCATTAACACACCAGGACAAAAAGATGTCTTTAATAGAGTCTGGTACAAAAAATTGCTTCAGTTTGAAAAGCTCCTTCTGTTCACTGTACGTGGGGTGAATTTTCACTATCACAAAGGGGCCACTCAAGGTATACAATAAAGAAAATAAAACATCTCACAGAAATAGCTGTCCTTCTCAACATGAATTGTTTTACAGTCACATTTGTCTTTTCTTGTTGAATGCTTGCTGCCACACACCTGAAAGCTTCTGTTCAGACACCTAGGTCTCTTTTGAGAGAGATGAGATGACATCTTTAATTGTGGACTTATTCTTTGATTTGCATCTTTTCTTACTCTCTGAATACATTTTATTGTGATGAAAGCTCTCTCTCTAGCTGTGCAGCTTGTTGTGTCTGCTTATCTCCCTGGTGCTTTACACACTGCTCCACATTAGTTAAAAAATGCTGTGTAAGGTTACACTACTTTCCCTTTGCACAGGAGAGGTCATTTCTCCCAAACCCCCACAGAAATCATCATTCTCACACTTCTCCTAAAACACTTAATGCCTGACATCGACCTGTCTTTTGCTCTTTGAAAGAAACATTCATTCTCAGCGATGTTTTGTGGACGTTAGCAGTGTGACAAATGTTTGGGGTTCTTGTTCTGTTTGAGCTATTGAGCTGTTTTTCTGTTTCTGTCGCAGAAACATGATGACTCAGATGTTTTTAATCCTGTACCCAACCAAATACCAGTCTACAAAGTCTACATGCATTTCTATTTTATTTGGACAGAGATTTTCAAGTTGAAATATTTTGTAGTTGAGACAATGCCAACTTAACAAAAGTGCTGTCACAACAACTTCAGTAATCCTTTGTCATACAGACAGAATAATATACCAGAATAACAGATGTGTAAAACTGAATTTTGTAGTGAGGTATCTTACAGCATCTAGTAATACTGCATTCATAAAAGTTTAATAGGGTTTTATGGTGTCTTTAAGAGGAATAAAATCAATTTTAGATTAAAAAAATGTCATGTTTTAAAAATCAGTATACATTTTGGACAATGTTATTTACTGCTCTTGAAATTACCCTTGGATGGGAATATCCTTTGAGAGTTTTTCTTTTTACTGTAATTCATTGCTGGATGCTCAATATTCTTGGATAAAAGATTTGAGTCTGCTATCGATCAGTCATGTTTTGGCTCTGGAAAATGGAAAACTGGACTGTCGTGTCTTGAACAACCTTGGAGAAAATATGGATCTAAAACACTGGAGGGATAATTAAGCTCTGGCTTAAGGTCTGTTTCAATAATTTAGTTGAGACTTCAAAATTGTTTAAACCTGTTACATCCTTGGTGGTAGTGAGCAGCATTTATTGAACATCTGATGATGTTCCTTCTAAAAGAAAAATAACTCTGATAGTGTAGTCATTTTGGGGGGTTTCACTCTCCTCCTTCTTCTCACTTTTGGCCTCTCCAGCTGTTGTTGTGTTTGCTGTACTTGTTTTGAACTTTAATAAGATCCAGAGGGAATGATGCCAAGGACTGAAAACAATGGCAGAAAATCAGATCAGGAGAAAAGAGATGGGCTGTACATCTTTGGCTTTATGTCCATGTTTGTGATGGTTTGATAAAAGATCAACATCGATCACCAATCTGTCTTTCTCCCTCACACACACAGATCTGTAGTCTTATCTCTTTCCCAAATGCATTGATTCAGTGTTCTGTTGCCAAGTTCTGACTTTGAGTTCAGCTTGTTAAACAGAAGAGTGTGGCTGTGTTTGTTTGTGTTGTGACATGGCCGACATTTGTTCTTGCATAGGGGCTTTGGGTCTGCTTGTGTCTGCTGCTCCATCTCTCATTTTATCTTTGATTCATATCGATGCAGACCCATCTTCCTGGCTGTGACCCTGAAAACCTGATAATTGGCAATTAAGAAGATGAGAGCGGAGAGCACAGAACAGAAATTGCTTGTCGCTGCTTATGGCACAATTTAATTGAACAAGGTCACTCTTCTTACATGGCAGTAATCTCCTGCATTTAAATTCTCCTAAAATATCTGCTGCTTTGTTGATTATAGTGGTGTAGTTTGTAGTTCATAAGAAGAGGTAGAGAGATATTTGTTTTACGTACTTCGTAAAACAGATGATACTGCGACGAATCTGAGAATGATTCATTCAGCTAAAAGTTACTTCAGCTTTCAACACATGTGAATTTTGTTTTCTGAAATGCACATTTTGTGGGCAACAACAAAAACGCAAGTGCTCAAAAACTGTAGTTCCTCTAGTGTCCCCTTGGGTTACCCCAAAAGCCAAGAAATCTCCTTTTGAGCTAACACACAAGCTCAACTTTTGCTGCAGAACTTAATAGATTTACGGCAAAGTACAAACAAATGGTTTTGCACTTTAACTCTTTAGGTAAAATGTAGCTTTTCTTGACCAACATTTCACATAAAAGAGAAAACTTTGACAAGAATCAGCATGAAGAGCACTAACAGAGACTGTGTTTAGATAAAAAGAATAGAAGGGAGGCACAAATCCAGCTGTTTCAGTTGTGACACCAAAACTGCCATCTGGGCTTGGTACCCGCCCATCCAGATACTGATCCAACCAAATAACAGTATCAATTTAACATTCCTTCTTCCTTGATATGAGGATGACATTGAGTATTATGGTTTGTGAACTTTGAGCGTTTCTAATTTTTTAAACCAAAATGAAATAAACATATCTGTGCTGACTGCATGATTATTTTATGGAGTTATACCTGTTAAACTATGTAGAGGATAAATCTTCAACACTATTGGAAATACAGGTTACTTGTAAACCTCAGCGGTGGATCCCTGAGAAATTGCACTTGCTCATAATTCAAGTTGCTGTCAGAGATGTTTGTGAAACCAGCTTGAAATACCTTTAAACTGCTCGTTATCTTCTCTCATGATATTTTGGCCTCACTGAACAACAATGACCCACTGATGCTTGTGATGGAACATACACACAGCTGTAAACACAGGAGGGAAGTGAATTGTTAAACTGACCCTTGCCACTCATATTTGATCCTGATTTTTAGTTTGTATCCAACCATTAATTTTATGGTTGACTTTAACTCTTTCTTTGTTCAGCAGAAGCATCATTTCTAACTTATACTGCACTCATCCAGTAGGGGGAGCTGTACATATTTTGGTCTTACTGGCTGAACACTCAGAGGGCTTGGGAATTTGTTACCCTGGAACATCCCTAGTTTCAATTATTGAGACCTTGTGGCATTATTTTACGAAACAGGTGAGTTTATGTCTCAGTTGCAAGAAAAAACAAAACCTTGTCTACAACTGTAAACCAGAGCTGATCTGGAAATGTTCAAATAACTCTTGTAGTATTCTTCACAACATGTTTGTGGCACTTCCATTAACTTTCTTAAACTTTCTTTACTCTATCCTGCTTGAAAAAGAACATCTGAGCTATTCTGTGTTGCATGACTACATTACCCACAAAGCCTCACATCCTTTTCTAGTTAAGAAGACTCAATTGCTCCAATTCTGAGACCAGTGAAGACTTGGTCGACTTTTCTCTGTGATAACCACTGCCTAACCATCAATAGACAGTCCAGACATATCATATATTATTGTGCTCTGTTTTGCTGACACATTGGTAATGACTAAAAATGCTTCATCACACACAAACCCACATGTTGGTACACAGATATAAACAGTCTTAGAGGAGCAGGGACATTCATTAATCTCTCTCTGTTCTAAATTAAGAGTGTGAAATAAAATGTCAATGTGATGGAAAGTGCGATTCACAGTTGTTTGAGCCGGCTTTATCAGAGTTATTCAGCAGAAAGAACGCATTTTTCATTTATCCTTTTTATGACAGCTGCTTTAAATACATGATACCGATTTTAAAGAGGACAAAGAAATTGATTCTTTTGTTCCTTGGAGATAGATCCTGATTGGTTAAAACTTATTCAAGGCAGCAAAAGTATTCAAAAACTTTTCATAAACATAGAGGAAAGTAGAAAATACAGACTCTATAACTGCTGATGACAGCTCAGAAAAGTCACAGTTGTTAAAAAAAAGTTTCAGTTTACATTTTGAAGTTTATAGCTGTAACACCCAGCTGAACTTTGCTGCTTTGAACTTAAAGAGTGTATTTGTTCAGAGTCCAAACAGTGGATAAACATGTTCACTTAAACTCCAGTGTCAGCATTGAGTATGGGGAATAAATGTAGCTGACAATCTGTCCCCCAGCTTCTCTATTAGAAGTCAATCTCTTGAATATTGCAACACAAAAAACTAATTAAATGTTTTTCCCCCAAGATATATAGTCTCTCTTTTGAACAGGCCAAATATATTCCAAACCATACACTGCTGTAAATGAAGAGAAGGCTGTGCTGCAGACCAATATGCTTCTGAGCTGGTCAAACTCTCTGAACTGATCTATGAAAAGTCCAATGATCCTGCAAAATAACAAGAGCAGAAGGCTGAAACTTCAGCCCTACAGGAGTCTTTGATTGGTACAAAGCTCTGAACCCCCTGAACAGCTCTGGCCTTGAGTGTTTTTCTGTACCAGGGGTCTGTGATGGGAGAGAGATGATAAAGAAAGTGATGTGTCACAACAATAAAAGGCCTATTAGCTCAGTCTGAGCTCTGCGCTCAGTCGAGCTGATCTGATGAGCTGCTGGTCAATGCTGAAGACAGAGAACAGCCGCAGCCTCCTCTTCTGTTCTTGGCTCCTTTTTCTTTACATTTCTGTTCTTTTCTGCTTGAAATATGTCAAATCACTGCAGCGCTCCAAAAATCTGGTAACTCTTGTGTTCCCATGTTAGTGGACGAGCAGCAGCCTTTTCTCCCTGACTGCTGTGGTGAACTTAGCAGAATCTAATTTAAGCTTTAAAGGCGCTGGCTGACTCTGGCCACTGGATTACTGGTGCACAGTTTATAAAAGGAGTGCCAAAATATTGTTTTATCGATACCAATGTTGGTATCAGTATTGATCAATATTTATGTGATAAGATTGATACTTAAGTTTCACTTTCTCTTCCTTCTGTGTGTGCTCCTCTCACTCACTTTGTTTTTGAGCACTTTGCCAAATATGTTATATTTTGCTTAGCAAATTTATTATATACCCAGTGCAAGTTGTTATGCACTGCTGCTCTACATTATCAGTAAATTGCTGATTTCCTAAATCTGTTTTCATGTTTCTGTAATGGTCAATCTGCCAGTATGTGCAAGCTGTTTAATCAAAATGATGTCTTAAATGCTAATATGAATTATTTGCTGTTATCCATAAATATTCAAATTGACTATTTTACAACAAAGCAGGGGAGAAATCAAAGCACATGATTATTTTCTGATTGAATAAAATAGTTTTTTACTTTCATTTATGAACAGAGTGGTTTAGTGGTTGTAGGTAATCTTGATTAATTTTGACAAACTGCTTTTGTAAAACAAACTGTAACAGTATTGATTTTGGTTATACTGGCCCTGTATCAATTTGATATTGGATCAAATGAAAAAACTTTGGTTAGAGAGAAGTTCAGTGAGGTCATTGAGAAAGACTTTCAGTCCACCCCAAAGAAATTCTGTCAAACTGTCAGGCAGCTCAGGAGGGGAAAGTTGCCCTTAGTCTGCACTGTGAACAGTGGGGATGCTAACCTCAACCGAGAGTGTGACTTCTTTAAGGATCTCATCCTCCAACATGGATTCTGTGAAGGAGGCAGAGTCAGAGGACTCAGGGCTTGGCCTCCCTATCACAGGGACTGGAGTTGCTCAGGCAAAGCTCTATAACTTTGCAAGGGTGCTAGAGGGGAAGGTGATGGGAGTTTGCCCAACAAGTCCACATGTGCTTTTGACCATTTCCTCTGAGGTAACCTGTGGTAGATCCTTCTGGAATAGGGAGTTGCTCAACCAAGGTTATGGGCTATTCAGTCTCTGTATTCCTGGAGTAAGAGTTTGGTTCACATAGCTGACAGTAAGTCCAACTCATTCACAGTATAGGACTCCACCAGGGCTGCCCTCAGTCACAGATTCTGTTCATCACTTTTTGGACAGGATTTCTAGGCACAGCCAAACTTCTGAAGGGGTCAGGTTTGGGGAAGAGACAGCAGGGAAGAGCGGAGAAAGAATAGAATCTCTCTGCTGGTCTGGGAATGCTTCAGTATTCCCCAAAGGAACTGTCTGGATATATAGGACGAGCTCCTACCAGTAAAGTGGTGGAGAGTGGATGGATGAATGTTGTTTCTCATTTTTAAATGTCAAACTCTTCTATCGTTGCTCTTTTCCCTTCATATTTAGTCCTGCACTCTGTCACGCTGCCTTTATTCGCCCTTTGCCTCTCTCTCCCTTCCTCCTCCTCTCTCCCTCTCCTTCTGTTCTTAATTAGTTGAGGGCTCATCAGCTCAGTTTAAGTTACAGGTCCTCTCCTCCCTCTCCTCTCCACGCTGATTTACAGCTCCTTAATATTTCACAGCTGATGAATCATTTAGGTGCTGGCGGCTCTCCTGTTGGTTTTTTGTGCCGTTCTGATCTTGGTCAGGATTCAGTTATGAGCTGTGGCGCTCACTGAAGCCAGCTCTGTTTGCAGCACGGCTGTTTTCTCTAATGATGGTTTCATTCGTGTTAAATGTGGGGATAAAGTCTGCTCTTGGTTTTGGATGACCAGTGGTTAAATGCTCAAGAGATATATATATATATTTTACTAGCTAGTCTCCGAGCAGAAGAGCAGAGTTATTGCACTGGTAAGCCCAGGAAAGAGTGTATGCACTTTTTCTTCTCACATCAGCACCTTCTCAAGTGCAGACGAGAAGGTGGTACGCCTGTTATGAGATATTTTTCAGATCTGCCTCTCCCCTCCCCTCCACAGGCACATTAAAACTTTACAGAGCATTCGATACAGACTTGAAAAGCCAGCTGTCCAATTTGCTCTACCCTGGTCGTGATCTCTGAAGTGCCACTGTTGTTTCCAATTGTCTCACAGACGTTTAAATTGCATTGAAAGACGACGCGGCTGCCTTATTGCCTGGCATGACATCGGCCGGGCCAGTGTGATTTTCCACATAATGAGACGTGTCTCATTGCCAGCAGCTCCACGTAGGACTGCCATCAAAACCACGGAGGGATTGTAGAGGCTCACTGACTCACCAAGCTAATTTAAACTTGTGTTTTTTTGAGGTGATCAGCGTAGGAGGTGTCCCCTGTCTGACAAATAGAAACAGGAAAAAGGATACTGAGGTAATGGACATAGTGTTACAGGTACGATGTGTTGATCCTGAATAAGCCTTTCAGCTACATGTGTACTATATGAGGTTTGATGTGACTAAATCTGCTGCTCCCTGCTACTCACATTTCCATCGATGTCAGGAAACATAATTTACTCAAAGATTCTCAATAAAATAATAATATTAACTTGATATGCCCTCCCATGTGTCCTCAGCACTTGCACTTTAGACATAAGCCCTGTCACTGTGTAGGAGACTGTATCATCGGCATCAGTGAAGTACCATTTGCAGTGAGTGCAGGTAATTGAATTTGGCTCGATACATATCATCTGTGTAAATAAATCACAGTGCACAGCAGCTCTGGTCAATGTGTTTGGACAGAGATGGGTAATTGAAAGGACTGTGGGCTCAAATGAGAATCTGAACATGTTGACATTATTTGTTACATATGTCAAAGACAACACTAAGTTATTGATCTTTTAGCTTCTTCGTGCCATCATGGCTCATCTGACAAAGGAGAGTTCATAACTCTGTGACTACTGCGGGAATCTCTTCAACCTGCCTCAGCTTTCACCAGGGCCTCATGTCTTCTTCAAAATTGAAGTGCTTTAGCATCTGGCTCTTTTCTCGTTCTGAAACAGGCTCAGGTTGTTTTGACTTATGCCAACACTCATCCACTCTCTCCTGCAAAAAAAGCCGAGCAAGCCTGGACTGGCTCGTAGAGATGGTTTCTGCTCGCTCCATATCAAATCTGCAAGCTGTTAGTTCACAATGAAAACACAATCAAATTGATAGCTTGATCAGACAGTGGCTTGGATGATTTTACTCCAATAATTAGGTAAAATGCATGAAAATAGTGCCAATCTATCATGACTCTCCATAGAACATTGAACCCAACAACTGGTTTGGGGTTTTCCAGCCTGTTTATTGAACCAGTTTTGTGACCGTACATGTTGAGTCCCTCTCCTTCAAACACTGACTCTAAAATCTGTACAAAAAAGTATTTGCGAAATATTAGACTGCTGGTTCGAGAATAGGATACCATCCCTCAGCAGTGTGTGAGCAGGCTGGAGAGCAGCATGAGGGGAAGGAGCCAGGCTGTTGTGACTGTGTTTGATTCTTCATCACACAGCTGAATTTCCTGTTTATTAAATGAACAAATGGTAAAATAAACAGTATGTTTTTTTTTTCTCCAGACTTCAATCATCCAATCCACCAATGTGCACCAAAAAGTCAATGGCAGAAAAAGCTGTTTGGTATTAGCAGAAAAGGTTTGGCAATTTTTTCATGGGCTCAACTCACAAACTCATCTCTGCTGTTCATCCCACAAATGCATGTTCCCTACAAATGCAGCTCAATTTAAAAGAGAAATAAACAGAATTCAAGTAAGTATAAGATGCATTTCCAAGACTTGTAACAGCTAAGGAATAATCAACCAAGTACAGAATTCTGAACTTTCTGTTCTAAGTCTTTGTTTGGATATGTTTGAATTGCCAGTCAGTACCCTGATCTCATTCAAAACCTCCTGACACAGCCACTTAGGGTAAATTTGAAGTTTAAAAGATCCATTTCAGCTCATCATCAACAGCAGTACCTTGGGTTGAACCTTCGATCCTCTTGTGTTTTGACAGACTTCATGTTAAATTTAGCTATCATATATTGTTTTACTGTATATTTTTCATTTTTATGAGCATTTTCTAACTGACTTCAACTCGGGCTCTGATTGAATAACTCTGGATGGTACAAATTTGCAGCAGACAGTTGGTGGTGAGAGAGCGCAAGCAAATACTACCAGTTAAATGTGAGTTTACTTATACCAGTGATTTTTTGGGGATCTGTTGTTTGGAAAGCATTGACAACTATATATACTGGGGCCAACATTTCTGCTGCAGTTCTGTAAAAATCAAACTAATTTAGTTACATAACCATGGCACAATTTCTCCTGCAAAAGTAAGAATATGTGTTTACTCTCAAACTCAAAGATGGTCTAGTGTACCACTGTGCTACAGCTGCCTCTTTATAGAGATTTTTATGATGTGAAGTCAAGGAGTTGGTCTTGGCTTAATGTCTAAGGGCGTGGTCACACTGGTACAGATTGCCAGTGTGACCTTAGCCCTTTTATTGAGTGGTCAAGGGTAAATCGTGGGCAGAATCATTGGGCTTCATGATATCTCTTCAGAAATCATTATCTATGAAGACATCCATAGTGTCAGATAGCTCTCATAAAAGAAACACAGGACAGAAATGAAATATTGGACCACCCAGAGGTCTCTTACACCGTCAAACAAAAGGGACTGAACTTACAGGTGAATGGATGTTGTACAGATGTGTTTTAGTGTGTTGAGGTTCTGTCAGGGCAGAGTAGAAGCAGTCACCTCTGTCGTGACTGGGTGTGGTTACTGGTGTTACCTTTATGTTGCAGGCTGAACAGCTGAATGCAGACATCAGTCACTTTCTACACTCTGCCTCTGTCCTTGGTGCTGAATTCATTCACAGCCCAACACTCCTCTCCCCTCACAACAGTCGTACTTAGCTCACTCCTGTATGACATGAGTGATGCCTCAGCTCTCTCAGCACATTTTCCCTTTATCACTGGGTCATTGAGAGCATGTTTCTGCTGTTAAAATCGGACTTATTTAAGTGATGTTGTGCTTTTCTTTGATAAACAACACCCACATCTTTTAAGTGTTCATGATGGATTATTATTCTGATGATTCAAAGTGTTCTTCAAATTAGACTAGTGGTCCCCTCCTGTTTTTGTGCGCCCTCTCTCAAAAGAGATGGAAAGTGTTATTTTAGTTGAGTTTCCCAGCCAATCAGATCAGACTGAGACAGTCAGGGAGGTTTACAGGGCGTTGCTTACATGATGAGATAATTTATCACTCCAGTGAGTCTCTGATGTAGTGATAATACACAATTATGCAGAGCAAATTCTGGATTAAAGCTGTTAGACTTCCACATTATGGATGCTTTTTTTATTGTTCCTGAACGAGAGAGAATACTTAAATCTTTTACCTGTTCCTGTCACTTCTTTATGTCTGAGGCTGTCACCAACTCCTGGAACACACAGCTTATTTCTTATCACCTTTCACGTCTTGTTTGCCTCACTCTCTGTTCCTCTTGTTTCTCGTCTACTTTGTTCTTTGCACTATTCACTCTCTTTGTGAGCCATTTAGAAAAAACTTCCACCACATCCTGATTCCCTGTCGGTTGTCATCTCTCCTCCATCACGTCAGCGGAAAAGTCAGTGTAACTGCCACTCAGTGTTCATCTTCGTCCTCCCCTCGTTCCCCGAAGGCATGAAGCAGAATTACTGCTCCTAATTATGCACAGACATGACATTAAAGAAATCCAAGGGCACACAAGCAGTCACACATATCTCCTTTCCTGGAGGTGAACATACCTATGCGCAAGATAGGGGACCATTATCATTCATATTGCACAGCCATCTACTGTTTCAAAGGGATATTGTTTTCAGCGCCTGTCATTATCCGAAGGAGGGCAGAGAGCAAAGAGAGGATGGGCGGAGAAAAGGAAAGATGGAGAGGAGTGTTGGAGCGAGATAAAGAAGGAGAGCTTTAAAGTGTGAACGTTTAATAAGACAACATCTGGCTTCCTCTGTAGGCTTTAAGTGTTGAAGTGTGTACAAACTGTGTGTGGCCCTGCATCTGTCGGGTACCCGTCTGTCACTACATACTCAGTGTTTGTCAGCAATCTCTGAATTGCACGTTCTCTGCAGTGTTTCCATCTGTCTGATCTTTAAAGTGATCAGACAGGTGTGAGGGGGATCAGAGCTAATTGCCCTGCTCTGTGTGTGTGTGTGTGTTTGTGCTTTGTTGGGATTGTGGAGAGTTCAAGCAGGACCTGTTTGACGGGAAAGCATTTTAACACTGCGACAAAAATGATTTAAATCATTTGCGAAACTCAAACTCCCAGGGTCGCCTGTAATTTCCATATCAGGTCACAGTTTGAATTTGAAACCTCCTAATCTGACTCTGTTCCCTTTTTAAAATGTTGAAATCTAACAAAGCAAACATCACTCTCACAGTGGAATTTAAAGAGGAATGGAAGAAGTTGAGACTCATGTTTGAAGAGAATAATTCAATAGATTGTAAATGTCAGGAACTCCCCAATGTTCAGGCAGGATCAGGATGGAAACCACACTGGGTCCAACTTCCTGTCTCACTCCTGGCTCCTTTTGACAGGTTGACCTCTACTTCAATGTTACAGACTTCATGTGAGGACAGCGCCATGGAAAAACATGTTTCTATCCTTTATGAGGAGGCAAAGAAAAAATAAAGACTGAAATTTCAGAAATGTAGTTTGACCTCCAAACATTGGTGGTTTTTGAAAGAGTCTGAAAGGCTCTGCTATGCTAAAGCACTATTGGCAGGTAGCTACAGCAAAGTGAAGGTTTGCACCAAGATTATGGGAGGCAAAGAGACTTGAGAAGAATCAGGTGGCAAAGTTGATTATTGTCCAACCTCTTCATGTTCTTTGTGCCAAGTTTACTCAAATGCTTTCAGCTGACTGCTACTGTGCACCTTTGGGTACTAATAGTTACTCAAAATGTACTATTCCTTCTGCTGTGAAGCTTTTGAACAGATTTAAACATTAGTCATTTTGAATGACATGAAATGAAGAAACCTTGATTTATCCTTGTCTGGGGAAATATGAGAGAGAACATTTAATGAGACATTTTACAGTTTGATCAACTCCATGCCTTCAGTGATGAAGATGCAGCCCACAGTATCGCAGTGTGAGCTGAATTACCACAGAAGGTAAAACTGTTAGAGGGAAACGTTGTTTTACTGATTTCAACACGGAATACAATCTGGACGCTTGTTTCAGACGGCTGAGTTAATAAGTTTAATAAAAGAAAACATTCTGTCTCAAAGTAATTTTCTTTTTTATTGACTAAACTTTATTGAAAGTGTAAAAAGGAAAACACGCAGGCATAAAAAAATAACTCTGGAGATAATCAGCCTTCATGGTTATGGTCTGTTCTGCTCTCTGAGGCCAAACTGAGGCATCAGTTTTACTTTCAGTCTGTTTCATGAGCAGCTAGGAACCCCTCACAGGAGCTTTTAAACAGGATAAAGCATTTATTTTTATCTGTTCATAGCATTGCTGGAAAGTTTGGCAAACAGATTTTCTTTGAGAGCCATTTCAAAGCGTGCTTTAAAGGCAGGAATGGTGATTTTGTAAATGTGATTGGAAATCTGCACACGTTCATGATGGAAATACTAGTATTTCTTTAGCAGCACACTGCTTTCTGGTCACATTTCAACCCAGCCATGATTAATTCCTCTTAAAGCAGGTTTAAATTAGAAAGTGGATAAAAGCAATTTGGGTTTTGCTTAAACATTAAATAAAAGTGTGTATCATTAGTTCAGATAGCTGGAGCTGCCAGCTGGCTGCTTTAATTTACCTCCGTGTTATTTGTTTTCCTAAGTGGAGCGCTGTTTCAGGAGCTCCCAGTCTGAAGCGGTGGAGCCAGAAAAGCTCCTGACTCTCGGTGTCGAATAAGCTGAGGTTGCTAGGCAACATATGCTGTGTGATTCCAACCAGTCAGCAGATTTGAGCCGATAAAGCAAAGAAATATTAAGTTTCACAGCATGAAATATGTCCCCTGTATGCTAGGTAGAAAACATTTCACAGGCTTTGCCAGGTGATCTGTCTGTGGATCCTTCATGAGAGATCAACTGTCACTTCCTGTCTGCCTCCTGGCTTCATCTCCTCCTCCATCAGCCCGTCACCTCATCATTAATGCTCTCCTCTCTGCCTCCTCTCCAACCTTCAGCTCGGTCCCTGTGGAGATGTTGTCAGAATGAGACAGATATGGAGGCAGAGACTCTCGTGGATGTATGCGTGTGTGTGTCACTGCTTCCTGTGTTATGGCACAGACACTCTCCTGACTCAGGACTTTACTAATGGACCTGAGCTCCACTGAGCCTCCTGTTGTCCTCATGAATTCACCCCAGTAACAGGACACCCGTCAGGGGCTTGTGTCACTCCATCACCTGACGACCCAAGGGCAGGTGGTGATGGTGGGCCTCCGGCGGTATGCCTGGCAACTTGGCAAATGGTGGCTTGGCACATGATCAGAGTGCTCTCAGATGGTGGTGTGTGTGTGAATGTATGTGTGTGTGGTTGAGGGTCTGAAGGTCGAAGGTAAACAGCTGGCACAGAACAGCTGTCTGTGGTTGATGTGGAGAGAGGAGGGGAAGGATGAACATTTGTGTTTGATGATTTTAAGCCAAGTTCCTTCTGTTTCACTTTGTTCTCACTTATCTGAAAGCACCAGATTAACTTTCCTCAGCATTTTAAAAACTTTAAGGAATAATGACCTGAAGACAATTAAGGCTGAGCTGTTTGTGATAATGTTCATTTCAACCCACATGCAGTAGTTTTTCTGCCGTGATCTGTAGAACCTGAGAGTCTGTCAATAAAATGAAGAGACAGGCTACGTTTGCTCTGTACCCTGTTGGGACTATATATTGTGTTGGTGACTTCATTTCCATGTTCAACTGCCAAGTTTATGATTTGTTTCATTTTGCAGATTTTTTCAAAAAGAAATAATGTAACGAAAAGCAGACTTCACATTATAGGACAAATATTTGTTGAATAAAACATACACAAAACTTGGGAAACTGTACTTGGCAAGACTCAGCTCTGCATCGTTACACTTGTTATGGTTCTAGTTACAGCTTAGATGCCTCTTGATGGTGTTTATGAAATTAACCTGATATAAAAATCTGTCTGAACAGTTGTCACTATTCCCATCTTGGGTCAGATAAAAGTTCACAGCAGCTGGTAAACCATCTGCAGGTGGCCAAAGGGTTTTTATAGAGACACAGGGGAGATGAACAGTGTACAGTATCAGGGCTGTGATCCCTTGGACCCTGTACAAATCCAAGTGCATACACACACACACACACACACACAAACACATGGCACCTGGCTATGACTGCCAGTAATAGGGAATGGTGAAAGCTCTGTCCAGCAGACACCTGCTGCCTTCGCCCAGGCTCAGAGCCATCACCAGTAAAGCCCCTGCAGTGAACAGTGTGTGTTGGGGGAAGGCAGTATCTGGATGAAGCTGGCAGAGCTCGGCACCACCAGTCACTCTCAGCATTTTGATCCTCCAAGAAATGTGTTCTCACTCGTCTCCAGAGGCTCCACTTTTTAAGCATTTTCAAAAGCCTTTAAAGCCGTGAAGCTCATGTTCCTCTTCCAACTGCCGGGGAATACCTCCAATCATGGAACACATTTATCAACATGCTGCATCATTACATAAATGTCTAAATTACAATATTTATTTTTCTTCTGATGTGTGAATTGGCTGGACATTCAGCTTAGACTAAAATTAGCTTCAGAAGAACAGGAAAAAGAGAAGCATCCCAAAGCAGCACAAAACAAGACCAAGCATTTAAAACCACCGTGGAAAATTATTTTCTGTGAGACTCAGTTTATGGATGAGAGAAAAAACTAAAGCAGTTCTTGTAGAACATAGTGCAGCAAAAACAGCTGCATGATATTCACAGTGAGTCAGTCAGATTTAAAGACCCTGAACTGTCCGTGTTGTGGAGTTTGATCTACTTCCCTCTGACCGCCCTTTTCAGAGTATCTAGAACAAAAGCAAAGCATACCAGAGCCTCTTTTACAAGCTAAAAAAGTAGGACATTAAAGCAACGACCTCCTTTTAGGTTAATGACCACAGAAAAATATATGAAAGCAGAAAGGTCAGCACACTAACCTTTGACATCTATTAATCTGGGCAGAGTGGTCCACAAACCATAGACCGTGTTATGTATGGGCTTAGTCTCTGTGGTGTCAGTGGTCTGTTTCTGATGGAGTTTTGTAGAATCAGCCAGGGCCATATTGCAAAAGCAGCAGGCTTCAAGTCTCCTTACTAACAGCTATGGGCTGATTCCTGTCAAATAGCTAAGCTGTGCCTCTGATTGAATAAACTTATGATCTTAATAATATCTTCTGAACCGAAGAGATATCTATGTATGAGAAATAAAGCTGAGAATTTGAGCATGAGCCTCATTTCTCATGGGTCTTGCTACAGACCAGGAACAAAACTCATTTCGGCAAAGCCTAAACCTCTGGTCGTAAATTTGAAGCCAATACAGAAGCACTAAGAGCTGCAGTTCATCAATAGTCCACTGGAGGTTGGCTGCAGAAAGACCCAAAACTTGAAAAACCTGATTCACAGCAATGGTCATAAGATGCCCAGTTCTTAAAAGATGGTTAAGAGAAGTGCAGGCCTGTTCTACCATTAAGGCCACGCAGACACCTGTTCCTGTGATGCCCCTGTCCCACATTCCCATCTTTCTCCCAGTGTCTCCTGTCCTGTCCTCTACAAATACATATGTAGACACCCAAAAATGTACCTTGAATGAAGAAATCAGGATAAAGAAACAAAAAGAGACAAAGTATGTTCAAGGCAATGTAGTCTGGTGACTCAGTCAGAGCTGCTTTTATACCGTGGTTTTGTGTCCTCTAATTTAGTTTACTGTATTCTGTTGAAAAATATTTATGTATCTGGATTTGATAGTTATAGAAACAATTGTCTTAGACACTTTTGTAAGTGTTGCCACTTTGTGAAGTCACTGAATGTAACTACCAGAGTTGAGAGACTCAAGCCTCAAATTTGAGGACTTATTTGCTTGACCAACACTGATGAGACTCAACTTGACTCTGACTTGGTCGTCATGACTTGAGACTTGACTTACGCTTGAAACAGATGACTGGAAAAGACTTGATTTCTTTAATTCAGATATTTGCATTTTCATTATAAGTTAGGTTAAGTTCGGAATTGTTTTTTTTTAAAATCTGATCGTGTGATTTCACAGTGCAATGCACACACCTCGCTGCACAGGCTAACAGGGGCCAACACAAGAGCAGGTCAAACAGGCGCAGCAGTCATGAAGGCAGCTAGATCAAGAACAATTTTTTTTTGGGTTCAGTAGTTGTGTTGTTAGTGATGTTAAGAAGAAGAGAACAGTGGTATGCAAGATCCACAGCCCAAAAATCAGTGACACAACCACACAACACCGTCCTTCATCCATCAGGACAAGGAAGACCAGAAGTTACGCTACATGTATGTGTCTTTTAATGAGCTGTTACGGCTAGTAGGAACTTTTGCTAACACTAATATAGCTAAAACAAGCAACCTAATGCCTATGTCTTCTCAATAAAATGTGCAGGGAAAGTCATCAGGTTTTTGTATGGCTTAACTTTTGACTCACTTTACCTGAGCAATGACTTGCTTGATTCTGTGACTTCAGAATAGCTTGAGTCTTGTACATGAGTGACGTACTCCTGCCTCTAACTACAGATTACACGTTTACACACCACTTGTTTGTTTATTCTCTCTAGTATTGAGACAAATCTTTCTTTATCATATCAACTTTTCTCTGAGGGCAAGAAAAATATGTGAAACAACATCCAGACTCTGAACCTTTCACACATCCTTCTTTATCCAATACAAATGAAATCCCAGAAACAGGATTAAGTGTCCCAAACACTCCATTGAGACATGATAAAAGTAAATCCCTTTTATTTATCGGGTTTTCAGAGCAATATATAAAGTTTGGAGTCTGCTACAGCATCTGGAAAGCATCTAACACGTGTCAGGCTCTTTTAGTACTTCAATCCATTTTCTGCAACCCCAGGGATCTTGCATCAGAATAGAATAACAGAGAAAGAGTGATACAGCGTGACACCCTCCATCTGTGCGGGAATACAATCTCACACTTTAATGTATGTGTAATACAGAATGCAGCTTTTCACTTTGGTGGAACAAATCTTGTTCATGGCTTGTTATAGGCCGCTCACACATGCAGGTCTGCACACTCACGTTTTGATGGCCAACCCCTTTGGTAAAAACCTTCGGTCACTTCTCGGCTCTCACGTCTTTGCTTTCTCCATCTCTTCTTTTCTCATTTTCTCCCCTCTGTTGTCTCTCTACCTGTGTTGTCTGTTGTTTTCTGGTCACTGTGATGATTTTTCTGAGCTTTTTCTCTAGTAAATAAGGAGGGCAGAGGATGCTGATGGCTGTAGGCAGGGAGTGTCTGGTTGTCCTGCAGCTGTTCCTCAAAAACAAAATCCCTTTGTTTGATATTCTGATGTGGAAAATCACAGACACGATATGTGTAGACAGAATTTTATTGACTTGTCTTTCTTCCTTCTTTCAGTCAAGTGACATTAATTATTAAATAACTGTTAAATCTTTGTTAACTAAACTTTAAGGACAAAAGGTGCTTTATCGAAGTTGGTAAATATGTCCATACAGCCATATTGGTTTCTGTTTCCTGACTTTTAGAACACAATTTTATTTATTTATTTATTTATATTTATTTTATTACTGGCACCAAATACAGACAGGGAATATCATAACTCCTCCAAACTCCAATCTTTGCAGCTGTCCAATGCAGGAGTGATGCTGTCCTCTTGGATTGAGCTGAGCTGCAAAAAATCTTTGTGCACGATTTTGAGCAACCTGAAAATTGTGAAATATTTCTAGTGACAGGTAGGGAGAAGGTGCTACATGAGCATGAAGGTACTTTTCATGATCCCAAAGTTATGAGTTTTCAGTGGCTGTGCAGCTTCCAAAATAACTCAATAACAAAGGAAGTGTTTTTCTTTTATTATTATAATATAAGTGAGAAGTTAGCACACCAAACTTTGCACATTTGGTCACGTATTGATTTAATAGTCAGGTTATTTTCATTAACTTTCAGGTATCAGATTTTTTATGATTTGATTAGATTGACTGCATGGATAATTATGATTATAAAAAATGAAAACTCATATTCCATAACACAGATGTCAAGTGTTGGGGGAAATAGGTCAAATGATCAAACAGCTGAAGAAAAAAACTTCCAGAGGTTTGAGCAACAACATGTGGATACATTTCCTGATGGGAAGAGCCAGTTGGTATAAACCAGCTGCACAGAGATGAGGAAGATATCTGGGAGCCCCCCCCCCCTCACAAATTATGTTCGGCACAACTATTTGTTTGTGCATCCAACTTAATACAAATCTCAATTATGGTCCTGAATGTTCATAACTTGGGGGTCATTAGTTGGATGAATTAAAACTATTAAAAGAGACCTTTTGTTTCCTGCCACAGTTATCATTAATGATGACATAGCTGATTACATTCTTTATCACACTTGATTAAAAAGCCACTGTTCAAAGACTTGGCTCCCCACAGCTTTATCGACAACATCCACAAGTTAGGGTGAGTGTTGGAGCTCTGTCACAGATTTATAGGGGATTTGACTGAAATTGAGATAAGGAAGGCTAAAGCAATGGGAGCAAAGGAGTGAACTGAAAATAAGGAGAGAGAGAAAAATGGGAGGTGAAGAGGTGAATGGCACAAAATACTGGGAGCATGAGATGCAAATGTTATTATGTAGCACCTGCAATGTGATTTATCAAACATGAAACTGTTCGCTGTCTGTTTTTTGTCTATATTTTGTATGTTTGAAGGTAGGTGCACACTGGCACAATGTTACGCACATGAGCTCAGGGCTGGTTTTAGAGCCAGTCAAAAAAGTAGCCATGCCATATCTCCTATGGAAAAACTCCTTGAAATGCTGCATTTTTATTCATCTGGATCATTCCAGCACATCGGCGCAGATAGTGCCAGGGTCTCCCAGAGAACTTTTTCTGGCGTGCTTTCCTCAGTGTTGAATGCTGCGTCATGTTTGATGACAGGATTTCTTTTTATTTGTGTCCTTTACCAAGACCTCCAACCCAGTGTCTCCAACCGTCATCTTTCCTTTACAGCCACTATGCACTCTCAAACTCTCCATGAAGACTGATGGTAGCATGCACAAAGTCCTCGTTTACATAGGGTGGTCTGCACCACTTTTGTACCCGATATCAACTGCACAAAAAATCATCGTAGATCACCTGCTACACGCCCACTAATAGCAAATGCAGTTTTTTAGTTTGCTCATACAATTCAGTGCTTCCTATCGGAGATCTTAGTAGATCAGGCCACAAATGTACAAGAGATGTGAGGAGACAAAGGAAAGCTGCAGGTCAGAGGGTGTGGAGAGTTGAAAGTGCCAACAGAGATTTATTTAGCCATGAAGGTACAGGAGAGGAGAAGATGAAATCATTATAACTTGATACTGACTTCCATCTCCTCAAGGAGGCAAGTAACCAAAGATAAAATGAGCAGAAGAGGAAGCAGAGAGAAAGACAGTTAGTAGAGAAAACAAGGAGAAAGAGACTTCTCAGCCTGACCTGGTGACATTCAGCTCTGCGCTCAAACTCCTTCTGCACTTCCAGCTCATCTCTAATAGACTCTGAGTCTCTGTCCACTCATTATGGATGCATGATGTACTGCAGCTCAGCATGAATAAACTGAGAAAGCCAAACAGGAACAGGCACACCCCCAACACCAAACAAAGAGACTTGCTGCTGATGCTGAGCAAAGGATTGTTGGCAAAGCTGGGCCTGGAGAGGAAGCAGTGTGGTGCTGGCAGGGCATCGGTGGATGACCAGGAAAATGACACCCTTCACATTTGACTCAAGAGTCTGCACCCTGATGAGGCTGACTGCAGAGCTTTTTGAGGGATTCTCTGTTTTTATTTAAAGCTGCTCAAGACGATTTTACAGATCTGTGTTGTAAATTCTAAATAGTATCTCAGTAACAGAGAAGATGCACAACAAGCTACACCATTGATAGAAAATATACATTTCCATTGAACCGTATCTCTGTTCGCCCTCTTTCTGACATTAAAAGTATTGTGAGAAGAATAGTTTTATGCTGACAAACCCACATTTTATCTTTTATGTCATGGGTTTCTTCATGAATCTCTTTTTAGTTCCTGTTTTTGTGTTCGAAAGCCGTGTTGACTCAGCACCACCAAAACAATCTGTGAGCAGATCTGGTAGAAAATAGATGTTTTTGTTGTGAGATCTTTGATAGTGTGCTGCTGTGACACAGACTGATCTTTTCAAAGTTAATATTCTCCTGAATCATCCTCCTGTAAAATGTGAAACTGTTGTCAGAGTATTTGGAGGATATTTTTCTCCTGAAAACAGTTCAGATATTTACTTCAGTGTGACTGTAAGGGTGAAGGATTCAGCCATAATCTGAGCTCATGTTCTCTCTTTCAGTTTGAATAAACAGACTCAGGGCCTGCTGTCTGTAGCCTAAAGGGGCTCAGACGAAATGAAACCCAAATAGTGAATTAAAGAAAAGACTCTCAGAGTACAGAGATGTTTATGGTGAAGATTTGCAGTGTTGCCTTTTCGACCTAATGGTTTGATACATTAGTAAAATCATTTGTGATGCTCAATGGCACATTTATGCTGTAATGAATTGTGTAACATTACTTCACTTACCACTGAAAGTACCCTAACTACTACTTGGGTACTTAGAAATACACAAAAAAAAGACATAATATTGATTTCAAGTCCATTTCATTGTGTTAAAAGGTTTTATTCAGCAGCTTAAAGAAATGCATCTTTTGTCTCTACATTCAGCAATACTTCCTGGGAAGTGGATTCATGTCCATCTACCTGCAAAGAGAATTAACATGAAACTTAATGTTTTAAGTCAGGATCAAAAATCATCCTTCTTATTTGCACCAATTCACATGTTAACAACCTGCAAATGCTTGGTGTTGGTGAGGTCACCTCCACAGAGCAGAGCAGCAGATGTAGCGGACACACCATCAGACTGTCATGCAGTTTAGAATGTTTTTGTGTTTGACGTGTACTAGCCAATATGGTGAGAGAAAGTAAGTTATAACTGTTGTCTGGTATCCCAAGGCAGTCCATGGAGGTTTATTCAAGGAGTCCATTTTTGGTTGCTAAGGCATTTTTTTGTATTTTCAAATATTTGATAACAAGTTTGTTCATGTGTGACAGTGGCACATTGAGTCATCCCTTTAGTTTCCACATTGATGTTTAAAGTAAAAATACCAATCTTGATAGCTTCTATGCTTGAGTGTCATTTGACGGACAGCGCTGATACACACATTGGTATTGGTTGACAAGGTGTGTTCATAAATGGCAGAGGCAAGGCTACCGTATGCACTGCACCTTTCAATGAACCAGGGTATGATCTGAATAGATTTTTTTCTAGAATGAACACTAACAAGGTTATTTTATACATGATAATAAACCATGACATAAGAGCTAATCCAGGCATCATTACTATTGACAACTGACAGTTGTTGCCCTCGATGGCTGTGATCCATTTCCTTTATTTTATAGGATATACTAGCCTCCCATTGCCTTTTAGTAGACTCCTTTCAAAAACAATAGATAATGGTTTTAAATTTAGATAACAGTTGCCATAGGGATGTGTGAACAGGAGTCTTTGTTAGTAGCGTGTTAGTTTAACCATACAGACGAGGGTGAGTGGATATTGTGATATCACATACAAAAGGTCTATAGCTGAGCATCTCCATTACAGCTCCCATCAAACAAAGTGAACAGGACTTCTTCAGGAATATTTCTTTTTGACTCATCAAAGTTGGCACCCCTTCAACATCAGTGAAGCAAATGTCACAACATTTGTCACTGTTGACTCAGTTCTGCTCTTGTTGTTGCTCCTTTTCTTCCACTTTTCTCTGTTAAAGCTCATTGGGTTCTGTAGCTCCTTTGCCAACACGTCCTGACCCTCAACACCAGCTTGAAAGAGTCTGTGTGTCTGTCCTTCTCAATGTTTTCTGTCCTGAATAATTGAAGTTTGACAGTCAGCAGGTGGGACCAGTTTTAGGACTTTGATGGGGCACCAGAGGAAGACAAATGAAACTCCAAACTTTACTTTTGCTGTTATTACTTTGAACATCTTAGACCCTAAAGGATTTGATGGTTTGTTATTTCTTTCCCTTTCGATCCAGCTTTAAATTTCACAGCTGCCCTGTGTGGCTTCTACGATATAGCAACATTTAGTAAACGACTTCAGGGACAGAAGCCTCCGTCACAGGCGTCATGGCTGGTTATTAGATCATAATTCTCTCACATCCAGGCTCAATTTGAGACGAAGATTAAAAAAGAAAAGTGCAGTTTTGTAACTCCTGAAGATGTCTCTCCTTCTCCTCATTACATCTTGTTTCTGTTTTTACAAGTTTGTTCATGAGTTATTGATTCTCTGTCAGATGAAAGACGTTTAATCTCTTTGTTGACTGCTGTTGAAATTCGCCCCAGCACCATCGCTCTTCATCTTGTTTTTCTCTCCATCGCTCTTTTTCTCCTCCAAGTCCTGATTAGGCAAATTGGATTTTTGTCCTTTTTTTCCCAAACTACTTTGCATGTGTTTGTCTATATGTGTCAGGATCAGCAGTTCCTTGTGTACAGAATCCACGTCTGCTCTGCTGCCGGTTGTCTCCGGTAATGCTTGTTTATGAGAAGCAGGATGACGGCCTGATTAAAAAGAGAGAGGGGGGGGCTTCTGTGGCATGATTGAATCTTCATCACTAGTGTTTCAAAGTGATCGGTCCCTTCTTCAGAGCTCAGCTGTGGCAACGAGGCCTTTACTTGAACAATCAGTTGAAGACACTTGTGCCAGTGAGCCCCCCCCCTCCTCTCTTGACTGTGTGTTTTTGATGATGTCTTAATGCCCACAAAGAGATAATCTTATTTCCAAAGACTCCTCATGGAGTTTCTGTTTGAAGGATATAAATCCTCTGAACAGGCCATGGACAACAGCTAATGATGATGTACCATCACCAAAGAACAAAAGCTAGAACAAAACAGGTCATGAACTCCCAACAAACAAAGTGACATTAGAGATCTTAAGGATTACTTCATATTTCTTCACAGCAAAATGACGTTGCCTCAAATACAATGATTGCTTGCATTAGATCAGATGCAGACGTCCTTGTTTTCTATATTCACATTGAGTTGTTGTTGTGTTCTTCCGCACAACTTAATCCTAAGAAGACACTTTTCTCTGCTGAGATGTGGCTTAGGTGAGGGTAACAAATTCACCTGTTGCCCAGCTTCTCAGGATACTTTGTCGGAGTTTCATGTACTTACTTAACACTTTTTAAACTTAAGATCGCAGAATAAACTCATAAAGCCAGATGAAAACTGATTTTCTGCTACTGATTTCAATAGACTACTCAGTAGAAATAGTACGAAAGCACTAGATATATAAAAAATTTCAACCATGACTGAATTCTGTGCATTTAGTGAGTTTTAGTGAGCACATTAAATACGTGTAAATGGGGGTCATAAGGACAGAAAAGACATAAAGAAAAGTAATCCTTAATGTTTTAAGAGGGCTTTGCCACATCTGTGGTCTGTGGCTCTGGTCTAGGTTACAAAAACAATATATACTAGTCGCTATCCTTGGCCTGGTCAGAGGATTGAACTGATTCTTCATTAAAATCTTCAGTGCCAAACTCATCTAAGGGAAAGACGTCTTATATTCACCACAGAGCTGGGTTGAATACATATTTAGGATCTTCAGTACTCCACCATATATCTATCACTATCTTCTCTTCCAGCAGATGTTTGTGCTTATTTTCGTATCGAGCTGTAGTCACTCCTTAAATCCTCTTCTGTTGCTCACGCTCACCTCCTCCATCCTGCATCCAGGTAGATTTATGACTACAAGGCCTTAACTTAATTAAACTGCAGCAAAAGAGATTGGTATCTTTAATGTATAATGAAGTATCAATATATTAATGGACCTGTGTCATACTCCCTAAAGTCAGTACATGTTATTAGCATACATGGCTTTAGTGAGGTGGCATGTAATGGAAAGGTCACAGCACACGTCAGACCCTGTCTACTGAAGAACACTCTATGAATTTTAATGTAATGGTTAAAATCAAAAGTAATGTTATCTATAAAACCTCATGATTTTTTAAGACTATTACTGGATCTTAAGTGCAAGTTTTAGTTTTATTATTGATAATTGTGCACACTTATGCACACCTATATCTTCACCATCAGTCAAAGTACAGACCATGTTGACTATGGTGAAACCAGCACATCAAAAGTTGCATTCGTGTTTTCTCACAGATGTGTGTGATTCAAGAGAAGAGAGGGATAGACGGCTGATTGATGTGAGCTCTCTGGCTCAATGACAAAATCATCGAAGGTCCTGTAAACATATAAACACTGCAGTGACACTTTGATGATGAATGATGGATGCACTGGGACTGCTGAAGTCTACTCTGTGGTAACGTGGTGTCACTTGCTGTTTCTACTCTCTAACTGACACTTCAGCTGTGACAAACAAACAAACATGCGCTCTCTGACCTCCTCGTATTCACAAGCATCTGAGCATCTGTGTCAGACTGTATTTCGCTCGCCTTCCTTCCTGTTGCTGTCATGATTTACCGTGAGGTTTCTCTGGTCTGGCTGGAGGAATTTTCATCCAAGAGGGTCTGTGCACTGATGGTCTATTTAGGATGAGTATGTGGACATGGAGAGGGAGGAATAAACAGCTGATCCACGTGCACATAGTTCCAGGTGGATTGTGGTTTATAAAGGGAACATTGTATTCACATTGTTTTGTAAATTTGAACCATTCAGGGTGACTCCCTTTCCTGGTTTTTGGCATACCTACATTTTCATATATAAGACCCCGGTATGACACCCACCACTTCAAAGCAGTTACTTTCATTTCAAACGATTGTTGGTCTGGATTGATTGTGTAGCTTTAAAGAGCTCTCTATGTTAACTCAGTCTTTTTTATTACCAGAATTAAACTCCTCATGAAGGTTTTACAAGTCAAGCCACTTAAGGGAAGTTGTTTATAGCTGATTTATAAGGTAAATATTGCAAGATGTGTAGATTTAGAAGTTAGCTGTGGGGTTTGTAAGATGATGAATGATACACAAACAAGATCCAAGTACAACATTGGTCATTTCAGAGTTATTACTGTATCATGTCATAGCTTAGGCTGAGCCAGGTTACATTTGTTCTGCTTGGTGATGTTGGAGTTGGTAGATGAGCACTGGTAGGACATAACCAGGATTCACTAACATTACAGACATGTCTCATAGCACTGAGCTGTGAATAACACAAGATATCGCTGGCTACCGAACCACGCTATAAACTGAATTTACAATATTGTTATGTTTTCATACAGTAGCACAATGTAATACAATAACAGCTACGTTAGTGCTGATAAATACATTACCTTTACATTACCTCAATGTATCTGGTCAAAAGTTGTCTTGAACAAAGAAAAGTAGCATTAAAAAGAGGATCTGCCCTAACACACACTTTGGTCAGTGTTATCCTCACAACAGGGTGGAGCAAGTGCTCATGGGAAATGGAGTCTTTAAAGCCTGGGCTAATGCTACGATTTCCTCACAGTCCTCATTAATATTTATAATTTATGTATTTTGTTTTGACGCTTTTATCTATTTTAATTTACATTCAATATTATTTGTTTTCTTTTTAAATATTAGTACGCATTTATGTACATTGTTGATTATGTTTACCCTTCTTTGTTTTCTAAAAAAGATAAAAGAGCCACCAAAAGTTGTACACATTAGAGCTGTTCAATGAACAGTATATGTCATGTGAGTCTGGCATTTTAATTAAAGAAATGCAATAAAATCATTGATAATGGCGGCATCTGTGTCAAATAAATATGTCAAAAAAAGAATAGATACCGCTAGAATTGTGAACGTGTTGTAACGCCTCAGCACTCATCACTAGTGTACTGGCTGTGGTTGCGTGGTTTGGTTCTTGGAAAGCTGATTTTAAAACATGTCACTTGATCCAACTGGCTGCCAGAGAGGTGTTTAAGAGGAAAACACACGGTTGGTGGCCACTTTACTATATTGAGTCGTTTCTTTTCTTAAAGTTTTCCAGATACATGAATAAATCACAGCTTCAGGCAGTAATTGCTCAAAAAGATGATTCTCTTTGTGTCCAGTTTACTCAGACTGGAGAGGGGAGCACACACTGCTCCTCTTCTTCCACTTAGATTAATGGCTCTTAGATAAACATAAACACACACACCCAAACACTTGCACACACACACACACACACACAGCAGCAGCAGTGCAGATTTGGTTTCCTGCCAGTTAATTAAAGCCGGTGCTGGGCTGCTGGTCTGCTCTGATTTGCTCCCACTCTCTGCTATCTTCCACTGGAAGCCTCTCACCTGGAGCTGGATCAATACTCATTGTCTCTTTTCCGTTTCTGGTCTCACACACACACATTAAAATTCGCACAAGCACATTTGTATGCCCGTTCATGCAGACAGAGGCATGTTCACACTGTATGTGCAAACCCCCACAGAGCCCTCTAATCCCTCTTTCCTGCCAAACTTCTCTCTCTCCATGCCTCTCAGGCCTGTTCTGTATTTCAGGGCTGCTGCTACCAAAACCCCCTCAGAGAACACAGGTTTCTTCTTTCTGGCGCAGAGAAACAAGTCTTGTTTGTGTGTTTTCTGATGTTTTCTTACTGGCGGGTATTAAAGCAGGAATCCTTTGTCATATCTGGAGATTCCTGTTTGTGTATGCACCTCCCACATCTTCAGGTATTGGATGCAGTGCACCTGCTTTGCTGAAAATCAGACCCTCTTGGTTTTATTATGGCTTACAGCACGGATCACTTGGCCTCCAGATACCGATGTAATTTCAGAGCATTGATATCAGGAGGCAGCCAGGAAGCTTTCCTGACGGACTTCTTGTGTAGAGAAACTGGGCTTTGAATCAGTTCTCTCCTGTTCTGGTGGGATTAGTGGTGTGAGTGTGTGTGTGAGTGTGTGGACTAGATGTAATTAATAAACTACCCTCAGCTTTCAGGGAAGATCAGAGAAATACAGTCTGGGGAGATTATTTTAAAGCAAATCTGCAAGGTCCTGATTTTGTTTGTTGTTGTTGCAAAACAAAACTATAGGATTTCAGGCCAGAGTCTGAAAGTTTTTGGATGTTGTCAAACTCATGTTAATGCTTCGTATGCAGGACACACTGAGAAACTACCATTAAGATAATTGATAGAGTAAATTTGTGATCTGGACTTAAAAATGAATTCATTTGAGTCCTTTTTAAAGGGTTGGTAATTTAGCCAAACTGTTTATTGGTTTCATAAAAATGATATGCTGTTTTATTATTCTAATTAGGGCGGCCGAGATGTAAATTTCTGCAAAGTTTACTTTAAATTTCTATGGGAATTGTAGCTTGTGAAAATTGTAGAGTTTCAGGGTTTCATTGCCATATACTTTTTGTCAACTTTTGGGGAAATTTTCTACTTTGTTTTTAAAAACACTGCCCTTACATAAAAAGTAAAAAAAAAATGTAATGGATTTTTGCAACAAGACAAAGTGTCATAGACATAAATGGATTGTGTCGAAAATGGCGATAGCAGTGATAATTGTGACAATACTGACAATAACAGTTACAGAGCTTGCATGAGACAAAAAAACCCACAATAATTGTTAGAAAAATACAAAAATAAATAAAGATTAAAAACCCACAATTTTGAATCACAGGCATTCAGGATGGTGTCTGCAAATATCTGACTTCTTCAGCTTTTTACGATCAATGTCACAGTCACACATATTGTAAAACCTTTGCTGTTTCAGCTCTTTACTGATCTTTGAGGGATTATTTCACATTTTGCTCGTTGCAAATTTAACCGATGACTTGCTTTTATCAAAGCTGTGAGGGTGGAGACGTTTCCTCTGTAGTAAATGGTAAACTGTCCTGTTTTGGCCTCTAAATCTGCTGTGACTGTCTCTCATAAAACTGATAATAACTGCTACAATTTTTCTGAGCTGCTTCCCAATCCTAAAGAAAAAGAATATTTGTGACTCAAAAGTTTGTTTTTTTTTCTTTTTTTTTGTTTTTGGAGTTTTCCATAGCAGCATCAGTTTGACTGACTGCTCATTGTTATAATGTTTGTACAGCACATTGTTCTGCTGTCCTCCTCCCAGTTAACTAAGGAGACAGATTGATTTCTGCTTACCAATGCAACTCTGCAAAATGGCGTAGGCACACTGTAATTAAAATGTGAGATTCAACTCCTAACCTTGTCTCTCTCTCTTGGTATTAAATCTGTGGTGGTGAGCAGTGACAGGTAATTTTAGCACAGAAGGCAAGAGGTAGAAATGTTTGACTCAGTGGATTCAGCATTGGAGCTCCTTTGGGAATACAAAGCACCGCACGGTCAAGGTGAACATCCTCCATCCAAATGACGCCCAAGCTGTCCTGCAGGTCTCTCTGAGTTAATGGACTCTACACGCAACTGCCCCCATCTGACCATACATCCCCCTTCACATGGGTACAATGACCCCTGCTGAAAGGCACGCAAGCTACAGTGCGTTGTATACAGCCACTGCTAAGGGAGAGTCGACCGGTGGGGCCTGGTGTCAAGTGGATGTTGAGTGCTTTAAAATTTAACAGGGATGGAGATGGCAACTGGAGAGTGATCACCTTTTTACCCACAGCCAGGAGCTCTCATAGAGGAGAGGGCTGATGGAAACAGCTCTGCTTGTCTTAATGTAGAGTGATAGTGAAATTGCAAACTGTATTTTATCGTGTTTTGGTGTTAAGAAAAACAGCTCCATCTTGTATAATATCAGAAGTTTTCCCCCCTGAGGCGTGAGCGTTACAGACGAGTAAAAAAGCAAACTTTCAAACACTCAGAGACATTAAGAGTTTATGACTGATCCTCAAAACTGCAGTCGCTAGGAGCATGTGTTTCCTTCGGCGGCTGACTTCCCTGGCTCTGTGTCAGAGCCATTACAATTCTCATCTGTAGCAGTCAGCTCCATCTCCTCTGTCATCCATCAGCTAATCAGAGAGCAGCTAAAGTGTCACGAAGCACAGTCGCCTCACCCCCTCTGAGGTTAGCCGACTCCAATCACAGAAACCTGCTGCAAAGTCATTTTCAACAGGATCTGACACGTTGAATTAACACCGGGTCATTTTTATGAACTCTTTTCCACGAGTTGGAGCCAAAATACTAAGTTTCACTTTTTCTTCAAAGTTTTTTTGACATTTCTATTTCTACTGAGAAGTGCAAGCTGCACATAAACACAGATTTAGGTGCAGACTCTGAGTGCATGAGTCTGTTCTCTCCTCATTCTGGTGACAGTTTCCAATGATCACGCACTGTACTGTACCTGTGTGTTTCAACCTCCAAAGAACTGACCTCAAACCTGAAAAAAAGGTTCCAGATTAGCACCAACTCCTTCCTTCCATCACTTCTGTGATCACAAAACATAAAACTTTTTTATATAACACTAACAAAATCAAAGTGTTTCCAGACATGTGGGATTATTGAGCAGTCTCAAAACTTTCACCGTGGGGTTTTAGTATTTTTTATTTAATGCAAATCATATAAAACCCTGTAAGTGATGGGGAAAAAACATTAATTTATGTTGATTTTTCAATCTTTATTTCCATCTACAAGTCCAGCAGCAGTAATCCTCTAATTCCTCCTGTCACTTTCTATTTCTCGAAACTCCATCCTGATCAGTTTGGAGGAGACTAATCATCATTGTCGTGCTAACGCTGTGGATTTGTTCACTCATATCAAACTCTTTATGACTGTTAATCCTCCTCCTCCTCCTGTCAGGGTAGAGTTACTTTTTTACCTTTTTCTCCCAGTGTCATGAAACCACAATAGAAGTGTTTCCCGAATGTTACAGATACAATGTGATATGTGGCATTTAAGTGGAAGCAAAAAAAATCAGGTTCTTCAGTGTCCTTTTCCAGTGTCAGACCCCTCTGAATGGTCTTATTATGCATGATTTGGGAAACCCCACAGAATGATATGCTACTTGACCTCCAAACTGACAGCATAAAATCACACACCATAAATCAAATATATCTACCATGTGATTACCCGGCTGGAATTGAATTGTCAAGCTTGGCAGCAGAGAGACTTCGCCGGGTGATTTACGCAGGGACACGATGCAGACAGGAAGTGGAAATGTGTTGCTTGGAACTCCATATTTTCTCAGCTAACTTTGAATTCAACTTCATATCTCTGCCTATATATCTCTGCTGCCAGAAGCATGCAGACTCAGTCCCCTCTCCAGTGAGGTCTCACCTCTCAAATTTACGTTGCTAACCTCGGGCCTGACTACTCGCAGTAATGGCACCCTATAATTGAATCAGTTGGGTATTGGCTGAATTGCTGTATATATTGACTCCTTTGGGTCTCTTGCCAACAGTGCTTATCATGTCCCTGCTCCTCTTCTCCCCACGGCCTCCTCTCCACTGTTCCTCTCCTTAATAACACTCCTCTGCGAGTCTTCATCATCCTGACCAGGAAGGAAATTGTTTTTTTTCTCTGACACTCAAACTCATTTGGGGAAACTTTCGCTGGTGTTTTATAACCTTCCGCAGCCCCCACCCTGCTTGTGCCAGTTTGTCCCTCTCCCTCTTCTTCTTCTTCTTAAACTTCCACCCGCACACTCTCAGAGCCTTAATGATGAGGCCTTCCTCTTGTTAATGTCATTCTTCCTCTGCGCTCTTGCAATTACCCCCCTCTATCTCTCCTGACTCCTCCCGTCTATGAGCACATCCTGCCACCCATTTCTTGGTGGCCCCTTGGTGGCCCACTGCCACTTATCCCCATGACTCACCATGGGTACCCACAATGATGCACACACACACACACACACACACACACACACACACACACACACACACACACACACACATTGTCACACAGCCTCAGGGCTAACTCGAACATTCATACACAGACACACACACACACAGACAAACACTAGAAAAATGCCGGAGGAGTAGTCATGCCATTAAATGGTGTTTCTTTCTGCTTCCCTCAACAACAAACTTATTCGTCATGCTGTGTGAGTTGGTTCCTTCATTGAAATATAACTGTTGTTGAATAATTCCTGTGGTGCCTCTGGCCCAGAGATTCCTGAAGAGAACTGTGTATTATCCTAACAGTGCTGCTGTTTCCTTTAATCAGACTCTTTCATACAAACACAAAGCAGATTAAAAATTGAAAAGATATGAAAGAAATATTTCATTTTCAATTTTAGCAGAGTTAAGTGATGCAAGAACCCCCAACCTCTAACTCGTTATCCTTTTTCATATTAATTTTACCAGAATGAATCAGTGAAATTATTACTGCATTCTATTTGGTTGTGGACCCACTACTGTCTCATTTTGGGGGGAAATGGGTGCAGCCAGATGTTGAATATTAAGATGCAAACCATTTCGAAGTAGAAATTGAAAAATTGATTAAATCATGGATTCAGCTCCAAATGAAAGTTCGGGCAGGAGCAGATGATCAGATGTTAAACACGACCAGTGACTGAAGGACTCTTGATTAAATAGTGGGGAATAGTTTGGATATTTTCCTGGCTTCCCTACTTTTTATGCAATTAATTAATCATTTGAAAACTACATAAATCCAGTCAATTGCATTGTGTGGTAGCTCAGTCTCCATGTACAGAGGTTGCAGTCCTCTCATAGGTCTGATTACAATCTGTGGCCCTTTGCTGCATGCCATTTCCAACTCTGTCCCACTCTATCAACTGCCACCAGTAAAGGCATCACTCTGTCAGCTAAGAACAGGAAACTGAGGCCACAATTTGCACAGGCTCACCAAAACTGGATCATAGAGACTAAAAAACTCTGCCTGATCCGATGGGTCTGGATTTCTGCTCCACATTCAGATGGTCGACTTAGGATTTGGAGGAAACATCATAAAAACATGGATCCATCCTGACTTAGATCAATGTTTCAGCCTGCAGTTGCTGCTGCTAGTGTGATGATGTGAGGGAGATTTTGTTGAGCTGAGGATGGTACCACAGATAACCAGAGTGGAGCAAAACGTCTAAGAGCTTCTTGGTGACTAGCTGAAGAATAAATCTTAAAGCTTGTCTCATCTTTGGCAAAGCCTGGTTCATACTTCTGCACTGACTCTATGTTGTAGTAAACTCTACATACTCTGGGTTTAAAATGTTATTATATCACCAAACTCTGGTTCTTCTGCTTCTCCTGCTGTTTTTTTGTGGACATGAAACCATTGCAACTGAATACAAGTTGAATTTTCATTTCCTCCTTGAAATCTGGAGTCTTACTCGCTGGTTTTAAGCAACCTCAGGTTAGCCTGCTGCTCAAAAAAAAAAACCATACTTCAACCTGGCCCAGGTTGAAAATGACAGGTTAGTCTCACTGCTGCCAGTCTTGTCAAACAATACTTGAGCACATAGTCTTTAATCAAGTTTCTGAGCATCTGCAGACAAACAGCCTGATCAATTCTTATCTATGAGGTTACAGGTGTGACCAATCCACTGAGACCACACTCCTGTCAGTCACAGAATCACCCTTTTCTCAGGATCTGTCCTGTTGTGACTCAAGTCTCACCTCACAGGTAGATCCTTCAGAGTGCAATGGTGAGGAGAAGTGTCTGAATCACATGGTTTATTGACAGAAGTCCCACAGGGGTCAGTGCTTGGTGTCCTACTCTTTTCCTTATACACCACCTCACAGAACAGTGGTCCATGCTGGCTTCTCCTACCACTGTTATGCTGACGGCACTCCTGTCTTCTTCTTACACTAGATGGCACCACTTGCGGCAAATCAATTTGAAACATGGCATTGCACTTAGTGAGGTTTCTCCCTCTAGTGGAAATTCTTGCTTGTGTTGTATGTTGCTTTGGACATAGTTAGTTTGGTTTTAAGTGGTTGTTAAAAGAGGGGTTCTGACATGATGACTGTCAGCTCTTTAGATGAATAACGCTGATGTCTGTGCTGAATAAACAGTAAGAGAAAAAGTGGAGAGAGAAAATAAATCAAACATGAGAACCATTTTACTTTCCTTAACTCGCTTCAAATGAACACAAGAGTGAGTTCCTGAGGAATCTTTGCTGTTTTATTTGGAAGTTGAAATGTCTTTTTTGATTAACCACAATCTCACAGCTCAATCAATCACATCACTTCTGCTAATTCCACAGCACCAGCTCAATATGTCAGCACCCTTCAGGACTGACATTTCACTTCTCATAATGGGTGGAGATAAAGGCACGCTTTCCATACTAAAACACTCTTTGACCTCTTAAGACCCTGTATCCAAACATGTGGACATAACATATCTGCCTCTTAGGCTCATGATACTTCATGTTTTAAAACTTTGACCTATTAGCTACATTTACACTGCCCATGTTATGCTGTGGTGACAGCACAACATTAAAACCCCCCCAAAAAAACTGTGTAGTTTTGTACAGTAACATTTTTGACTGAAAACTAGATGCTAACTTATAACACTGAAAACAACTGCCTGTACAAAAAACAGGTTTAGTCATTGTCCTTGTTAGGTCTTACTTATACCAAACAGCAAGGGGAAATAAAAAATGTACACAGTCAGACAAAAGCTAAGGTCTCAGAAGGTTAATTTAACGGCATTAAACAATTCTATTTTTAATATAGATCATTAGTCTTACTGAACAAATACACCAGATGCGTCTTCAGTTCAGCTTCATTCAGTTGCTCATTGACTGTGTTTGTCAACTCACACGCCGTGTCCGATCTGGCAAGTCACGTGGCTGAAAAACAGCTGGAGACACAAGACCGTTGTGAGACCCTCAACTCCTGTGGTAGGTGTCTCTACATTAATGTTGGGGTGTAAAACCTCAAACCTGTTGACTTCTGGTCTGGATGCACTTGTTACAGCCGTTTTTGTTGTCAACTTATTTAGTGTTGACACCGTTTGTTCTATTTCGAACCTCAAAGGCTCTTTCTAGGTGGTTTCGAGACATGACTCCCTGTCTCACTTCATCTTTTCGTGTCACAGCTCCAGCATCCAATAAAAGTAGGATTGCTGCATATCACCTGCAACTTGCTGGAGCTGGAACACAGTTGGAGCGCAACTGACCAGATCCAGTGTGAGTTGACACATTGAAGTGGAGGAAAATCTGTCTGATCTGGTGCTATGATAGAGTAGAGCTGGATTGAAGATGTGCATCTGTTGTATTTTAGCCGTTAAAGTGATCACATGAGCTTGCTAAAGATTTAACAGAACTCATTATCTTCTCATCAGTCTGTGACAACAACTTTTATCTGCTCCTACCTGGTCTGGAGGCTGAGCAGGCGTGAGGATAGCAGTGAATGAAATGTTAGCCTTCTCTTTGTCTCATCTGTCAACTCTAGTATGTGCCAGTCTGCACAAAAGTCCGCAATTTTTTTAACCTTTAAATGTCTTGCTTGAAATAATATGAGTGTCAAAAGAAAAATGTCTGTGTTACATTTCAACCTTCTAATGTCAGCCAGTGGTATCTGGTTGAGCCTAATGATGAGCATCAATGGATGATGAGTTCAGGGAAAGATCACATACCTTAGACCAGTTATGTTTCCAAGTAGTCTGAAAATCCCAGGTCTGTTGGAGGCATTCATTCACCTACACTGCAGGTTTGCAGCACCCTGGCCCAAAACCTCTTACAAATCTTTGAACATTTACCCAAGTTAACTCATTTTTTTATATCTCATTGAAAAGAGTATTTCTATTCAGTTAAATTGTATCTACTGAGTGTGGCAGCAGGAGGAATAATAAAGAGGATAAACAACAGTGCTGGGCCCGGATAAAGACAGAAAGCGAGACCACACAAGGCGAAACAAGATGACACAGAACGAACACACACATGAGCGCACTCACACTCACACAGTGACAGAGCCTGCCAGGGGAGGCCAAATGTTTATGTTTATGCTCTTCCTGACAACAGCGAGGCCTCCATGGGGAGAACTTGTAACCATTGCGTGTGTGTTTGGGACTTCAGGAGAGCCTGCTCACAGCCTTATCTCTCCAACAAGGCTTAATGGGGTAATGGAAACCTCCTAGTGCATGCTGGGAATAAGTGAAACATAGAAGCAATGCCATGGAGAAGGAGAAACAGTGATTGAACTGATAGGGCTGTAGGCCACAGGATTTAAGTCCTTCTCTCTGAGTTACTGATGTCACTTTTCACTTAAGGAAGGAGGCCGATAAGAGTGAAGACAGATTTATACAAAGGCAATGCAGCCAGGACCTCATACATTTACACATATATTTTTATTCGGAGGGTCTTTCATGCTTCTCTTCACAGACGCTGAGCAGAGAGTTTCTATCTAAAAACTGAAACACTTGCATGAACATGAAACTAGTTACCTGCTGCACTATAGGCAAACTTTAATGTCAAGGGTGATTACGTATAACTGCTTGGCCTCTCTGTTATGAGTCATAGACACTTTTGTTTTAGCTCTTTTCCCTCCAAAGTGGCGGCTCCATTAGAGCAGTCTATCACTGAACCTCATCGAACATGCTGCTCCATGCCACGTCAAGTTTTTACTTCACCTCATTCAACACACAAGCTCATTTCCAACCCAATTTCACAGCCATTTGAATCGGATGGATCCAACTCCGTCCAGTGAGAGGCGGCGGTGGTTTCCCCTGCAGCGCAGGCTGACTGGTGCAGAGCGGGAGTGAAAAGGTGAGAGGAGCAGAGGAGACAGACAGTGAGAGGGGATGAGACAGTAATCAGTAGCAGAGACCAGATATGACTCAGGGTGCTCTCTCACATGGCTCGTTTGCTCTGTTCAGATCCAGATGATAAAATGATACACTGCTGAAGTTTTCCTTCAAGCCTTTTTGTGTTCACTCTGTAATATTGTAAGGTGGGCGAAAGCACACGTTGTCCTTACATCAACCTCGCAGCCTCCATTTCCCACAGAGTTGGTGAACAAATGCCATGTGCACTGATTGTACCTTGCATCGTAGACAGCCGGCTCCACTAATGTTTCTAGTTACCAACGAAATGAGTCGCTGGTGTACTCAGAGACCTGGAGGAGACAAATGAGTAACTTTTGAGTCAGGGCATGAGTGTGATCGGCTTTCGCCATTTTGCTGCTGAGCAGTCTCTCCACCAGCAGAGTGAGGAACGAGACCAGCTTTGTTTAAGTGAAGGTTCTGGTGATGAGCCGGAAACTTTATGAGCTGGTTTAGTAGATTTTAATCCCTTAATGTTATAACACATCTGCTTCTCAGCTGTTGAATTAGATGAAGTTGGTGATCAACAGGAACAGATTCACTAACAACCTGCGAAAGTGCTAACAGCCAAGCTACTATTTGTTACACTTGGTGGGGTTGCTTTTCATTTTGCTGCAACCCCATCCCTCCAATCCAGCTCAAAGTGAGCCTGGACAATCTCTTCCGGGGGATTATGTGCTATTTAATATAGGGATGCACCAATATGATCCGGGTATCAGGTTTTGGTCTGATACAGACTCAAAAGGTTGGATCAGATATCTGTGACAAAGGGCAGATATCTCCATCTCAGTACTATGCTCCTCTGTGTCTACAACAACCATGTGCTATATGACATCATTAGCACCTGTGTGTGGTCTGTCCACTGCATCTATAGGCAGAATGAAGGAAGAGAACTACAGCAGCTGAGCAGTTTGAAAGTATTTAACAACTCGGGTGGCTCAAGCCATTTCCAGTACTAACCCACTGTTACGAAACAGAGAATGCTAAATTAATACCAGGTCGGAGCAGTGTCTGTATGGACTGACACCAAAGCCCAAGTGTCAGTATTGATGTCAGGACTAAAAAAGTATGCATCCCTCACCAAGTATGTCCAAACAACCAGGGTCCAGGAGGGTAATGGCTTTGGCCTCCAAACTACTTCTCCTGACATAAAGCGATTGAAATATTGTGATTTTAAGACCCACTCTTTGTCTTCATGTTTATTTCATGTGCAATCTTTATGCCAAATACTCTACATAGAGTTACACGAACATGAAACAGCTGAGGAAACAATTTTATCTCTGACAGTTTATTTTGGGAGGTAATCAATGACCAAAATGGACAAGATTCAAAATAAGATTTAGATTTACAATCAGAGCACTCAAAGACAATAATAACAGCATGTACCTCTCTCTCAGAGAGCAGTAGTTGCTCTTTTACAGTTATATTTCACTGAGCTGAGTCATTTAATTGTCATTTGATTGTCATATGTTTGGATATCTTTGAAACTGTTTAGAGCTCCCAATTTACAATATCAGGTTTGTGATATCATCAGGATTCTTTTGTGAAGCACCATTGTTTCTGCTTTCCAAAAGAATGATAAGTGCAGAAAAAGTTCACAGTAATTTAGAAAGGGTTTCTATTTTACTTTATTCAGCCTGCAAAGCTTCAGTGAGGAGTTTTGAACTGGTCATGAAACAAACTGAAATCACCTGCAATGTCTCTTGATGACCTACGACTACGCCCACTGACAAAACATTGTTTCATTCTGTCCACGGCCGTTTTTAACTAACAAAGGAGTAACAAAACAAACAGCACTATTTGAAGAAATCACAGCTGAGCAGTGCTGTGGTTTGTACAAGAATTAATGGACTTTGCATCATAATGAAATACCTTTGTATCATCTCATCTTTGCAAAATCAGGGAGCAATCGACAAACAAAAGGCGTGCACTCATTTCAGCATTAATAAGTCAGCCGTAACATTTGTAAATCATCTTATTTTCTGTCTCCGTAATATCTGCATCATAAGCTCAGATCAGTCAGGCTTTAGCTGTGTTTGTGCCTCAGTGAGAGCTGACATTACTGAAAGGCATGTTTTCAAAGTGATATTGTCGGGTGCTTAGCTGAATTACAAAAGGGACTGATGTAAGTGAATGTGACAGATGAAGGGACAGAGAGACAGTTAAAGGTGAGGGCAGGGTGGACCTGTCACAAAGAGAGACACTCTCCTCCTCTCTGTTCCGGGTGTTTTAGTCGGACCTCCATAAACCACACAGTCTTTTTTCCCCGGCAGCGCTGCCACACTCCTTTATCTGCTGCCCTCCAGGGGAGCGGCCCATTCACGCTGCCACTCTCTGATTTAATTGTACAGTTCAGGATGACTGGTTTTCACCTTCAGCTTCCAACGGGCTCAGCACATCTCACCCCTCTACGGTCCAATACAGTCCAAACCTTCTTTAGCAAGGAGACGGTACATTTACAGCATTAAAATCATACCTCTGCAATGCTGTTCTTGAATTTGAACTCCAGAGTAATTTTTGACTTCAGTAGGATTGAAAAAAATGGCGCTTGTAAGGACAAATGGGGAGGAAAAATGGGAGAAAGCAGGTTTAACAAAGTAAATGGAGGAATAAGAAAAGTATAAATGGAGCGTTTAGAGATGGAGGAAAATATCAGAGGAGTCAAAACGAGCAGAAGGGATGCGGATGATGAGAATAGGATTGATCGATACGTTATTTGTTGTCTGGAAAATGAAACATCCTACAATGAAAGAGAAAAACACAATAAAGTTCCCTTTTAGTGTCTCAAAACCTACTAAACACAAGTTCTCTGACAAGAAATGTGCCAGAGAAGACAGAAGGATAGATGAGAGATTGAGGCAGACAGTGAGGGAGAATAAGCCTCATTTTTTTATAAACCTCATTATGCATCATGTTTTCCAAATGCCACTGAAAATCACGAGAGACACAAGAAAAGAGGAAACGGGCGACACGTCCTCTCTTTCACAGTGTCTTGTAGCTGCTTAATTGCTCATGGCACCAACAACAGCAACCTGCTGGCTTACAGAAAGTCAGGCCCTGAGCAGCTCCATGCCCGGATCTAATTATTCCCAACATGACAGCCATTGAAAACTCTTTCTTTTCCATTTCACAAACAATACGAGTCGTCCACCCTGCTTCTATCTTCCGCTGCAGAGACATGTCAGAGTGTGGCTTAATTACCTCTGAATGTGTGCTAGAATATCTGATGGTGAAATAAGGAAGAGGAACACAAGGTGAAAAGTTACTATCCACACCTTTCATGTATATCCTGTCTGTGTTTCTGTCCTGGGTGTTATAACAAGTACTTTGTCTTTCTACAAACACTGACAGCTATAGTTAACAATAGTTTATAGCTTCCTGTGAGTCTTTCTTTTTAACAGACATCAGCTTTGTATGCTTATCACGTTACCAAGTGATCCCAACCATCAAGGGTCAATGTCTAGTCATAACACAGGGTTGAAATGTATCAGAGGAGCTGCTCACGTTGTCCATGGGCCGCCCTGCACTGGCAGCTCTTTTCATCACGTACATGGCCAGCTGTTACCTCAACTACATGTCTGAATACATGCAGGCAAAGCAGTGTTCGTCAGGGGATCATGAACGCACATACAAACACAAAAAATGGTAGAGGGAAGAGCAAGAGTGGTGCTGTTTTTCAAATATACAAAAACACTTTTTAAATAGAAAGTGTCACAGCAGTGCACTTCTTGTACATACACAACTGTGCAATGACTGTAAAATGCAGTGGTGGGAGTTGATTTCCAAGCAAGTCCAGTTGTTATGAATAGTCTAGCTTGACAATTTCAGATTTCATTCTGTAGATGCAACACTGGGTAGCTGGGGTGTCAACAGTGCAAACTGTGCTAACCGTCAGCTCCCAGCCTAACTCTTAATCTTGACCCATGCTTGAACCAGAGAGCAACCCTCCACTTACCAAGCCACACCCCTATGGGCTGAGCTTTTACTGCAAGTCCCAGTTGATGCAAATGTTATGCTAATGCTATGTAAAATCTGGTAACACGGGCATGAGTGGGAAATTCAAATGGAAAACTCCATGTTGTAATCTGTCTATCAGTTCATACTAGTGATGGGCAGATTGATACAGAAATATTGATACTACCGATACAGATCTTTATGCTCTAGTATCAATTATTGAATCAAAATATCAGTACTTTTAATACTTTTTTATTTGAAGTTATGTTAAAAATGTATAGAAACACAATCGACGAAACTAAACTATTGTGCTCTCATTTGAAACATACACAGTTGGTTGGAACTACTTTTTTTCTGCCTGGGTAAGTTCATAATGTATAATCACAGCAGCACACTGCTCAGTCAGTCACTCAGTCTGAAAACACAATGACAGAGTGTAAACAGTCATGTATGGAGACATTTCAGCTCCTACATTTCAGGTGGGGTTTCTAGAGTATTGATAATTCTAAGTGAACTACATAGACAAGGTATTGTCAGATTATTAAAAGACATTGCAATTTAAAAAAAGCCAGGGTAAACAGAGAAAAAATTTGGAAAAAAAAGGAAAAATAACATTTTATCTTTTATTTATCTATCTAGATATTTATTTGTATTATTATTATTATTATTCACAACCAATCTAATTGGTAAAATCAGAATCGGTATTGGTTAGATCGGTGTAGATATCGCCGATGCCAGCGTGAATTTTACTCAGTATAGGATCAGTCACAAAATCAACGGTATCAAACAGGCAAAGTTGTGGTTGGTTCACTTCCCACGCTTAATGACGGCCTTTACTGTGTCTTCCTCTAACTTTTCAATCTGCTGTCCCCTACAACACTGCCACCTACTGGACATGAATGTAAGATGGCGAATAGGCAGCTCCAGCACTTCTAGCTTCTCTATTAATTCAAGTTGGCCCCACTCTAAAGAATGGCTTTCTTCATTATTGAAGTAAGTGCAACTTTGTGCAACTAGTAAGAACTACAGACTTTAATAACTCAGTAACTGTACCTCATAATTTTTTGGGTCAAGAAAGCTGTTAGGTTTTTAGAGCTATTAGATCCAGTGATGGATCCAGACCAGAGGCACATCTCATGAAATCTGCCTCTAAGAGAAGTCCTTCATAATACTTTCTGTTCAGCTGGGACGTAGTTCATGGAATATAAACTGCTTTGCATAAGAAGTTCCTGATTAACTGTACTTTAAGATGCTTCTTAAACATCAGAAGTGAACAGCAGGGGATCTCATGAAACACAGCAAATAAAAGCTATGAGTGATGAAGTTTTGTGGATTTAATGTCTTTGTACTGGCTCTGCCCTGTTTTTATAATTTCTTTAATGTCTCATTCCTTTGACAAGCTCTTTAAAGCTAACTCTTCTGAGACCCTCTGTGTCATTATTATGCAAATGACAGTATTCCACCCTATCTTGCTTTCCTGTAAATAAATTGCATAGTAATTAGGAAGGTGATTTATTAGCATACGCACGAACTAGAGGAGGAAAAAGGAAGAGAGAGAGAGGGAGAGCGATGGAGAGGAATCAAAGCTGAGTGAGAAGGAAGGAGCAGTGAGACAAAATGAGATACAAGGAGCTACACAGAGAATTGTTTTTGAGTACTCTTCACTGCTCGACGGACCAGGGTTATGACCTGGAGAGCACACTTTCTTTTCATGAGCTGCTACCCCAAGTGCTTTCTGTGTCCAGCTTCATTGTTGGAATTTCTTTCTCTACAGAGACATGGCTCCATCCAGGAAAATAAAAAATATCCACATTTACATCTGAAACCATTATCTTTCACCTGCTTTCAGTGTCACTCCTTTCTCCCCTGTTAATCACTGAAAGTGTAGCCATGGCTGGTCAGTGTAATCAATTTGTTCCAGTAATAACCTCCGCACCGCTCTGTCACTGATGAATGGACTAATGACCTGCTCGTTCAGCCTCTGAGGATAAGTTCCCATGTTTATTTTATTCACACATGATATAAAGCTTATTATTTCAGCAGGATATTGGATATTGTCCTCCAAACAAACACGGTGGGTGCACATAATGCTGTACTGCCTGTATTTATCTTTCTTTCACTTTATTTCCATTGTAATACTTTATGACTCTGTGGTAGAGGTCGATTATAACCAACGTGCCTGCAGCGAATTTAAACTAATAACCAGTCACTCCATCAGTGCAGGGGATGAATAATGTATTCAAAGATGAAACTCCAGTAGAGCTGCAGGAATTAATGCTGATAATTTAGTGAAATTAATTTCATTTTCTATGAAATTAATCATTATGGTGTCAACTTTTGAATCTATGACCACCCATTTTATAATTGATGAATTAGTTCATGTCATTTCCGGGAAAATTTAAGTTTAATGATTACATTTTCATTAATAAAGAAGCTTTTTATAAATTGAAATTTATTTATATTTTACCCCGGACATTTTTATGAACTGTTTCTCTCTGTGTATATTACTATGCTGTGGGGATCTAACAGAAATAGCTATTACCCTATTTATATGGCATTATCCCATCAGTCAGCTTTTTCTAACACTGTGTGTGCTCCATTACAGAGAACTCAACAACCTTCATTTTCACAGTTTATTTGGTTTCACTTCTGGTAGAGGTTGTCCTCCATATTGATCGTGGATAATTTCAGGCAATTAAAAGCAAATGTGAAAATGGATAGAAAACACTTGTTATTGAGTCTTTGAAGATGTGTTAGGACAGCCTGATCAGGTGTCATCGACCTGAGTGAGAAACACTGTAGAGAAGGCTGTAATCAGTTTTAACTGTTTGTACAAATACGGTTGCTGTGAGCTGGTTTTAATACCAAACTGGAATGAAAACAAAACCTAAAATGTCATTGTTGGATGAGAAGTTTCTTTCTTGTGGCCCAAGCTGTTTTCAACTTCCAGATAAGCCTTTTTCTGTTGACAATAAGTTTGTATTTTACACCTTCGCATGATGATTCCCCATCACCATACCCATTGTTAAAGCACCTCCAGTCGTGACATATTCTTGTTTTTGTCGGCCATCATATGAGTTCGCAGTCGGTATTTCTGGCACCAAACACGTGCAGTTAAGTCACGAATACAAGGCTCCACTGGTTTTACATGTTGTTTACTGTGTAGGTTAAACTGGCGCACTACAGAAGGTAAGCTCCTTCCAATCACATTACTGTCTCCTTGAATTATAATTTGCATGAACGGTCGGTTAATCCAGAGGGAAATTGGATTCAACCAGTGCTGCTCCTCATGGGAAATTTGCTCCTTTCAATGTCCAGACCTCGTCCTTTAATTTGGAGCCCAGTGCCCTGTTTCTCCTGGTAAACATGTGCATTTTGAGTGTGCTTCAATAGATGGCCTTTAACGCTTCCACAGTCTATAGATAAGATTATGGATGCTCTGGAGCAACTTGTGTTTTATGAAATTTGATTTGCATTCTGACTGATTTTTCAGTAAAAAAAACATCAGAGATAGCCAAAGATTTGCATCATACAAAGCCTGCAGGTGAATTATTCAAATTGGTTAACTGGGTGTGGCTAATACCAACAGAGCTAGCACGATTAGTGGCAGTACGTCTGTTTATTTATTTTTTAAATGGAGCCACATTTGTAATGAACATATATTTGGGGGAGGAGCAACAGAGCTAAGTTTGTGGGTTGAGTCCATGAAAAATTTGCCAAACTTCTGTAGCAATGCTGAACAGCTTATTCTGGCTTTGACCCGTGTTTGGTGGATTGAATGATTGAAGTCTGGATAAACAAGGCTAAAAAAACAGAGAGCAGGGTTAAAAAGGTTACCAAATAGGAGGCTCAGTGGTGTGATGAAGAACCAAACACAGCCACAACAGCCTGGCTCCTCCTCCTCCTGCTCCTGCTCACACAGCTGTAGTATGTTATCTCATTCTTCAACCAGTATTTGACACAAGTTAGCCAATGGAGTTGTGGTGGTCACTCTGGCAAGCTGATCCTACAGGTGTTTAATGGGGTTAAGGTCAGGTCTGCTGGCCGGCCTCTTCATACTCTTTAATACCAAATTCTGGAGGTAGTCTCTGAGAAACCCTGCAAATGTTGGCATCTTAGGATGGAGTTCAGTCCCAGATTGTTGAGATATGATAACAACAAGCCTTGTTTCCCCTGTGAGGGAGAAGCCACCCCAAACCATTACCCCCTGAATAATGAAGCAGCATTGTTTTGTGTTGCACCAGCCCCAAGTTGCCCTCTCTCACGGCTCTATCCAGATCAGTCAAAGTTGGCATTCTGTGTCTTGGAGCAGACACCTGCTGATCACCGTAGCAGGACCCATGCTCTCAGGTGCCAGTTAGGTACCTGATTGGCAGCACCTAGGGGAACCTGAAGCTCCAACAAGGTTTAATAGCAATCGCAGTCTCACATACTCATGCAAGTTCCTTATAAATGTGGCCCCATGTAATAGAGGAATTAACAGATAGATTACCAAGTGCATTGTTACAATAAAGAAATGATCTACCAAAAACAAAGTTCCACGAATGAGACCAACCAATTTACATTCATGTCTTTATTACCGCTCAAGTTTGTAGACAGTTCATTCTGCAGGGGTGGTTTGGACATTTAATTACAAACAAAGGACAATGTTCATGTCTTTTCACAAGAAGTCACGTCTTAATGTTTATTCCCTCTCTCTACTCTGTTCCATGATTGGACTAGACAGTGGTCTAAAGTAGTTATGAGTTCTGAAACTGATTCTGGTTGATGGTGACAAATATACCACAGTTGTTGACATTGATTGTTCATTATTATGAACAGCATGTCTTTGTCTCCTCCTTCTGAAATGAAATAAGTCAAATTACAGCCTTGATGAGAACTGTCACATCTCATTGATGGTGTGTTTTGCAGCCAAGGCATGCTCAAAGCTCTCAATAATCTCCGTCAGATGGGCTTCAGTAAAATTTTATCATAAAAAATTGATCTGACTGTCTCTTTAAAAATCCCATATCTTCTGGGCCGTTCTTGAACCCCCCAGCAGGCGTGTTATCGCAGTTTCTCATCGGTGCAGTCAGAACGGCTCGTCAACCATCCAGATTCTGACATTTACACTGTGCCGTTGGGTTTCAGAGGCTGGACCTCAACGGGGCTGAATAGTAATGATCTGCAATAACCTTTTCCATAGACAGATGGTAAATATGAAGACCCGACAAAAAGGAGAAAAAAGACAGTGAATATTTGTCTCCTTTATATTCTCTGCCCTTTCACAATGTAACGCTCTTGGTTTGTTTTTCAGCTGTTGTGGAGTAAACAAGGTTGTAGATTTTACCTCGCTGACCCAGTAACCCAACATTTCGGTCTATGAATACAAATATCTACAATTATAAGTATTTTCTATCAGATCTCTTTATGTATAATCAGAACAAACACAATGACTTCTTTCTTTTTTTTCTGTCTTTCGTCTTCTTTCAGTTAACCCAAACATCGACTGGTACACACTGCAGGGAAATGTGAAGACACACACAAAAACGTGGACTTAGGAGGGACATGACACTGCACTAAAATGTATTGAATCTCTTTAAGTCGACTTTGATTAGCTTTGACACATACGCACTTACACACAATCCCACACAGCACATACATTTAATGAACGAACTTTCTTCTTCAGGGGATGAAAAGTCCTCCTGCAAACTAAACTTTGTAAACAAAAACAACTAAAATCAATGGGCAGGCATGTGGGTTGTTAAAGTGAGCTTGTATCTGTGTTTTATGTCTCTGTGACTAATGAGAGCACTTTGCCAGCAGACCAACTGTTTCTAATAATCAGATGACGAATCACTGTATATAACAAAAAGCTTGTTTACAGTGTTCACTGCTCCTCCAAAGTGTGTGTATTTAGGAGGGTTTAGGGGATATAAGAAGCTTATTTATCCGTCTGTGAGTGTGTGTGTTGTTTGTGCTCGTGTGTGAATGGCATGCCAGGAGAATGTATTGGGTCAGTTATTGTTGTGGACAGAGGAGTTTGCACCAGCCCTGATTGTCCATTCATCTGTGCAGTACACACTCGTGAACGTGTTCACACTGATCAGACAAAAGCACAGGGCTCACACGCATTTAACACATAGTTAGATCCACACTTTGAACAGTGTTGAAGAGATAATCACTGTTTTTAGGTCACTGAACCTCATGTCTGAGTCTCCATTACCTGTTTGAGTCAATGTCCTGTCACTTAAATTATAATTCATCCAAGGAAGGACTAATGTTTCCTGTATGAATGTGGACTGTCTGTGTGGGACTCTTTGAATATTATGTAATATGTCTTTGATCACCGTTGGATTCTGACTGATCCTGTCAGCTTGTTTGGAGATCTAAAGGAGGAATAAGTCACAGCACTGTATGATGTGCATCAACGCACACCACAGCTTTATTAATTAGAACACACAAATCATTTCTAATACAATATGTTAGGGTCAGGTTCAACAATGCAAGTGTCTAATGAATGTAAATGTGCCCTAACCCACCCCCAATTCATCAGAATGATACCTGACCAAAAAACCTAGTCACAGCCTGATTCATTTTAGAGGCTAACACACTGTCAGCTCACAGACCAAGAGGGCTCACTGACATTCACCCTTTTATTTATACAGGAAAAAAAAAACATCATGGAGGTCAAAAGTCCTCTTTTTAAAAGAGTCCTTGCCAAGATAAAACAGCAGCAGAGTTCACAAGGTGCCTGACAAACAGAGAACAGACATGTATTCAAACATAATACCAAAGGTGATCATTGTCAGAGGTGGAGGGTTGCAGCCTCTCCACATGAACCACTTGTTGTTCAGGATAACTGCGTCCCTGGTTCAAACGCTGCTTTTGTATTAAAGGATCACTTTGTTGCACTCAACAGTTTCAGTCTTCCTCAAGGTGACGTGCTCACAGGGCTACCTGTTTGTTGCACTGTTATCAGCATGGTTATACAGCTAGTCATACTGGATTTGTGAAGACTAACCCAGACCTGTATGCACATGTCCATTGGTCATGATGAATCACTGTGGAACAGCCCAATTGGCAGTAAAATAGAGACTGCCAAAAACGGGCAAATTGACAAATTGCACCACAAAAGTGATGCAGGTGCATTGAGTGTCATGTTTGGGGAACCTCCTGGAAAACCCCTGTCCAATGAGTTCTAATTGCATTTGCTAAATTTAAATTTGCGGTCCATCTTGACATCACCATACTCAGCCAAGGGATTCAGGATCAATATCTACATATTTGTTCTCTTTGCCCTTCCTGTTTCAGCTTGTAATGCATGAGCACATCTGCCATCTTTAAACAGCTCAGTACTGTACTGTAATCCTGCTGTTAGTGACTGTAGTGATGGAGTCTACTGTCATCACATTTAATGCTTTTCATGATCCATTTCATCAAATGCAGATTTCCGAATAATGCACCAACAGCAGAAGTCCCACAAGACATTTTGAGTGATTGAGTCACTGACATTTTGCAGAAAGTTAAAAATTATAATCACCCATGAATTGATTAGTACTTGGACCAGATTATTTCCTCCTGCACATTATTGGCTAAACGTTGGATCTTCAAATGTGGAAAGTAGAAGTAAGGCCTTCAATTAAACTATGGCTCAAACAACTGAGATATATTCAATGTTGGGAGAGATATTGATACAAATTGGCTGAAAAAGAAAATATTTTTATTTAAGTATGTCTTATATAAATGGCTGACCAATAAATCCCCTCTTAGGCCACCTTGAACTGTGCTTGAACCTTCCAGATCAGCATCTTAGATAACTTTTATATTCATAGAGCTGTCATCAACCAACTTTTTGTTTGTTATTGATGAGCTTTTTTGTTTGTAATTTTTCTTTTCTTTGTTTATTTTGTCTCATTTATACAACTCTTTCCCACATTTGTTGTGTACTTACCATGACCTCAATCATTTTCAGCTATACAGCATATTTGTACAATCCATGTGTAAATATATATATATATATATCTATTATTTTTTCGCCTTCATGGTTGTTTTGTACTTTATGTTTTTCTGTTGCCAAAAAAAGACAACAAAAAAAATGAACATAATGAAAGAAAATCATCTTGCAGTTGAAGAGCAACTCTAAAACATTGCTTTTATTGCTTTTCTTCACCTACTATGTGCTCACGACTTCTATTTTTATGTGGTTATGACTTTTAATTAGACTCTATTTTAATCAACCACTGAATTACAAACTCTGACCATAGCAACTCCTCGTTTAAAAATGGAGAACAGGAATATTCATGAGGATACTCACTCTGGATTCAGCATGTATCTCTGTACTCTCTTATCTTGTTCGAACTGTCCTACTTGACAGACACATTTATTTACAACTCTTGTGTGTTACATTATACCTCTCTGTTTTCCATGAATTCATCCTGATGTCTGCAGCTCTCTGGAGAGTTTAAGCGCACACGAGACAAACAAAAAGACGAACAGTCACAAGGGGAACCTCAACACATGTTGGGCTCCCACATCGATGCCTGAGATGTTTACCAGCTGATGAAATGTATTGATCCACTCAGAGAGATGGGAGCTTCACAGAAGTACTCGTCCCTGAATGGTGTTGTGAATTTTGAGAGGCTGAATATTGATCTGAAATTACCTTCAGCCCTGAGCAGCTAACAAGATACAGGAAGGATCAGACAAACAGGGCCGAGGCTTTGCTGCTGTCAGTGGCCTTGTTTCTGACCTAATTAGGGCACCAACATAAATTTAAAGGAAAGATCAAGGATCTTTTTATCTTTTATCCTTCATAAGCTTCAGAAAAAAAAACTGACTTCCAAAAAAACAGCTCGTAGTAAGAGGTAGAGAGAGAGGGAGTGGTGTAGGTTGATGGAGGTTGAGGAGGAACAGCAAGGTCTCTGGCAAGCTTTGAGGATCCAGGAGGTCTTAGATAAATGTGTGCCCTGTTCAACCTTGAAGCTCAGCCAAGATGAATCAGTGAAATGACGACGACTGGCCTTCAGTCCCACAGCAGAGGAATGCATGAATTAACCATGGTCCTCAGGGGATGTGAGGGGGAGGAAATGTAAGGAGGGATGGAGTAAAAAGATGTCACGGCAGAATGAGGAGAGGAAGGACTGAAGACAGAGAGGACAGAAAGTCAAAGAGGACGTGGTGACAGAGCAGATGTCAGAGTCAGTGGAACTTCTCAAGGTGATGCCTTGCCCCAGCCACAACTCCAGGTCACAAGTTTCCAGCAGAGTCCAAGGTGAATGGCTCCAGGCAGTGATGTGTGTGTTAGTTTGTGCGTTTGTGTTCATGTGTTTGTGCGTGCACCGCCAAAAGGCCCTGAGCGAGTGCTAGCAGGGCGGCGTTCAGCTGATGAAGCGAGGGAGTGAGTGATGCCCCTGGTCCGGGGCTGTCAGCCAGGCTAATGGAGGGCGCCACACTTGGCCGCTCGCTGACTGACAGGTGCCAACCGAGGCCCTCGTCAAGCTGGCGCCAAGTTGGCGGTGCCAGCTCGCTTACGGGGGTGAAGGATGATGACACTGAGATCGCTCTATCGGCTAATGCTGACACACACGGCTCGTGCGCAGCCGTCTGAGGCTGTCACTCAGTGAGGAGCAAAGGTCGCAAGACGAGATGCTCTTAAAGTATCCTGAGTCATCGAGCAGTAACAGCAGGGTCAAATTGCTGCTTTGAAATCAGAGACTACATTAATAGTGGCTTTTGGTCATCAGCAGACTGAACTTTGATCTCTTTTGGCACACATATTCACAGTTCCCCTTCATCCCTGGAGGGTCAATTACAAAGAGTTCAAATACTCATATTGCCCTCCCTGTGATGTAACAGAGATTGGAACAGGATTTAAACCAGCAAACATTTGGTACAAAGGCACAGGGGCAGAACCATAGGGCATGGCAGAATTACAGTCTCAGTTCTATAATCACTCATTTTCATGTTTATATATCTCACTTTTTCAAGTTACTGAGCTTTGTAAACAAAATGATAACCCATTTTTAAAAACGTAGTCCTTAAAAGAAAAAAATAAGATCATTTAAACAAAGCACCTCATCACTTCCCTCTTGGATATTGTCGCTTACTTCAAAAGATTGTTTTGCAAAAGTAAACAACAGTGGAAGTGAACTATTATTTAAGAACAGATTATATGTATAAGTCAACAATGAAGAGCTCTGAACTTCCAGCTCACTTTTTATGTTATGTTTTATTCATGCCATGGCAGCTTTGAAGTGACTTTTTCATTTATTGAAAACAAGCCTCGCCCCTCATCTGTTCCTTTTAGATTATACAGTGCCTAACAGATTTATTAAACCACCACCCAGTCTAAGGTTTTTGTCACCACTACTCTAAATTAATAATATGTGGCTGATAGCAAAATAGTTTTATATCTCTGTAATGATTTATCTACTAGGATGTGCAGCTCTTTTATCAAGATAATCTCTTTAATGCTAAAATATAACTGCTGTTATCCGTGAATTTTCAAATGCACTGTTGCTTACTTTCATTCCTGAGGGAAACAAAGTGTTCAAGTGGTTGTTTGCTTTTCTTGATTAATTTCTGGCTTCTCAGAGAATTCCAGTTTTCTCAAATTTGAGAACAAAAATATGAATTCAGTTTGACATTCCTCGCTCCCGTTCACAACAGTAACGAGACTTTCAGTTTCAGGCACTTCCTGACACATGATGGTTTCCTCATTTTAATGAAAGGAAGTGTGATATGTTTGTTTAACTCTGTGTATTTGAAAATGATGCTTTCCTCATGTCATGAACTTAGTTGGTTGGACGTTTTAGGTCTTGATGAAAATTGGTTTAAGGGCAAAATTTTCTCCTTTTTTGGGGACAAAAGCTTTTTTTAGTCACAGAAGGTTAAAGCCAGTTGGTTGGAGAGTTTGAGTAACCGCTCATAACTGTTACATCACCCTGTACTGCCACAATGTGCTGCATTATTCAAGTGAACAGCGTCTGTCATGCAATGTTGTGACACTTTGTCTTCATGTTAATTCAGCCCTGTTGTGGGTTCGTTAAGTAGCACAGAAGTGTCGCCTCTGACAGCGTGTCCGACATGTCTGATTACGCTTGACGTCTCTGTGTCTCCCACAGTCCACGAGGCTTACAAGCGTAATCAGAGCTTAGGCTGGACCCCGCCACTTATGCTCTTTCAAAAGGCTCTTTGATTGCTTCAACAAGCCTGAGTCACCTGTAAGAAGTTTCATTTGACATTTAAGCTGGTTTTCAGAGAGCACAAAGCTGGGATTTGAAGGCTATTCTTGGAGTGTCTACTTTAAGTCATCTGGGGAAGAATTGATCATTCTTACATCTCAAATGTCTTATCCTCCTAATATTGTAGTATTGCATAATAATAATAATAATAATAATAATAATAATAATAATAATAATAAAAATAATAATGATAATGAAAACTATCAGACTCAGGAAAAATAAGAAGAAATAATTAGAGTGTTTGAAATAAACAGAAAAAGAGGAGCAAATGAGAGTTCAATTGGCTCGATGCAGAAGTGAACAAGTATGTACAGAAGGAAGAAGGAGGAGAAAAAAAATGGATTGGAGGATGGCATCTCCCCGACTTGTTACCTTATCTACCAGCTTGTATCAGGTTCTCTCTGGGAGATGGGCAGACTGACACAATGAGACCAGCCAAGTCAGGCAGCCTGATGAGCTGGCGTCTTTTTTAATTGAGTAACTGAGGTCCAGAGGTCAGGGCTTGTCCTAGCCGGTCTAGACCAGACCATGTCAGGTCAAGCATCAGGACTTGAACGGGAAACATTCAGCTATTTTTACATTTACAACACAAACAAGCCTTATCTCTCACCAGAACAGCTGCTTCCAATACAAAAGTGACAGGTATGCCTCCGAGGTTCATTAAAGCTGTCACTGTAATTAGCCTGACAGACACTGGACATTACAAACAAAGTATTTGAGAGGTAAAGACAGTTTCAAAGTACTAAAGTAAACCTTGGTGGTTTTTAATGAGAAGCAGAGGGCAACTCTTCATTCGCTTTAAGACATCTCATTGTTTACCAGTAGATTAGAAAATGACTTCTCTGAGGATTTTTACCTTAGTAAACATTTTCTTAATGAGTGCATGGACCCAGTTGCTACTTCAGAGAGTTCACCGATAAAGCAATATGTGCGTTTTGTAAATTCAAACGAGGAGAAAAAAATTGAAGAAAAAACAGATAAAAGAGGAGGTTATGCTTCAGAAGTTCTCTTTGTGCATAATAAGTTGCTGCACTGTCACCTCCGCCCAGTTTTTACTATCACTAACCTTTGTCCGAGTGTGATAGTTTTTTTTTTTTTTTTTTTCCATTTTGCATTCAAAGAACAAAACTTTGTGAATTTTTCCATTTCTTATTTTAAGTATTGGTGCTGCTGTATCATAACTTGTCCAAAGAAAAAGAGACTATTAAGTTACAGATGAGGGCTTCTCCATCAATGAATGTGTCCAGAAATTGAATTTCCAAAGTGCGGATCTCAGAATATGCAGTTGTGTCCAGAAATATTAGAGCACTTGGCATTTTCGAGAGTTTTTAGTTGTTTTTTGTTAAACTGGTGATTAAAATACTTATACAATAATTGAAATATCAACAAAGTCATCATTATATCATGATGATCTGTATACCACAGAAAACAGCCATCAAAATTAGACTGAGGTCATTTTCTTTACTCCAGAGCTCAACCCCATCTATCCATCAAATTTAGGTGAGATGTAAATAAAGACAGGTTTATTGACCATTAAAAAGAAAGACTTTGTCTTAAGTTGTAGAAGTCATAGGATAACATGAGTTTTGAGGTTCATACAAAATATATTGACACCATGCCAGAGATGTGCTGCTGTAACTGCTGCAGAAGCTGGACATATAAAATATTTAAGTAAAAGTAGATAAGAAACAGAAGAGAAGTCAATTCATCTGCTATTTATTGTGCTCATGATCAGGGTTTGGAGGCGATAAAAGTCAATCTTTTCAGATCTGTAAGGTGGTCTTACGACTTTGGCCACCACTGCACATTCAGTCGGTAAAGGAGACAAATGCAGAAGACGGCTGATATCAGTTTAGTCTCCATGAACAGAGACTCCAAACGAGTTTCATTTACTCACTGATAGACCTGAGAATAACACCAGACTTCATGATCACATATGTAAGTCTACACTCTGTGTTGTATTCCCCCTTTTTGTTGAATTTAATATTCAGTACTCTCACATCTTGGTTACAGATGGATATAATAAATAAAATGATATAAAAATCTGAGATAAGAAAAGGTGTTGTAGAAAGATACATGTTAATAGTTAAATGATAAAAACAAATAAAAAAATAATTTATTACACATCTTCATTGAGACATGCAACACCACAGTCGGGCTATTTAAACTGCTGAACACGTCAATAAATGATGGGGATAGTATCAAAATGCTGTATGTCTATATTATTAATGCATAGAATGGTTGAGGAAAATCAAGTGAATCTCTGTTTTATAATAAAATTTAAGAAATTCATACTTGTGAATCAACATGCATAATCACCAAAAGACAATAAATGATCAAACACATCAGAATAAAAAAGGATAGTTATGCAGAACACAGCAGATATATAAACACACCAGGATTCAAGAAATACTGGAGCAGCACTGTAAGGCTGCTCTCTATTATGAATAAGACTGACTTAGAATGCTTTTCTTTGAGAGTGTAGGTGTTCAATTCAACCCAAAGCGTAGAATTTGTCTTTAGAAAAGGTACGTTTTCTAAATAAGGATCATAGTGCAAATGTTCTGTACTCACCTGAGTACACACCACAGTAGTTCAAGCAGTGGATGTTAACCCCGTGTTCCTCTGGAGCTCCATCCTCTTGTCTTGTCAAGAACAGCAAGTTCCCAAAACTCCAAGATGACGACAGCCAAAGTTGAGTCTTTAAAATTCAATGCACCAACCAAGTCTAGCCAGGGGTTGATGTCACGGCTGCTGTCAAGTTTTTATAGACATGCTGTTGTTAAAACCCAGGACAGCCCCAGGAAGACATTAATCTTTGAGTCCTCTTGTGGATTGAAAATGGACGTGGGTTCAGAGGTTTCTGCAACTTCTGACATTATACCGGAAACATTGATATGTCCAGACTCACTCTGATAACTAGAGTGATAGCTAACAGGTGCTGTGTCTGCTGTAGTGGCCTATATTTCATTAATATCAAAGATGTCAGAAGAACAGTCAACAGCCATACTGGATTTTTCTTAGAAATCATTGGGGACACCCCCTAAGATATTTATCACAGAAGAGGTGACAGGATTGCTGGATTGTCAGATGAGTTGCTAACTTAATGTGCAATATTAAACCATCAATGGAGAGAAGAATTAGTCGAAAAAGAGCCCGAGACCCAATGAGACAGGACTCCAAGATTTGACATAAGAGAGAGAGAGCTAAAGCTAAACTTGAAGAGGAATGGATCTTGAAGGCTGGGCCCCAGAGAGAAAGTGTCTGAGCTGAATTAAAAACGCTATGGAGGAGCACGGGTGCAGACACACTTCATCTTAGCATTGCTATCAGCCTCTAATTGCTCAGATCAAACTGCTGCTTCTGCATATATCCAGGGACGGTGTGAGTGTGAGAGCCTGAAGCACAATCATTGACATTGTAATAACTGTTTAATTGCTAAGGGCCTCAGCTTCATGGAGACGTCAAGCCGTTAGCCTCCTAATGGCCTCTTCTTTTGTCAGAGATCAAGCCCCTTCCCATCGCAGCGTGAGATGGATGCCCTCCCACTGGCATCATCATCCCCTCTCTCCAGTAGATTAATGACAACCACATCAAGCCTTAGGATGTCTTTGTAAAGGCCTGCTGAGCTCGACGAGGGTCAGGACCTTGGCTGAAATGTTGAAAGCAGACTCCTGTAATGGTTAGACTTCATATAGATGATGGTGGAGTGGAACAAACATCTCCCTAGACAGAGAGAATAATGGTGAATAACTGCTCCAGTGGCACTAGATGATACTGGCTCCATTCGGCCTCTCTGAAGTGGAGAAGCTGTGGAGAACTGTCCGAATAGGTCGAGGTCAAGCTGCTCAGCCCCGCCTGAATCATTACACTTCTGAAAGCAGTTGGCCATGGGCTCATTAGGCCTAACGGGATGTGATAACTCTTTCTGGAAGAGAAGGATTCTGAATTAGAGGAGGGGGGTAAAGAGAGCAAAAAGCTGGTTACTCATATAAACCCCATCATGTTGCCTCTGAAAAATGACGCACTGTAATAAACATATCTCCCAGCATGCTGCTTCTTGCTGAAAGTCAAACACCTGTTGTTTGTTCATAGCCACCTGCTCCAGCCCTGCACAAAGACGGCTGCAGCCAGCGGTGTAGGAGTTTGAAATGGAGAGCAGCTTACAAAGCTGTGTTAGTTTAGTGAAATGGAGAAAACCAAGAGCAACACAAACAGCTGTAAAAGAAAGATTAACGCCTGAGGAGACTCTAAGTGTTGATATTAACCGAGTTTAGAGGAGGGCTGTGCAAAAAGACACTGCAGCAGAATACTCTGACTGGATCTCATAGTAATACATAAATACAGTTTTACTGCCCAAGCAGTTTTACAACTTATTTTTTTGCACTCTCTTCAAGGTTATGTTACTTATTTGTATGGAGGGAGATTTTTTAACCACTATTTTTTTGTTTTTCTACTTTTTTTTTTGCAGCCAGATGATGACAATGACATCCACTTTGACAATTAATCACAAAACAATCAGAAACACAAAACCATACAAAACAGTCAGAGCTGACACACAACTTCAACACCAAGACATTGAAATTTAATAATAATAATAATAATAATAATAATAATAATAATAATAATAATAATAATAATAATAATAATAATAATAAAAAACACAAGTAAGACCAAGATAAAATCAATAACAAAAATAAAACCCAATATAAAAGCCATTGGACCATAAATAATGCTATTCGTAGAGTATCAGAAACTATCATGGAATTTTGTTCAACCCAGCAATAGCAGCAGGAAAAAGCAGTTTCTGTATCTGTCTGTGACTGTGAACCTCTGTCTAGAGGGAACAGCTAAACCTTGTTGTGCCAGGGGTGGGAGTCATTGTTTCAACTAAGTTAGCTACCAGCTGTACCTGTCTGGATTGGGCTGTGACTCACCAATCAGCCGACTGAACCATTTGACTATTTGGTTCAAGGAATTTCGCTCCTTCAGAGTTGCGGGCCTGAACCATGACACCAAATAAAAGGACAAGACAGGCTCAATAAAAGCACCATAAAACAATGTCATGATGGTTCAGGCAGTATAGAAGAACATGACTTTCCTTAACAAAGTAAGCACCGCTTGTGCACAATACTTCACAATGAGCCTGAAACCAATGAACATATCTTTGGTTTTTGGAAATTTTGAACAGGAGGTGTGACACCACTCTACAAACTGGTCTACAACTGGGCAATGGCCAATTTCTTCATCTTGAAGCAGACTTACAATCACAGTATCACCTGTGTATTTCATTATTGTCCTGTTATTCCATCTGCTTTAAGTCAAGGACCTAGCCTACCAGACTGCTACTTACACTTAACTGATCTAAGAACAGTCAAGCCAAAATTTGGGGTTGGATTCTTCTAAAAGCAGAGGAAAACTCCAGAGCAAAAAAAAAGATAATAAAAAAGGTTGCCTGCCATGAGTCTTATACCCATCCAGATGTCCGAAAAGCATATTCAGCAGATTGACTGGACAGGAGTGAGAGCAGTGAAGGTTTCAGTCGTGAAAGTTACATAACAAAAGGATAAGTCTGCAGTTTTTGATTGTTTTAAAGTGTTTGAAATGAATGAGGGTGTTGAATTTCATCCAAAAGGTGCACTCCTGTTAGAAAAAGGACTTAAGCCTTGGACTGCACAGCATTTACTGAAATAACCTACAGTAGATGTATCTGCTTTTTTAACGGTTAACCAGAAACTGCCTGTTGTAAAATACCTACAGTCTAAAATATCCAGATACTGTGCTGCTTAATTTTTCCCTTCACCTCAAACAACTTTGGCAAGGAATTGTGTTTTTCTTTTTTTGTGTGTGTGTGTTACAATAACAATAGCTGTAGTTGGCAGCAACTGCATGGCTAAGAGGGATCCCACAGAACCGCCTGTGTTTTTGTGGATAGTCGTGTTAACGGTGTGTTTGTGCACTCCCATGGTGCTTCAGTGTGTGCTCTTTTCTCCTCCAAGATGATAACAAGCAGAACCTTCATCTCTACATCACTTTCATCTGCACATTGAAAACAGCACTGCTTTGCATCTTTGACCATGTAGGGATTCACTCACTCATGTTTACACACAAGTTTAATTTGTTTTGCATGTTAATGATGATATATGCAAACATTTTTGAATGCTATGTGTAGTAAATGTGAGCTCACCAGCCTCTTAATTAGGTCCATCTGTTCATTTGTTAACTCCAATTCCTAATCAGCCAATCACATGGCAGCAGCTCTGCAGCATTTAGTCATGTAGACATGGTGAAGATGAGCTGCTGAAGTTCAGACTGAGCATCAGTATGGAGAAGAAGAAGAGATTTTTTTTTAAATGTCTTGTCGATGCCAGAGGTGAGCAGAGAATGGACAGACTGTTTGGAGATGATAGAAAGACAACAGGAACTCAAATAATCAGTCGTTAAAACCAGAGTGCAGCTGTGATGTCTCATATCCACTGGTAGACAAAACACAATTTCTTACACCATAAACTTCAAGTAGCTAATAAAAAGTAGTCATAACACATCCATAACTTTTTATATTCATACACCTGTCCCAAAACTCTGCAGAAGCTGATGTGTTCAAAAAACTTTCCCATCAAAAGACCTGAACAGACAAAAACTTTCAGTGTTAACATTCTCACAGAAGCTAAAGGCAGCTCTAAAAGTGGAGACCGAGTGTCACTCTTGTTGCTTCGCTGCAAACGGTTTGACAGTAACTTAGCAGCTCTGTAATTAGTGCTGGAAAGCTAACCTGACAGAAGGGGGGCTACGCTGTTGGAAATAAACGATTCCCTGTTCTTCCTTTGAAGATGTAATGAATGTGGAAACTTCTTTGAGTTGAAGAGGAGCCTCTTGTGTGCTTCAGTGGAGCCTGTTTTACTTTACCTCAACAAATTACTGTCGAGTGAGATACTGTACATTCAGATTGGACTTGAGGAAAGCAGCAAAAGTCATGTCATGTCAAAAAAGTAAAGTGCATGACTCAGAGAGCACCAATAATTAGAATGCACTGAAAACAACAACAACAACAACAAAACTTTCTCTTCTTTTCTTCACTCCCCTCCTCTCCACCTCTTTTTTTCTTCCTGTCTTCCTTTTTTCTGGACCACATCATGATTTCCTCACGGCAATAGCAGGTCTCCCTGTTTAACTCCTTTTTTTATCATCCCACTCAGTGCCATCAGCACTGTTTGGGATATTCAGTTATATAACTGGAAGTTATGTCATGTCACTTTAGTGAGCAAGTGAGTCACGCAACACCTTATATATTTTAAACTGCAGCAGTGAATACAGGTGCTTTTTAAAGTTACAGGTACTCAAAATGCTTTTAACACCAACATCAGATTCATTGAAAGGGATTGCAAAGAGAATCTGCCTTCAATTACAACATGACAACATACACACTTGATAGAAATCTTAAGATCATTTGAAAAATTGCACGAATTTGCATTTTTCACTGTTGGGTCTAAAATATGTATATATTTATTGCATATTTGATGCAAATGTTTCCAGGAGGCCAGTGGGAACGTTGCTCCAAGTGGTAAAGATGGCCTCATGGAGGGCAACCACTGTCTGGAACTGACATCTATTTTTGTAAACTTCCCTCTCCATCCATCCCATAATGTTCTAAATATGATTTACATCAGGGGAACATGCAGGATGCTCCAAAACAGTGAGAATATTCATTTGGGAGAAGAAGAAGTCCTTTGTCAGGCGGACATTGTGAACAGCAGTGTTGTCCTGTTGATAAACTCAGTAGTTAACACACAGACCAGGGCCCTCAGTCATGAAGGATGCTTCCTGCTACATCTCCACATAGTCAGCCGCCGTTTGACGCCCCTGCACAACTGTCAGCTCCTTTGTTCCATTGAAGGAAAAAGCAGATCATGTACCCCCCCCCCCCAAACTGTGCCGCCTAGAAAGCATCTCAGTGAAATCTCCTTGTCATGACGGTAACATTGGACGCCATCAGGACCATCAAGGTTCAAGATTTTCTTCTCAGAGAATCAAACTTGTTTCTACCCTCAAATGTTCTATGTTTGCTGCTCTCTTTCAACGTGCAATTGGACAATTTAGTGGAAAGAAATGAGGCCTTAGAATGAGTTTTTAGTTCTTGAAGCTCTTCTCTCTCAGACGCCACTGATGGTTATTGGGCTGCAGTCAGCTCCAGTGACGACCTTCATTTAGGTCGAGGATTGTCCTGTCTTGACAAACAGCCAATCAGATCCTCTGACTCAGTGCTGGTGAAATTCATTTGGGTGTACCAATTAGTTTTTTTTATTCCATAACCTTCAGGATCTGTGAAGCAGAAATTCAAAATGTCAGTCTTGCTGTGTCCAACCTCAGCAGTGATGGCGTCGCATCATGAGAGGTCTTGCTTATGCAGCTCAACAATCCAACCATGTTCAAAGAGAGAAAGCTTTTTAGCCTTTTCATACCTGACAGTGAATGAGATTGAATCCATATTTTTGAGCAGATTTTGTCTTTTAAAGACTGTGGTCCTAAACTTTTGATCTGCTGATGAACAGACTATTTACCTTCAATTGTTATTTCCAGTAAACTGCGTACATATTTTTTTTTCTTACTCCCATTTTTTCTTTTTACATTTAGAAACTCCTCTTTGAACCATTTTAAGATCCAACAGAGGGAAATGTAGATTTTTGCATATTTTCAAGACTGTATCGTGGTTGAATTGGAAACTACCTTCAACAAGAAAACAAGATAGTAGTTACACATTTAACAAACATCAGAGTATTTGTTTTCTCTGTTATACTATTTGGATTTTTTTTTCTCTCTTTCTGGTAGTGAGACTCGTTCATTGTAATTGCAGGGAGAGGGATTCAGAGTATCCTAAATGATCTAAACAGAAAACTTGTGGAGAACACACCATACAGCTAAATAAGGCCTGTTCTGTCTTTGTTCTGAGCTCTCCAGCCCTGAAACACAGCAATAAAAGGTCACTCCTGTCTGAGCTCAGCTACAAAGCTGAAATAGCTGCATCCTCTCTAAATCCATCATCTCCTCTAATCCGTCTCCCCTGCCCTCTCACCTTTCCCTTTTTCAATTTGTCCTCCCTCTGCGTGCCTTTCTCCTTGTTCCTGCACATTCTGCATCACCTCTAGTTCTGCAGCTGTAGCATTAGATATATAGAAAGTGATACTCCAATTGTGGAGGACACTTTTCTTTTCACTGCCTATTTTCCACAAAAGCATCTATCACTTGGCTGAAGACAGATTATGAGTACAAGGGACAAATGAAAAGCATAATAAAATATTGGTCACAGTCCTTGTAGCAGACAAGAACATTTAACATGAACCTGAATAATTCAGCTCTGCATGTATTAAACATACTTTAATTATTTTCTTTTTTACTTTCCCTTCACAAAAAAGTACACAGTATGCCAATACTCTTCAGAGTCTTGATGATTGATGCTGATGCAAAGAGAGCAACCAGCCTTGCAAAGAACTGGCACACAGGTGGATGGCCCAGGACATGCATAAGTGACAGTTTGGCAGAGTGTAGCTATGGTCCAAAAGGTCAGTGGATAAATAATTAAATGCTGTGATAATAAGTGTAGGATGGATACAAATTGACAGTCATTCAGTGGAGCCGTTATGGAGGGACAGGTCCAGGGTGGTGTGGCCGTAAGTCCACTAAGGTAGACAGTGTTCTAGCTTTAGCTGAAGAGAGGGGAGGATGATATGCTTATATGAACAACAGAGAACATAGTTTACTGTTAAAGGACAGTATGCACAACAACTCACTACAACTTCAAACTGATGCAGCAACATCAGAGCATCAGCTAAAAGAGGTCATATGGATTCTCAGTGTAAAAAACTTCTTTGGCTTCACTGCCAATTGAATGTCCATATAAAGTAACTGGTTCTTGGCTGGGATCGGTCATGACTTTCCTGGAAATAGACTGTTTCCCATAAGCACCATAACCTTCTATCCTGAAGACGTGACTCTTTTTAAGGCGTATGTTTGTTTTCAACAGCGGATCTTCCTTTGAACATTACTTTTCCTTGATAAGTGTTCCCATTATGGAGAATATCAAAGTAATGTAGTTATTGGTGGTTACACAGAGAAAGTGTTTTAAAGTGACAACAGTCAAACTTAGTTTGTAGTTCGGTGTCCAGAAGGTGAGCAGACTCTCTGTTTAGTGTTACTCATAGCCCAGTGCTCTGTTACGTGCAACACTACACAGAGGATTGTCCATGGTCTGGCCCTCGTGTGTTAACTCCGTTCTAACTCATCTGTCAACTCACACCTGCTCCATATTCAGTCCAGCACCTTGCAGGAGTTAGGAGATATCCCTTGATTCCTACCCAATGAGAATCCCCTCTTTGTTCATGTTTGACTGCAAAACCTCAAACCTGCGCTCATTATGACAGTTGGTTTTTGTAGTCAAGCTAAATATGACTCTAAATTTTTAAAGTCAGTGAATGTTTTCAGGTGGTTTCCCGGCAAGGCGACCTGTCCTGATTGATCTGATCAATAATGAATTGACGCGACACAACTCTGGCATCCAACAAAAATAGGTTGGTTGCTTATTTGCTGTGACCCGCCAGAGCAGGGATGCAACTGAACCACATTAGAGCAGATCCAGTGTGAGTCGACACATTGACTTGTATAGAAACCTGTCTGATCCAGTGCCACAACTGAGTGGAGCAGGACCGGAGTGGAGGCTCATCTGGTTCATTTTGACTGTTAGTGAATCCTGGTTATGTCCTACCAGTGCTCATCTACCAACTCCATCCTCTCCAAGCAGAGCAAACATAACCTGGCTCTTCATTTTATTGATAGACTCTCAGGTTTGGACAGATCACTGCAGTGTAACTGCTGCATGTGAGTTGGACTGAACATTATCACAAACAGCTTAACCCCTGTTTTAGCTCAGGCTCCATTATAAAATAAAGAACATTTACTGAAATATATTTAATACAAAAAAGGATGGAATAGAGAGGTAGAATAAGTTCTCAGCAGTAGGAACAGCTTCATCTTTGTTCAACTTTATCAAACACGTATTCTGATATTGTTTTGAAGTTGCTTCACTCTGCAGTCTGCAAGCAGGGGAGGAGGGAGGCACTGTCTGCCCATGGATGGTCATGTCTCCAAGCAACACAGAGCTGCCCATAGATGCCTGTCTGTAAATAATGCCTAGATGAAATATACCCACATACTGGCCGATGCAGATATGAGTGAAAAACGCCAAAAATCAGTCTAATAAATCGGATGGTCATTCTATCAGTCAATCCTTGGTGGAGACTGGTGGAAGAAAAGCAGACGACTTGTCAGGCAAATATCCGACCAATTGTGAAATTCATTTTTGCTCTCAAAAGCAGGCATAAAAGTATCATAAGATTACCTGTTCTTTGTACAAAAAATATCTAAGCAGATGCATTATTACCCAAATTAGCAGTTTTCACACCCAAGCCCTGAACTTCAAACAGAGTGACCCATCCTGTCCATCAAAAACAGTGCATCAGTGCAAAAACATGCTGTTTTATGATGACATCTGTTTGATGTGAAAGCCTTTGTTGGAGAAGCCTGTTGGAAGTACTCTGGTGACTGTAAAATGAGTTAGCTGGAGATCTGGGATGATAGAAGCTTTCTTGTTCCTCCTTAAATCTTGGTGTTTTTATGTACACACAGATGGAGTTGGCACAGTAGCAGAACCTGTTTTTTTCTGTGTAACTGGAGTGAGGGGAGGCAATTTTCCACATGGCCTCGGCTGGAAACAACTGTCTCACATCCAACACACACACTCACATAACAGACATACACACACATACAGTACCCCTGTCCAAACAGCCTGGCACCAGCTCCTCTTAAATATTTAAGCCTTGCTGTATTGGGTTGCTGTGTGTATGTGTATGTGTGTGTGTGTAGTTAGTGTATGCTGATATCCTTTACTGTTTGTAGCCATTATGCAAAGCACATAATCTTGCATGTCGTTGGCCAATGATCTGTCTGTACATGAATACAACGCAGGGCCTTATATTTCACACGCGCAAAGACACACATATATGCACACACACTTGCTTTCTTTCTTTTTCAGTCCTCTCTCTCACTCAATGACAAACCCAATCACTCACTCAGTCTTTTACGCACTTGCTGCCTTACTCCCCTCTTCTCTTTCTCTCACACACTCTCATTCAGAGGCTAATTCACTGACATCACTACTCCCCACCTCTCTCTCACTCACTCACACACTCATCCACTTGCCCCAAAACTCACTCAGAAGCTCCCCTTCAGCTCCCCAACACTCCTCCATCATCACTGCCTCTCACACACTCTTAATGTGACACACACACACGTTTGGTGGCTTCCCCTGGCTGCTGGTAAAGCTCAGAACACCTCTTGTTAAACCACACACACGCTTATCTGTGATCTCCATCAGCTGCCAGCTGCTTTAAAAGCCCTGAGAATAGAAAGGTGATATTAAGCAAAACACAAACAAGGCCTCAGCGCTCTAAGACTTTGAGCCGATGTGGGAATTTTAAGCGGAAGTTCCACTGATATAAAGATATTTGTGTGGAGTCACTGTGGGATTACGTGCACGTGATCCTACTTCATTCCTCTGAGGGCACAAGCAGTCGTAGAAATAGCTGTTTATTTTTAGAGCGGGCTATTTTCAGATCACCTGGTGTTGTGATCGCTCTCTGTCATGGTTAAAGATCCTGTCACCATAAAGAGTGAGGTTAAGCTCTCTTATGGATTTGCTCTCAAATGTTGGCGTCTCCAAAGCCTACCTCACCCTGAGTCATTGCTTTGTCATTTCATAGCTTAACATAAAGTCCAAGGTTGCTGCTCAGGCCGGGTGCAGTATCTAAAAATAAAAACAAACATTCACCTTGATGCATGCATCTCACAGTTTTTAGAAGGCATGAGGAGATTTAAATTCCTTCCTTCATGAGGTGTGTGTACTTTATGTCCAGCTGACTGCTTGCATTGTGCCTAATTTGTTTGTCTGTGTGCTCTCATGCTTGGTCGGCTGGCTCATTAGCTGGTCGGTTATTGATTAGAGAACAACAATAATATTCATCAAACTAATGAGCCGCAGAGCAGGGATATGGCTTATGGATCGGTTTCTTCATTTTACATATACATAAACACACTCAGGTACAGTTTGTGAACACACACATACAAACCACAAAAGAGAAAAGTCAGTTTGAGAGGAAAAGATAAAGTTCATTTTACAGTTGAGAGGGTTTAAAGGGTCAAGTCTACAGAGACATTGTAAGGAAAGATCCTGAAAGTATGTAAATCACTCCTGGGGTGTCAGAATGCTCTTGTGTAATTCTGTGTTGTAAGGGATCACAAAACTCATTTTTAGAGTTGTATAAAACCAGAGGACAAAATAGAGACAGCCTTTTTCTTTGCAGTGCAATGAATCAAATGTCATAGTTTTGTTCGTATTTACCCCCTGTAGAAATGAGAAGTTCAGCTCTTTTCAGAGAGTTGGTTTCTGGTTTGGCTCCCAAAGACAAACTGGCTCTTTTGGCCCCTTTTCAGCTCCTAATTAAGTGTAAGACTCCATATTTTACTTAGTATCTCCCTCTCTGCTGTCAAATATGGTGTCCTATATCCTAACATTATTAGCTACATAGCTGTCATGCACTGCACTGCTTTCTCAAATGTATCTCCAAATTGAAACAGATTGTAATCCATCAGACTACACAGAATATTGTACTGATAAATCTTAAATCAGAAAAGCGACAAACTGTAGTCACCCTTACATACAACTTTTCAGCAGCTTTATCAGTTAAATTTGTTTATTGTGCTCCTACCATGATGCTGTAATACTCCACTACCCTGATTAAAACAAGCACAGTTAACACCGTGCTATTTTTTGATTTAGCTGGAAAATAGGAAAACAGTCATACTGGCTCAGGAACAAACACAGTTTTATATCCACCTGATAAGTGGACAGCAGGCTGCTAGTGCAAGCTCTGATAATGTTTGGCAGATTCTTCAAACTTATTACACATCGTCGCAGACTCTGATCCTGTTATTATTCATTATTACCATTAATGTGGATAAAATTAAACATTAGTGTTGTGAGATGAATCCCAGCAAATGGTGTGTTGGCTCTGCTGGCCCATCTCAGTCTGCAAAGATACACCTGTAAAGTCTGAGTGCTGAGCGTGACTTCCATAACCCAGAGGCCTGTGTTTGTTTTGTTAAATGAACTGCATATTGTTGCTCTTGACAGCTGACGGATTAAACTCTATGTAAACAGTTTTCACTGCCCTCTCTGTGACATGTTTATGAAAGAATAAACAAAGCTGCCGTGCTAATGCGGCTCCTGGATAAAAGTCTGCCCTGTTATGACACCAAATTAAAGTTATTTTTCACATTTTTCTTTTAAAATCAACTTTTAGGACTTGAAATCCATTTACAGTCCTTCAATTTATTCTTACAACACCTATTTTTTCTTCTGTGCTGTCACTCGTGCTGCTTTTTATTTCAAGATCCATAACTCACTTCTGTTTTGAGCAGTCTGCCGAGAAAATGGGAACCAGTAACAGTTTGCAGCCATCTGATGGATGCATCACTAAACAGTTTGGCTGCTGATTTAGCAGCCTGAGAGCTCGATAGATCCCTCAAGGTCTTAAGAGCCCAAAACTCAGCAAACAATCAGTCAGATGTACATTTGTTACGTGTACAGAAACACAGTTCTGGAAAACAGTGCTACTGAGGCTTCATGTCTAACAAATAACTGTTTTTCAGATGTAATAATGTTTGTTTCTGAAAATGAAAAGGCAGGTTTCATATCTGATTCAGGCCAAAGATTTTTGTTTGCAGTATATTTTTTTCACAAACGTTAAAGGAAAAACAAAAAAACAAAACCTGAATACTTTTTTTATGAGGAGGACAAAGATGTGTCACAGTTCTGTGTTTATGTGTTTGTTTACTGCTCTGTTTACAGTATGGAAAAGTATAGAAGAGGTCTCTGGGTCAGGGCTTGAATCAGACTAAACTCTAATGTGTGAGCTTCCAGTAGAACTGAGCCAGGACTGAGAGGCCGAGCAGGTGTTGAAAGCTCCTGTTTATGTGTGATTGTGAGCGTGTAACATGTAAATACAAGGAGAGCTGGAAAGATTTAGTTGTTTATGCAGCCGACACGTCAACGTGACCCTCTGACCGCAAACAGGGGAAAAGAGGTGGGGATAAAGAGAGGAGTGAAGAGGCAGAGACTGAGAGTGTGGATGTAATGGCTGTGTTATGTTTGTGTGTGTGTGTGTGTGTGACCCGGACACTTCAGTTTAACAGCTGCAACAGCTGAGCTCGAGGCTCTTTTTGACTCTCTGGTCTCCATCACGCGGCTTATAAACCGACTGCTGGTGACAGTCAGCAATAAAGCATCACACTCAAACACACACACACACACAAAAACATATACACAAACACACACACACACTGCCCTGGCATGTCAGGAGCACTGCTACACTGCTTCCTGTTACTCCTAAACCTTGACAGTCAAGTCCCTGTGCACTTTTTTTTCCACTTATAACCCTCACTCTTTCCCCTTTGTTTCCAAGGCAACAGATCTCTGGGTTTATGAAGCTGTCCCTTTAAATAAGGGAGCAGGTGTGGACAGGGTTTGTTAAAGTAAGTAAACAAAAAAAAAAAAAAGAGGTGATATTATGGTGCTTTCCTGTTGTTGCCAGCCCACTTGTTGCCTTATCACACACCTGTGTTATAACTGCTGTTCTGGCCCTTTAAGGAAACACACTTTTTAAGCTCCCATTTTTCTCCCCTTTGCGCTAATTCCCACCTTCTCCACTCAACAGCCCCTCCTGTCCACTTGATCCTCTTCCCTTTTCTTTGTAACGCAGACGATTGGCTCATTACAGTTAACAAGCTTCATTGCCAATTTGCCAAAAACACTTATCTCTCACCACTTAGCCAAACCACAGAGCGTCAGCCCGACAACCACTAAGTGGCTGGACTCCACAGACGAGACAATTAAAGATTGTGCTCTGAAGAGGCGGCCTGGTAAATTGGCAGGCCTGCATACAGCAGTGGACATGTGTATTGGCAAGCTTAAAGCTCACTCTTCAGATCAGCTCAGCTTTGCCAGCATCAGTGGGACGGTTTCTTCCACCTGCTCTGTTGAGGAAATAACAGGCTTAGGAGAGCTGTAAACGCACATCAGAGTAGATCCTTTGAAAGAGTCTGCACCTCCTCCTGTCCCCGTCTCTCTCCAGCAGCCTGTACTGCTGAGAAATCTTGAGATGTTACATAACCACTTTCAAAGACAGAGAGATGAGGGAGGGAGTGGGAGAGAGACGGAGAGGGCAACACGGCAGGCAGAAAAGCGCGCACCAAGGAAAAACGGGAAAATGGAGATGCAGATCGAACCAGTTAAAGACACGACATCTACACACAGATTCCTACACACTTGAAATTAAAAATAATAATAATTAAAAAAAAACAACCTCCAGTCAGTGTTGTTTGATTTCATGCAAATCCTGCTCCTCATGTCAGCAAACTGCCCATTGTGTGCGCACTCACCTTTGTTGGAGGTATGAAAACAATGCAAAATTTTCCATTCAAATAACCCGAGCTGACCTGCTGCTGGCACGACTCCACACACCTGTGCTCCTCTCTCACAAACAATCCCCTGCTTGTGTACACAACACATGTGCACGACCCTGATTTTCCTGTGTGGTGCTTCTGGATTTGTGTTTTTGGACTCTGAACTCTGTTACCTTGTTCCTGTCTGATCTGTCAGTGCTCAGTGTTCAGTTACATCCCTGCGTGGAGATGTTTTGCTCAAGTAGAAACACTCAGAACATCCTCTTTATGACTCTCTGGGGTTCATCCTCTGGTATTTTTAATATACATACCTTTCCGGCTTAAGTTGTACATTCCTGTCTGTTTTCAAACAGCGGGAGTAGGAATTTCCGGCAGACACAGACGGAGGAGGCGGATGGGAATCGTCATCATTAAATAACTCTGACCATAGACAGGAAATAAAACTTTTCCCTCCTCTAGTTCTTTCTTTTCTCTGTATCACTTCTGAATCTGCACCTGTCGATATCAAGCATTCCTAAACTTATTTCAGTCATTACTTTTTATAGTCTAGAAAATCATATTATTTCAAAGCTGAGGCCATGATAAGTAATTTCCCAACAATTTCTCTTTTCTATAAAAAGAGATTAATGTAAGTAGAGACCCAAAGCACATCACAACAGATGATAAACCCATGCACATGTTCTGTTTCTCTCAGTTTATTGTGGGGTTGGAGGCATTTTTACTCAAGATCAGCTGAGGAGAAGCAGGAAATGTGTGGAGAAGAGGGACGTGTGTGTGTGTGTGAGGGATGACATGCAGCAAAGGGTCACAGCTGGGAGTCCACCAGCTCTGACAAGAACTACAGCCTTTGCCTTTGCAAGTATCCAGACAGTTCCTGTGAGTCAATTTCAAAGACTATTCAGTAAACACAAACTCTCAAAAATGTTTAATATTAGGAAGAAAAATGAAAGTTAGAACATGAAAAAGCTGCACAAGTGACTCAACCGTTGGCACAGAATGTTGGGGTTGCAGCTTCGTAGACACTTGTAGTGACCTCACTGCTTTCTGAAACCACTGAGTCCATCTCCTTTTGAGGCCCATTTCCACCTGTTAAAAATGTAAAAGTAAAGACCCAGCTATGTTAAAATACCCCCCCCCGCCCCGGAAAAAAAAAAAGGTAGAAATTTTGAGAGAAGTCTGAATTTCAACTGGTCCTACAATTTTTAACTTTTTCTAATTACTTTGACTTGATCACAAAATTTGGACCATTTATCTTGGAATTTCCACTTTGATCCCATGATTTTGACTATTATCCCAACATTTCAATTTTATCTGAAATGTTTGACTTTTTATCCCAGAATTTGAACTTTATCTTTTTTTTTTTTTTTTTTTTAGCAAATTTTGATCTAATATGGGCCAAAAAAATCTCAACAAAGCCAAATTGATGGAAGTGGGCTTCAGTATTCTCCCCCAAAAAAGAGACTGGGGTGAATATTTATATGCAAACACGACTTCATCATTTAAAACTCCACATATGTTGACAGCTCCAGTCAGAATCTAATGTTTTGAAATTAATTTGGTGTATATGCATCCAAATGGGCTGCACGGTGGCGCAGCGGGTAGCGCTCCAGCCTCACAGCAAGAAGGTCGCTGGTTAGATTCCCCATTCGGGCATGGTTGGCCTTTCTGTGTGGAGTTTGCATGTTCTCCCCATGCATGCGTGGGTTCTCTCCGGGTACTCCGGCTTCCTCCCACAGTCCAAAAACATGCCCACATGGTCAGGTCAATTGATCACTCTAAATTGCCCGTAGGTGTGAGTGTGTGTGTGAATGGTTGTTTGTCTCTATGTCAGCCCTGCGATTGACTGGCGACCAATCCAGGGTGTACCCCGCCTCTCGCCCAATGACAGCTGGGATAGGCTCCAGCCACCCGCGACCCTGAATAGCAGGATAGACGGTATAGAAAATGGATGGATGGATGCATCCAAATGGCTGCACATAGTCGTTCCAGGGCCAGAAAAAATCCCAGAGGAGGAAATCAGCCTTCTCTCTGACTTGGTAATGGGGATCCAACCTGGATCCCTTCTCAATAATTTTGATCATAGTTTGACTCATGCATCAAAGCCTCAGGACTATGGCTTGATGACTTGACTGCATTACTACCTGTAGCATCAATTGTGAGTATTGACAGGGTGAGTCAAACCAAATGTTGGTAGCAGCAGACCCACGCAGACACCCTGGTATCTAGTATCGACCTGAAACAGAATTAAAAAGTTTGATTGGATACCAGTTCGGTCTCATAGAGTCAACTGAAGTTGGAAAAGGCTGATGTTGCCAAATCATCTTTGTCCATTTCATCTTTATCATAAAACAGGAAGACTGCTGAAAGTAAATCCTGTCATCAGATTGGATGTTTCACTTAACTATTTTGTCAGGTCTGACTGATACAGTTTGATCATTAAGTCGATTGAGCTCATCCCAGAGCTTTGCTAAGAAAGAATAAATACTAGGACTACAGAATCAGTATCTTAAATATATGGAACATAATGCACCTCATGTATTCATTTATACAGCACATGTTAATTTTTTGAATCCCTGAGTCTTTCAAAATAGAAGCATGTGCCATGTGCACTGTTCCTGCTTAGGGCTTCGCGTCCTTGATAATTCATCTTTGCACTTCTTTGGTGCCAGCTTGGCTGCTCTTCAGCCATTCAGCATTAACATCTGTTGCATCAAGCATTTTAACATATTTTCTTGGCACTCCTGACTTTCTTTCTGGCACTGAGTTCTCCTAAATGTTGTTAAAAAGTCATCTGTGCTAATGAAAGGGCATTTACTGGAGCAGAAAAGGTATTTATACAGCTTTAAGTACCGTTCACATTATTGATATGCTAATTACCAGCAGTGTACAGGCCAATTTTTATTTTGTTTAAAAATTCATGCTCTATTTAACATCTTTGGTGTAGATTCAGATTTGCAAATGAGAATGTTTTGAGGAGATGGGAGTTACAGGACCATGCGAGGGCATTCTGTGTTTTGAGAGTCTTTAGCATCATACCTGTTAAAACTGACTGTTTAGAGCTTTGCATTTTTAACCGGCACACATTAAGGTTTGAGCTGAATGCCTGGTGGTTAACACTGAAGGATGAAACAGACTCCAACTGTAACATGGATAAAAAATCTTCCCTTACAGGGAAGCGTTGAATAATTCATGCTGTAAAGACACCATACGTCTTATTCTCCTTTAAATTTCTTATTTCATGCTAACATATTTCACACTGTGTATGCTTACACACACACACCCTGCTGCTCACACAATGAAACATGTACGTTTGAATACAGAAAATTCCAGTGAGCCTTTAGAACACTGTGTCTCTTTCACTCACAGTCTCTTTAATTGAGGAAGTTCTCCAAGAGTATATATCTCCATGTAGTTTCTCTGCTAATGAGCCTTTCTACATCCAATCTACACTGCTTGACTTCCTATGGAGGCAAAGTAGGTGTTAGAAAAACAGAATACAGTGCTTTTCAAATCCCTTTTTAACCTTTATTTAATTGATGACACCACAAAAAAAACAAGATATTTACCCTACGAACTGATCAACTTAAATGTATTTTTGCACATATTCACTTGTTTTGAATTTGATGCCTGCAACACGTTCCTTAAAAGCTGTAATATGGGCCTCAAAGACTGAGGAAGTTGAGAAATGCTCAGAAAATACCTGTATGGATCATTCCACAGGTGAACAGGTTCATTGGAAACAGGTGAGTGTCATAATTTGGTATAAAAGGAGCATCCTGGAAAGCTGCAGCTGTTAACAAGCCCCCGATAGAGCACGATGCGTCAGTTAATAGACAACTGTGTGAGCAGATAGTCCAGCAGTTTGAGAACAATGTTTCTCAGTGTACAATTGTAGGAATTTAGGAATTTGGTCATTTTAAGTCGGTAATGTAATCAAAAGATTCAGATAATCTGGAGAAATCTCTGCTCGTAGGCAGTAAGGCCCAAAGCCAACATTGAGTGCCCCTGACCTTTGATTCTTGACCTATATAGGTTAAACAGGATTTGCAAATCATTGTATTATGTTTTAATTTACGCTTTACACAATGTCCTGGCTCCATTGGAATCAGGGTTTGGTATCAGTACCACATGTTGAGACTTACAGTTCCATTAAAAAAACTCATATTAGCTCTGATTCAGTGTGACTGATATCTTGGTTGAGCTCCAACCTTTCTTATCTGTGTTCAACCTTCAGTGTAACACATGGGGTGAAGTGAAAATGCCTCTTTGTGTCTGTTGTCCCCTTTATCAGCTCACTGAAAATGTAATTCAACAAAGGGTGAATTGATCTGATCTTCTGGTGTATGACCTTTACCTTTGAAGCACGTTGCTCCTGTGCTCTGGAACCATCCTGACATGTAATCTGCAGTAACTCCTGTCTGTGTACACACATGTAGGTGTTTGTGTGTGTGTGAAACATATCCCGAGGTGTGTGTACGTGTGCTTTTTCACTCAGGCTAACAGCCATGCTAGACACCATTTGTGCGGGTGTGTGTGTGTCTGTCCTCAACTACTGACAGGTAATCTGTTAATAGTGGTGTGTGTGACACGAGCAGAGTTGGGGGCTGGAGACAACCAGCTGCCTTTGCTGTGTGTATATCTATATGTGTGTGTGTGTGTGTGTGTGTGGAAGCATTATAACAGGTAGTGTCAGTGGAAGAGACAGCAGGTTATTGATCCTTCACTGGGGACATATATCATGTACCTGCTGCCTACAGACACTCACGCATTCTCACGTCTTTCTTCTTCTTCATGTTTAATCAATTCAGGTTTCTTTTGATGCACCATTTCTAATCTAAGTTATCACATATGGGCCAAAAATGCAATATTATTTATATTTCTGTGCAGCAGTCGTGGTAGATTGTGGTTGCTAATTGCCTTGACTCGTTCATTATTGTTCCTTTCTGTTTTTGCTTTCTCATTGGCATTTTTGAAAACTGCTCATATTTAAACCCTCAAATGTTCAAAGTGCTCCAGTCTGAGTTGATTGTGAATGAGATGAGATGTCAGCATCTCCCTGCTCTGCTGTGCAGAGCTGCACCGTGTGCTCTCATCTTGACAACACTAAATCTCACCCTTGCACAGTGTTTGACAGCTTTATCAGACCACCCGTCATAAAAAAGAGGAAACCATTATGAAGAGGTATAACTCACTTTTTCTTCCTCAGCGAGTTTCAAACGCTTCCCTGTTTTAAAAGAAAGTGAGGAACTTCAAACTGAACACTTAATTTTCTGAGGAGTCAGAAATGAATCAAGAATTATACATAACCACTAAAACATATTTCTCTGTTCAGAAAGTAGAGAAACTTGCAGCACTTTCCCATCACTCCCACTTTCAAATCTGCTCTATGTACTGTCTCATCCTCTGTGAATAAAGCCTTATAAAGTCTGAAAAAAGGAAAATACAACAAATATCATTTGTCACAAACATATGGCAACAGAAATGAATGACAAAAGATTTTGAACATTAGTAACACGACTGTCCTTAATCGCCTTCTTTTTATCCTTTTTTGTGGTTTACTTCTTGACTTTTTGAATATCTTTTTCTATTTTCCCCCTGCAAGAGGATTTTAAATGTCCGTAGTCTTGCTATGTCTTTTTTTCTGTTGTTGTGTATCTGCCATTCATAAGTTGATCCCCCTGATCATTTTGTATGTGATACAAATAGGATAATGTTGAAGTTAGTATATAGAAGCTGTGAACCATGAACAGAGTACATCAGTCTTTGGTCTATAAGTGTCCAAACTTTTCTCAAAGAGCCACATTTTATTTTGTGGAAATGACCAAGGGCCAGCAGCTTTTACTGAGAAATCCATTAACAGTGAAGCTGCGTAAATATCAGCAAACTCTGCTCTAACCAAGGAAAATGTTCTCCATTAGGGGGCGATATGGGCAAAATGTGTCAGGATGTTTTATGGCAGGATCAGGATCTGGATTTTATCTGTATTGTTTTTCAGAGTCAGACTATTTTGACCGGCAATAAAATTCCTCACCCAAAATATTTTTGAACTTGCATTATGAAGAATCTTTATGCACCAACTTTTGCTTTTTCCTCCCATTTCATAACTTTAATCTGGTCTTGTTGTCCTCTAATATATTTTTGTAAATCTCACATTTTCACTTTATGATAAAACATTGATTTAGAGACACCAGTTGTAAGAGTTGTTGAGTTTCTGCAGAATGTATAAGGCTTTAGCTTTATACAAGTAGCCTATGCACAGTCCAAATGTAGTTTAGTGAGACCTTAGTGAATAGACTTTGATTTGATTGACTCGTGGACCTGACAGAAAATGTAAATATCCACAATTAGCCCCAGGGTCTGACTTTGGATAAGCCTGATCTGTGTTGATTACTGAGTCCAAACTCTCTGAAACCGTCACTGTTCACTTTGAGATGATTCATTTGGAGGTGGATTATGTTTGAAGTCATTTTAAACCAGAACTCTTTTAAGGCCCCTGACCTCCAGCACTTTATATTTTGTACTCCCACAAAGTCTGCAGGTCATTGGATGGGCACTGAAAGGGTCCTGCTGAGGACTTTAGAGCGCCTGATTACACTTCATCTCCTCATCGGCCTGCCTATTGAGGTACGCTGATCAAGCGTGAGAGTTAAATGAAGACTTCAATCTGTGATCAGTCACCTGATATCACCTTCGTTCTCTCATTTCTCCGTCTATTCAATAGAGGAGGGCGTAGAGGAGGAGTTAAACGAGAGGTGAGGGAGAGCGTGGGCTTGATTGGATCTAGCCTTTCCCATTACCTCTGCGAGTAAGTATGGAGTGCAAATTGATGGACGTGATGAGGTTGTAGTGGATAGCTAATGGTTTTAGATTGAAAGGATATTTTTCTGCTGTGTTCCTTCAGTCAGTCGATCTTTATTTTCATCCGCAAAAGAATTGATGGAGTAACATTTGGCCTTTATTGAATAAGTTTTTATTGCTCGGTGATTCAACAAAAAAACAACTGTTTGTCATTCAGTGTTGGTGTCACACTTCAAAAGTTGCTGCTCCACTGAGGCTGAAACTTTACTCTTCTTCTTCTTTTCATTTATTATGATCCTCTCAGCTGCAGGAACCATCAGCTGTCTTAGATTGTACAAACCAGCCTCTAAACTCTTTTCCAAGACAACTGATTGAAAAATCCTGATCACAGTGACCATCAATGCGATATTTCAAATGATGGGATACTTTTTCTTTTTGACCTCCCTCATCTTTGAAACTTGTGTGACAGCTCCAGACCTGGACAAACACCTCAGACCAACCTGAGTCAGGGCCTCCACTCTCACCCTTCACACCTCATCTTTCATCCGCTCAGGTACCCCCAGGGACGGGCAGCTGCTTTAATGGATCCCCTTGTCAATGTGGAGCTTTGTCAACTTCCCAGCCACCCTGCTCCCATCAGCCCAGCTGCATCAATCATGTTTACAGCTCAGCTCACTCCTGTTTCTGACCAGTAGAGGGCAGGACTGAGCTTAAAGAGTATCAGCCTGCTTACAGTATGCACATTTGATGCACAGCGTACACATGATCAGAGCACACACACACACACATCCACATACAAACGGAGCAGAAAGAACAATCCATTAGAATCCAGCTCCCAGTTTGCCACATAAACAAACAGCTCAGCGTCAGCCATTTGTCTCTATTACAGGTGAGAAAGCCTGATGAATTGGTGTCTGCAGTCGTTTGTCCTTCCACTGCTTCTCATCCTGTTTCCAGAGAAAGGAGAGTGCATGGGGTCAGCTGCGTGGCCTCTGTATGTTTGTGTGTGCTCCCTGGTGTCTGTGTGTGTCTGTGTGTGTGTGATGCTGATAGATGGAGCAATGTAACATCACTTATCAGAGGACAGCTGGTGGCCAAGATCAGAGCAATGCAGGGGTTGTAACACCAATATTAATGGTCTCTGTGACATTCACACACACTGGCAAATGCCACTTGCACACATGCACAGCCACACTAACACAGCAATTTATTTTTCCTCTCTGTCGTCCCTCCCTGTGTGCTGCTCGGAACAACACACCTGTGTGGGAGCTGCGGTGTAGAAGAGCTGAGTTAACTAAGTGAAGGTAATCCCAACAGCAGGCCACTCAGTGTGGAGCTACCTTTACTACGACTCTTATTACCTCAGAGAAAAGTTATTTAGCCCTGCCACCTAGTGGTTCATATTAACACTCTTCAGTAGGTCAGACTACAGTCTGTTCAGAACATTCAGTCCTATAAACATCAATCTAATAAATATGTCACAGGATGCTGCTTCTGGGTGGAATGTTTGAATTACTTCGTTACTGGAGTTAGAAAAACAAAACAACAAGTATCTCAAAGAAAACAGCAGTTTAGTGAAAAACAAGTGCAATTAAAAAAAATAAATAAATAAATAAAAAAAATCTCCATCATATTCTGGCCTGATCTTCTGATCTCATCACTGGGAGAAGGCAACTCCTGTGCATTGTTTGTTATAAAATTCACTGAGCTCAACAAAGCAGGAAGATTGAGGCTGTAAGAGGTTTTGATTTGACAGAGGCCTGCGGGGTGGAGTGGTGGTTAATACTGTTGCCTCACAGCAAGAAGGTTTCTAGTTTGATTCTGGACCAGTCTGGTGTCTTTCTGAATGGAGTCTGCAAGTCCAGTCATTACACAAACAGGAGCATCATTCTTAATGTACTTTTATGGAAAAGTTCATTAGGCTGCAGTGTTAGCCACATGCCAGAAAATGGCCAGATAACCAAGTGCACCATTAAAGCAAGGCAGATGTAGAAAGTCATATGTCCTGTTAACTTCCTGTAGGAATATGAGTTTGTTAGATGAGGGTTTTCTATAGAAAACTCTGATCCATCAAACTCATTGTGGATGCTTAATCCGTATAGTCAGAAATTCACAATTTGCTGTATGTCACGCATCATGCTTTTCAAAGGCTTCATCATCAATGCCGCAGTAGTTGTTCCCATTGTGTACATGATCTTAAACAGTAACGCATGAGCACGATGTCCTCCATCTTTAAAGCAGCCTAACAGGTGCATTAGGAAAACCTATCACCACCATTTCACCGGATGTTCTATTGTCATAGGTAATTCATGCATACAGGTCCAGGTCAATCGTTGACTCTCCAGTGTGAGGTGTGAATGTGTGTGAATGATTGTTCCTGTGACCCAGAGAGTTTAAAGTGAAACCAGAAGGATCCATTCACGTTTGTTGCAGCTTGATGTTGTATCTCTGAAGCTCAGCCTTTAACAAATGTTTATACATTTTGTATGACGAGAGGGTTTTGTGTTCTGGAATAATAGTTTTTGAATGGGAAAAAAACTTAATAGAGATTTTTGTTATTATTCTTACCAGTTCCTGGTAGAATAGCTGACATAAGGCCCTATCTGCTCTGGCATATTGTGATAAAACCATCAAACAGTCATCTGAAATCTGTAAACCTTTTACTGTTTAATATCAAATGTATCACATGTGCCAGTCGCCAGTAAAACAGGCGCAGCACTGAGAGATTCACAAGCAGAGGAAATCACAGAGACTTCTTCAGCATCAAAGAGCTCTGGGAGAAACTTCTACGAAAAAGTAAAAAAAAAATAAGAAAGAGAACAAAACAAAACAAAACAAACAAACCAAAATGAAAAACATGAGGAGACATGCAAACGTGTTTTCGTAGAACAAGAATCTATACTTAGACCATATCCAGAAGTATATCATATCTTACTGGTCTACAACAAATTTGCACACTTGTTAACTCTAACTGTATCTCTTTATGTCTGAAAGGATGGAACTATTTATATAATCCGCAGACAGTAAGCAGTGGTGATTGACGTGTGTTTCTGCCTGAAATGCCCATCCGTAGTAAATTCTCTTTTGGAGTTTCTGCTCATACTTCCAATGCTTGCAGTGAAAAAAGACATTACACAGGTTAATACACAATACAATCTCTATTCATTTTCATCAATAACCGATTGAGTTGTGTTCATGCTGTAGTCTTAGTGATGAATGACATTTTCAGGCAATTATGTAAGTGTGCCTGTCAGCTCGTCCTGAGTGTTTTGGATTTAAGCGAGTGTGTGTTGGCTCTGAATGTGGTCAGGAACATAATAAGTGCTGCCAGTTGGCCTGAATCCAGCCAGCCTGTAGAATATTTCAGAGCGTCTCAGCGGATCTGTGGATATAAAGATGTGATTTTTTTTCTCTCCTCTAGTTTTCCTTCCTGCCAAAGAGTGATGAATCTGAGATGTGTTTATGAATGAGACTCTCTCCCTCCTCCATCCTCCTGTGTCACTCTGTCACTTCATGTTTGTGTGTGTGTGCGTGCGTGTGTGTGTGGGTCTGAGTGTTTGATGCAGTGCAGAGCAGCTGAGAGGAAACACAACTCACATCCTCATCCTCTTACCTCTCTTTGACTTTAGAGAAGACAGTCCTCTCCTCTGTTTCTGTCACCAACACACAGGAGCTCACACTCTTCAGGTGTGGAGAGAATATAAAGGCACACGAGTTTTACACACCCAGGCCCATAAACACTGTTTTCATGAAGGCTCAGCTGCAGGTTATAAAAGCAACACAGTAAAAAAAAAAAAAGTTGAGTTAAAAACTGTAAATAAGCTGTTCCCTGCAAGGCTGTTTCACTTTGTTTTATCTGCCAGTTTCTCTCCCACTGATAAACAAGTTATTTGTTTTCCTGAGAAACTTTAGAATTTAGAATAAAAACGAAATGTAGTTGTTTCTCTGCAGAATAACTTTTTTCAGCTTTCTCTTCATTTTTAAAAGCTTTTTGGTCTGTTTCCTACAAGACTGTGTCTTTGTGCAGCATGATTTAAATATCAGTGATGTGAACAGCAGGGGTTTGAACAATCCTTGCAGGTGTATGCAGGAAGGTGTGATGTCTGAAATGAAGCACCTCCCTCACTGAGACAGCTGTAGAGTTGTAGTGACTGCTGTTGTCCACTAGGAGGAGTGAAAGTGTTGCTGTACTGAGACTTTATCAGCTGGTGGATATTTAGTTGTATTCCAAAGAAAATGGTTTCAGGGTATAGATTTTATTTTTCTTGTTTATGGAGCTTATGTGTGCAACTACAAAGTTATTCACGTGGTTTATCTTTGAAGCCTGGAGAGGATATCACTGTCTGGCCTTTTATTTTCTTTATCATGTTTCATTTTCTGTTTTATGTTCATCTCTACCTCCCTCTGCCTCTCACCTGATCCCTTCACCTCAGACCTGAAGCAAGGCTTTGTTTGACTGAACACTAATCTTTATTCCTTTAATCCACTTGTTCTATAGCAGAGATTATTGCACTAATTTCTAATCCAGCGTGTTGCAGAGTGCTCTCTGACACAGAGGTGTTGAGTCACCTGCTTATCTCTCTCTCTCTCTCTTCCTGGATGAAAAGGTTACAAAGACAGGACATCACCTCTGGGAGTGGACTCATCTTGAAGGTTGCAGAAATGTTTGGAGTCTGACGTCAGGTTACTTGGGAGGCCGCCAAATCTTTGTGACCTCTTCCCCAATCCTCTCTTATCTCCTGCTACACTGGAAGAAGGATGTTCCTAAACAGCTAATCCTTCGCTCCTTGTCCTTCTAAACCACTGTCAACAATGCCCTTCACTGGCTCCATATGTCTCCCTCGCTGTCCCTCTTTCATCACTCCTCTTTTACCTTTCAGTCAGTCTTTCTATGCCCTGTCTGTTACCTCATCATTCTACACCTTCCTCATTGTACCTGGCTGTCTACCTGCTTGATTTCCAATTTCACTTCTACCATTTAATATTTTTTTCCAACTGCTCCTGTAAATCCACATGAACTGATTTAGTTGTTGTTAAAAGAAGACAAACTCTTACCCTGAGAAGTCTTTAGGTGGTAGAGGGCAGCTTTATGTAGGGTTTATAATCCACAATTTCCTCTCCAGGATTGTAGAAGCACAGGTTGTCCACATGTAGCTGTTTGGATTGAAGATAGATCCTAATCCCTTATCAAAGAGGCCAAAGAAGAAGCTCTGACAATCTTTAGGACAATACGGTTATAAAATACTGTGATATCTAATAGAGAATGGATGATAATACCATGTTTTAATAGAAAAGAACAAATATCTGATGTGCTTCATAGTAAAGTTCATACACAATATTCATGAGGTCTTGGATACTCCTGATCACTCCCAGATTACTGACAGACAGAGGGATGCAGCCATGTCTTTATTCCTATAAAGTAAACACACTTTGAAAGTCAAACGTTTCCTGATCATCGAACTATTCCTCGTATGCCGTGAGCAGTTTTCACTGTTTTTTATTTAAGAGCATTGTGATAATCTCTGGGAGCTTTGTAAATCAGCAATGCTGAATCAGATTATCGGACACTACAAGCAGAGTTGGAATAAATCCAGACAGAGCATTTAGATAAAAATGGCGTTTGTGTTGTTGACCTCTCAGTCCAGTTTCTCTCAGATACTCTCAGGGCAGATCTCTGCTGCGGATGGAAACGCTACAGTTGTTACTTCTGAAGTGTTTTGGCTCGATTTTTGCTTTTACCTCTCTGGGAAATGTGGGACACACACACACACACACACATACACACATGCGCTCCCAGATAAACCCACTTATGTGAGCATCCCTGCGCCACAGGAGGATCCACTCCACTGATGCATGAATCTAACACTGTACACAATGAAATACATGAATCTGAAGTATTTCCATCAGAGCTGTGAAATGTTAGTCTTCTGTTTCCATTTGAGGATTTGAAGGGAAACATAATGTATTAGAGTAAAACAATCGACCAAAGATAAATCCTCCTCTGTACACATTTAATCCCACTGTGTGTGTGTGTATGCACGTCTGCACAAATGCATATGTGTATGGATCACATCTGGCATCCACAAAACACACGTCTGTGTCCTGCATTTGACTGCAGCAGGAAACACACTCACAGTTTCTGCTCTCACACTTTGTGCAGGAGACTGATGACTTAATATGTGTTTCACTACTGGGGGCTGATATTTCTGTTAAAACCTTTTTTTTTTTTCCAGAAATTCTTCCAAATGATTTAATATCTAATACGACAAGACTAAAACTGAAAGGCACCCACAGAGAGTTCTTGAAATGAGTCTCTTAGGAGCTTTTAAGGAAAAGTAATTAGAGTCATTAAGGTAATCTCTTAATCCAATTTAATCTGTTTGAAGTAAAATTATTAAAAATCTGTTATTATCCCAAGTTTTTTCCTCATCTCTGTTTAAAAAGATCAAATTGACAGCCCTAATTACAAGATTTCCTTTGGAAGAAGACAACATGAAGACCAAATACTCTTCTTATTAGACTTGTAATGGGAAGTTTGACTCTTTTCAGAGAGTCGGTCCTTTTGGCCACCAAACCGCTTCTAATTAATTCTTATTTTTAGCCTCATATTTTAGCCTTACCTGGAAAATAAGAATGGTTGGGTATTTTTAAACCCTTTTTTATATAGTGTGTTAATGAGAAGCCTTGTTTTGAAACAAAAGTAGGCGTTCCTACTTTTGTGTAACCCTTCTGTTTCCTTCGGGTTAATATGACCAGATATCAAAAGTTATTTTGTCATAACTTTGTCAATCAAACCTCCTTGTTCCATCATCACAGACTGATGAAATCAAAGATCACCTGTCCCTCAGGTGTCTCTTTATACCAGATGATAAGTGCTAAGTTCTCTGCAGAGTTACAACTGCATTAACAGCAAATTCTGCTTCTGACTAAGGAACATGTTCTCCACTGGGGGGCGATGTGGTCAAAATATGTCAGAATGTTTTTATGGCAGGATCAGGATCTGGATTTGATCGGGATTGGTTGTATGTTCAGACTATTTTGACCTGCAAACAACATTTTTAGACTGAAATCTGTCTGATCCTGCATTCTGAGCCATTTTGTCCACCAAAATCTGCTCTTGTGTCCTTTGATGGGATTTTTATAACTGTCACATTTTAACATCATGATAAAAACATTCATTTAAAGACATAGGCTGTAAGAGTTGTTGAGTTTCTGCAGAAAGTACAGAGCTTTAATTTCATACAAGCAGCCTACTGGATAGACTTTGATTGGTTTGTGACCTTGACTGAAAATGTAAATGTACACAAAATTTAGAACATAATTCTTTTCAGTGACATAGTTAACCAGAAAACCCTGAATATAGGACAACAGATGTATTTAATAATAAATGAATACCTTGATATATCTGTATCAAAAGCATTTTACACGTGCAGATATTTTATTTCACTTCCTGTGATGAAAACCTGTAGGAGCTTCTTCCTTCATCACTCCTCTTTGTGATATAATCCTGTCAGACCACCAGGGGAACCCCAAAGCAGCGTTGTAAAGCTGCACAAGGTGTGATGCAGCAACACCTTCAGTGATTAAAGTGGCTGTGAAAGTAGTGTCACTGCTGCTAATGAAACAGGCATGAATGGGCATGACCCGATAGCTTATGAATGAGCATGAGACTGGTTACCATACTAACAATCTGCACATTCACACGGATACACACACACACACACACACACACACACAGGCACGCAGAGGCTGTGAGATATGGCCAGATGGTGTAATCCTTTAGTTTTCCCTGTGTTTCATATTTTTTTCCCTCCTGGGTTGGGATTACGCTGTTGTCCAATCGGATTTCAGCCCACTCTCCAGCGATGATGTGGGATGAATGACAGGGCGGGCGGGTGAGAGATGCAGGCTGCAGCTGACACACACTTGTATGTCCAGTTGTATCATATCAGCTTTTAGCCTCTCAAAGGGCTGCAGCTGCCATTTGTAGAGGCCGTCACTGACCATCACTGTCCAGGTAAGAGCTGTGCACAGTGGGAGGTGAGGGGACACACAGAGGGCCACTTCAGCTCTGAGTTTGCTCCATATTTGAAGATAACATATATTAGCATTAGGGTTAAAACAGCTGGTTTAAGTGCTCAGGAAGCTTTGAAGACTTTGCTTGATGTTGCTAAATTGATGCTTTTTGTTGGAACTTGGTTTTGAGGGCAAATGGACAGTGTGATGTTTGGATTGTGGATTAAACTGGATTGACAGCTACATCTCGTTTATTCTGCAGTTGCATTGCCTTTATTTTGCTATGCAGTAGCATCAGTGTAACATGAATCTGCATGTTGACCTCTCTTTGTTGTTTCTGTTTAAGAATCAGGACACTTCTCAACCTCCACACCTTCTCCTCCTCTGCTTCTACAGTTCATGACCCACAAGAGAAGGAACTTGTTAGCTCCTATGTGTTGTCTAAATGCCTGAAGGAAATGTTAATATTATTTATTTCAGGCTGTCTGAGAGCATTTGTACTAATTTTGTCTTCATGCACTTTGATGTTGTGTTTCAAACCTAAGTGATGGATCCTGTTTCATGTTTAGCGTTTGAAGCCTTGAAGGAACATCTTTGTTGTGTCAGAGCTGGAGTAACAGCTTAATTCGACTCGCCGTATTGGCGTACAGTAGGTCACATCGTGTCAATTTTCATCCTGATAGGACACACAGAACCACTCACTGTCATGTGCAGCCTAATTTCACGCTTACTTAGCTGTTTTAGTGCTCATGTGGCAGATTAGTAAACGTGCGTGGTCTCATATGGCTGAGAGTGTTTGAGCTGATTAAGCACAGATGCACATTTAATAAGAAGAGTGAATGGAAAAGTGTATGTGTGAAAGTGGGCCTGTGTAATTAATGCACACATGCTCTCATTCACAGTGTGTGGATGTGTGATCGTACACACAGAACAATAGAAAACACTCATTACTGCTGCTGTAAAACCACACAGAGACTCTGAGCTTCCTCCATCTCTGTTGTCGTGCAGGTCAGTGTTTCCTGTGTATGGTGGACGTGGTGCCCGTGAAGAACGAGGATGGCGTGGTGATCATGTTCATCCTGAACTTTGAGGTCATGTCAGACGACACATTTGAAGATCACAAAGAGAGGCTCAACCACCGCCTGCCCCCCTGGCTCGTCACCGGTAACTATCCTCTAATCTTTGTTCTTTCTCTGTTTTAATGAGAAATTAATTAAAGATGCAGTCACATACTTCACTGTAGATCCAATGTAAGCTGGCACATTGACTTGATTAGAAACCTTTTTGATTCAATGCCACAATAGAGTGAAGCTGGACCAGAGAGACGTCTGCTGTATTTCAGTCCTCGGTATCAGTACTAGCATTGGCTGAAGCCAATACTGGTATCAGGACTTAGACACTCTGGACAGGTGCATTCCCAGTGTGGCCCCTGAACTAAAATGAGTTTGACACCCCTGGACTGAGGTCTGGGCTAAACTTTTCATTTAAGATATTACTAGGGCTGAGACTTTCATGTGTGAATTGCGAATAATTAATTACAGTAATATTTTACGATATTAATGCATGTTTATCACACCTATTGTAATTTTGCACCGTAGAACGTTTGTCATATTTCAGTGCATTTGAGCTCATAGCTGCTGCTTTGAGCTGACCTGGGGAGTTTTGGCCACTTTTGCTCCAGTGTAAACTCATGGGAAAAGAGCAGGAAGTGTTTGCCATTTTGTCTATCAAACAGAGTCTTGATTATGAGACCTTAAAGAAAACTGTACTACAGGCAAATTTACTTTTGCCTTAAGCTTATTGACAAAAATTTTATATAAAATTGCCAACCAAACTTGCGTTGAGTTTGCGCGAGAGACAAGCTTTTTGACAAGTCATGCCAGGCATGTAGTATTAAATCTATAGAGGATCTGAAGGAGTTATCATTACTTGAGGAGTTTAAGAACTGTCTACATGAGCAAATCGTTGTTCAATTAAATGAACAAAAAGTTTCCTCACTGCTGCCACAAGCTGCCATTCTCACCGATGAGTTTATCTTGTCACATAAAAGTGTTTTTTCAGCTCCAGTATCTCATGGTCTGAACGAAAAATGAGATCACCAAAACCTGTGCGGTAAAGCTCTGGCTTCAGCTGAGGGTCGTGATCACCTGAATGCTAAACATGTTGCGGCTAGTGTGGAAGCTAACGTTCATCCAACTAGTGTTAAGTTTACAAAGGCTCCTTTATAACCTACCTGAATCCCTGAAACTGATTCTGTATTGTTCATTCCTAAAACTGCTGCACTTGATGGCATAAAAAATGCACTGATCTGTTGGTCTTGTTTAAGTACCACCTTGAGAAAAAGTAAACAAGATGTTGTTTGCTAAAGCTTATGTATTCATTCAGTTCACTGTTCATTAATTCACTTGTATACTATTTAAAAAAATGATTCTAACTGTTCCTGGGTCAAATATTGATATGAGATTAATTTGCGATGAATTGAGATAAATTTATTACAAAGCCCTAATTAATTGGATGATTTTTTTAAAACAAGCCCAAGCTCTAGATGTTACACAAAGAAAAGTTTCAAAGAGTTCAATGCTGCAGATTTAAACACTTGGTACAAACCTGATCCTGATATCTGATTGAGTAATTGAATCAATCTCATGAAAGGAAACATTTTTTCTATAAGTCCTGAGTAGCAGCTGGGTTCTATTGATTCAAATCTAAAGATTTTTAATTTTAAGTTTTTTAATTTCAGTTAAGTGACAGTTGATTAAAACTGTAAAAGGACAAGTGTGACTGAAGCTCACAAGGATCTTTGACTAAACATAAAAAAACTGCCAATGTTAACATTATTTAACAGTTCAATTCCTGTCAAAGTTGCCTGTGAAGAAATGTCAGCAATGTCAGGTTTGGTCTTTTCTCTGACTCCTGATTTTTGTTGGCTTGCTTTGCTCTTGTAAAATGCTTTTTTAGGAGCTATGATTTTACGGCGGGATAACTCTGCAGAGCAGCATCTAAAGTAGGACACTGATTATTTTAGGATTCATGTCTGTCTGTTCAGCAGGTTTCTTATATTGAAAACACATTTTAATCGCTCCTACTGTCCCAGATTCAGACATAGATTATTTCCAGGTCCACCTCCTCTCTGAACGTAGCCTATGCCACATAAGACATCCTTCCATATCATATCTCTGCCTCTGTGATTCACACTTTTCTTTCAGTTCTGATCTGTTTTTTACTCCCCCGTCCACACTTTCATCGGATCTTTAACTCCACAGGTAATGACAGTCTCCCTCCCTTCCTTCTCCCCCCCCAGGTCGTCCACGGGGCTTCAAGTTACGTCTCCCACTCCTGGGCTCTTTATCCAACAGTAAAGCATCTCTGGACGACGCAGAAGCCGGTCACATCCCCATAGCTACACCTCTGCCGCTGCACCCTGACCACAATCCAGAGTCCGTAGGCCTGGGGGAGTTTCTGCCTCTACCCTCTTTAACAACAGACCACCAGCAGATCAGTGGGAGCAGGTCGGTGCTCTCTGTGAAAAAACAATCTCTGTGGGGAACGTGCTTAATGACAATCATGATTAGTATTACTTTATTTGGAGCAGTTTTTCTTTATTGAAAAATATTTATTTAAACACTCAATTAAGAAAAAATCCAACTTATTTATACAGCTCTTAAATTTTGACTCTTTTCGTTGGTTACTGGAAAATAAACCTCACATTACACAACTTGTGCTTTAGTGGATTTCACCTTTTCAAGTATTTCCAATGTAAATGGTCCTTGTTTGTCTTTTACAAGTTGTGTTATACATCTCTGCATCTTTACAACAATATCAGAGCCTAATATGACTCATTGCCCATTGGAAACTGTTATACAGATGGTGTTGTACATGAAAAAAGGTTTTGATGGATTCAGAATTGTTTGGTGAGGAGTTTTCAAGCAAATTCTTCCTTTTCAAATTGTTCAGTAATATCAACTGCAGGACTCATATGCTGTTTTCTGTTTTAGGCATGAGAAGTGGTTGGCAAAGAAATTTTAGCCTGATATCAGCCATGATGTTTTTCTCAGATACCACAAAACTACATTGATTTGACTTAAAGATTTTATTGCCTTTATAACAGCTAAATTACTGATGTGAGTTTCTAATCCCTGACATCAAAATACTTCTCTCTGTGTGAAATATACTATGAATTCTGTTAAAGTCAAAATTTATGTGGTTCGAAATCAGGGACGTTTTGTTTTGTGACAAACACTTTTTTTTAGTTTGTATGAGATTGATTTGATCACACACTTCATTTGGACCCTGTGGTTCAGTGTCAGATTCCTTCAGATGGCACATTATAGTTAACAAACTACACTATCACACCCACTTTTCTTGTCTTTTCTTTTCTAGATCGGCTCTACAGAGTTGGCCTGAAGACCGCCAGGAGGACCAACGCACCTTACTGAGCTCTGACCGTACAGTACCTCCACCGGCGCCTCCTCCTCCAGCCCCCCACAGATCACACCTGGTGGGCCCCCTCACCCAGTCCTCGCCCTGCGTAGCACCTCACCACCGCCTCAGCCTCAACCCAGACGGTTCGGGCTCCAACTGCTCTTTGTCGCACAGCCGCTCGCGAGAAAGCTTCCACAGCATGCGTCGAGCCTCCTCCGTCGACGAGATCGAGGCCATGAGGCCCGACTGGGACCGCAAGAACCGGAGAGCCAGTGTCAGGCAAGGCAGCAGCAGCACAGGTGAGGAGAGCAGAAGAACATTTAACTTTACATAGAACCAGGAAAGTTCACCAGACAAAACGAAACCAGAAACTTTTGAAATTTAAACATCACGGAGCAGAACCCGAACGTTAAAATTGATTAATACCTGTCATTTTTTTGTTCTTAAAATGTCATGGTTGTGTCATGTATGTCATGTAGCCCAAATGCATCCACTTCTTGTGTTGCTTTCTTATACCCTGGCTTGAGAGAGAATTCAGCCAATACAGCACATGTGAAGCAACCAAGAAATATCCACATGTAATCCCTCTCTGCACGCTGCTGTCTTTCCCCTTTTCCAGCCACACTCAAAAGAAAAAAAGAAAAGAAATGTCAACTCAAGTTAAATGTGTTATGTCAACTGGTTCCATGTAAATGTTTTAGGTTAAAAGCAATAAATTCAGGGTTAACTAAGTTGATTTTAATATTATTGCTTCCAATAATAATTTCACAAAATAAATTTAATGAAGTCTGTACTTGTTAGATTAAACAACTGAACGTGGATTGTGGTGCAGGCATTTTCTCAATAATTACTCATAAAATATTTTGAAAACCTCTGTTTTTGCATCAAAATCCAGGCAAGGTTACTCGACACATCAACAAGAGGCAGAGGAAATTTCAGTCAGAGTTTCAGTGAGAGATACGATGCAGAAAACAACTTTTCTTTTGCCAAATCTACCGATTAACACTGATATATGCTGACAAGTAAAACAAGTCTGGAAAAAATAAAGTAGTTTGTAGGAATGGACTTAATGTCAATCCCTGATAATACATCGGCCTGGTGAATTGTTATTTGTTGTAACAGCCCATTAGAAAGTTTTAGTGTTACACCTACTAACTGAAAGTCCCATGGATGATGTGGGACAATGTTAACAAGTTCAGGAATTAGGTTTTCTGGCTCTATCCGGTTCGATAATGTAAATTTTGAGGAGGAACAGAATACTGAAAAACGCTACTGTTTCTGAATGAACCAGTTAGGGAAAAAAATCTGGTTCAATTCCTTGCTTGACCCTCCTCGGTCTCTACCTCACAGTCTGCTTTATTTGTATCTTTCAGGTGCAGTTAACAGTAAGTCTAATATTTTAAACTCCACGTCAGACTCGGACCTCATGAGGTATCGCACCATATCCAAGATTCCTCAGATCACACTCAACTTTGTGGATTTCAAACCAGACCCACTTATTGCTCTGCCATCAGGGGAGATGGACATCATAGCTCCCTGCAAACTCATCGACAGGACGCACAACGTCACAGAGAAGGTCACACAGGTAGGACACAGATCGTGAGTGGAGAGAGTGGAGAGAGTGGAGAGAGTGGAGAGCAGCTGTGTGTGGAGCTTGAGAAAGTTTCAGTTTGGCTGGCGTACATTTCATCAACTTTCACATCTTTTCTGCACCTGCTTGGCTGTTTATTGCGGAGATCCAGTGTTGTACATCATTGCATGCAGAGAATATCGATATGCGTTTGTGCTCTCTGGCAGATGTAACTGAGTTAGCATAATTAACTTAGCCCCTGCCAGCCACCTCCACCTGCTGTAATGTGACAAGTCTTCCTGAGGAGATAATGCTCCAGCTCTGATGAGATGCTGATGGAGGGAGGCATGGTGCTGTTCCAATTTCTAGTAATTGACTCAGGGAGAAACACAGAAAAGGACGTATGGGACATGTTGTGAGGCAGCGCTTTCATTTCCTCAGGTTGTGACAAGCCTACGTTTTTCATCTCCCATCTGCCTGTCAGAGTCAGAGGAGTCACATCTCTTCCTCCTCTCTCACAGGCTGCAAACACATCACTCCACTCACACTAATTGCTCTTAAAAAGCTTTTACCTCCCACTGTAGATGTTCTGTCTGAAGTTGTGTCTTACATAACTGTCTCCTGGTTGCAGGAACATTGTATGAAATGTCACTTTCTATAGCTGGCTGGAGAAGCGATGCCTGTGAAACAACACACAATAAAAGACAAAATATAGACTGGAGCAGTGAAGGACAAAATGATGAACATTAGCTGTTATCTTGTACTTGTCGGACAGATAAGTTTTGAGTTGTCATTTGAGCACTAAGTTTCATGTTGAGAAATGATGTGTTTGTGTTGCAGCCACCTGTGTTTTCTTTCCACATCTGTGTGAAAGCATTTGTCAAAGTAACTCAGAGATGCTGCACAGAGGAGGTGACCATATGGGACATTCTGCAAGATGGAAAGTCTGCCTGACTTCATTATTTTAGCAAGGTGCAGAAAAAGCAACAAAACTAGTGAAGGAGACTGTAAAGTCTGATACAACCTTAAATATTGGTTTATGTCTCAGCAGATGTTGAAAATATGAGCAACCTCCCATATAATAATGAAGAATGATGAAGAATAATAATAAAGAATTACAGAGAAACAGTTTGGTTTTGATAGTGTGTACAGCTCAAAGCACTTACAGATCACATTGGAGAAACAAACCCGACCCTCAACTTGTAAAACTGGTAAATAAAATACATCATTATCAGACATGGCCTCAGAATTAACAAAGTTGGACAATGACAGGATCATGATCAGGCTCCATGTTGCTCACTGGATGAGCAGCAGAGCGGAGAATATGGGTTGAGCCCATGAAGAATTTGCCAAGTCTTGTCCACTGAAACTTAACAGCAACAATCAGATGCCTATTAGTCAGCACCTGTGATCATGGGTCCTGCTACCATGATCAGCAGGTAAGTTTAGAGCTAACTGTGAAATCACATTGTAAAATTTGACAGATATCTGCATCTTGTTGTAAACCACCGTCTGTTTTTCTATTTATGAGAAGATTATTATGAGCTCTCCATTGCTGCAGCTGCTCTTACCTCATTTACCTGAATGCACACAACATAATTCAGCAATTAAAGTTAGTTAAAGTATAACTATTTGTGACTAAAACATTTATTAAGAATGATTTTTCTTCATCAATGTTGTAAAATAATGAGCTGTCGTCTGCCTGAGATGCTCTGACAGAGAAGTCCAAACATAGTAAACTCTAAACAAAGACAACTAAAAGATTGAGCCCAGCTCATGCAGAGATTGTAAGATTTACTGAAGAGGATCATTTCTGATCTTTTCTTTTCATGTTGTTTGACTGATGCATCACACCGTTTCCTCTCTGAATAAGAATGAGGACAAGAGCAGATAAACATCTCAGGTTGATGATGCAGCAAAACGTAAATCTAATGCAATCATGGAACATTGTATGTGGAGTGCAGCTGTCAAGGTCAAAAGGTGACCTCATTGTGTGTGATGAGAGAGAGTTATGTGCGTATGTAAGCACACACGAGCATTAAAGCACACTTCATTCTGTAGCTACATCAATGTACAGATGGAGGGAACAGCACCAGCTGTGTCTCCAAATGCTGTGAACGGCTATATATAGATCGTGACAGGAAGAGTGGAAAAACACAGAATAAAGAACATGGAGACTGAGAATGTTTGTTACCTATCTTTACATCATTTTGTCAAGTTATGGTTTATTTTATTCAGTCAAAAAAAGTCTGTGAACTGTATTCTGCCTTTTTACAAGGAGATTACATTAAAATAGATAAATGTTGGGTTGGAAAGCTAGTATGACATCCATAAAGTCAGCCAAGTTAATGTTAGATCCATGATTACTCCAAAGAACTGCATCCTCCTGACCTCTGACCCTCCTGTGGGATCCAAAAGCCTCCACTGCTTATTTCAGTCATTTCTCTGTATTTAATCACAAAGAGAGAAAGATCACTTAAATCTATGACTGAGCTCTGTGGTTTAACTCAGAAACCATCTCACTCTTTGATCCGTGTGCAGGGGCAGAGCCAGCTTTAAAAAAAGGCCCTTTACTCTTTCACTGTTCCTGCTGCGATGTGTCTGTCATTCATGGGCTCTCAGAACCATCCGTCCTTTTCCTCACCCATATGGCCTCCCTGTCTTAGTGGTAAATGTCTGAGAGCAACTTGTATAACGTTCCATCAAAGCACCTGCTTTACCGTCTGAAGCCTCAAGATGGCAGCACCACATCAGGTAGCTTTATGACAGGCCTCAAGGGAGCAGAGAAGAAGATGGTGAACGTCAACAAGGCTGAATAATTTAAGTGTTTCATAAAACATCTGACACTAGGAACAGAAGCACATTCACATACGCTCTCTCTCATTTGCTCTCTCTCTCCTCTTCATTGCTCGTGGCAGTGTTCCCTTTTCCTGCTCTCAACATGTAGGTTTTTGCATCTTGCTCTTTGTCATGACCGAAGCTGCTGCGCACACAGAGTGGCTCATGAAAACTAAATTCTGTTTTCGCAGAGGTGCGTGGCTGGGATGTAAATGCTACACCATTCTTTGAGGGACCCATGACATTAAAATAGAGGTTACATTCTGAACAGTCTGCCAGACGACCTCAGGGCCACAGAGGATGTTCATGTTTTTTAAGAGCAGGCTCAAGACCTACCTTATTAGTTCAGCTTTTAGTTCATATTTATCTTTTTTATCTCCATTTATTCTTGTAGCTTAAGTTTCTTTCTCATTTCATTGTATTTATTCTTGATCTTACTGTTAATTAAATATTTGATTCATTTTTTATCTTTTTCACATTTTACCTGAGTTTCACGGGACTGTGTGTGACCATGGACTGTGTGACTGGGTGGGAAGGCCTTTGTAGGATTGTTTTTAATTGGACATAAAGCACTTTGTACCACATTTATTGTATGCAAAGTGCTTTATAAATAAAGTTCTGATTGATTGATTGATTCTCTCTTGAACTGATGGACCAGTGTGATGAAGCAGAAGCTCCAGAAATGACTTAAAAAAAGGTGTTTGATATTCTCCATAGTATTTTGGACATAATATTTCCTGAAAAGCAAGTATTTATGTTAACTTATTTGGTAGTGGTAGAAATAAAACTTTGAGGCCACATGAAAAACTATTTTGAGTCTCTCCCCAAGAGTTGAGTGTGAGGTGGTCATTATAGGGTGACCCAGCAAAATCCAGGGTGAAGTTAATAATAATGCCAATTTTCGTCACCCAGGTATAAGTTAGACATTAGACATATCATCTGGGTACATTTCATTCCATATAGAAGTGTTCCTTTTTGACAATCATACTTTCTTAGCCATCCAACATGAATTCAAATTGTAAAAAGTATCTGAAGCATCCAGTGTTTGGCAAGTTACTGAAAAAAAAAAAACTAGTTGCAATTACAAGTCACTACTGTTAAAAAGTAATTGAGTTAGTCACTGAGTAACTGTATTTCAAAAAGTAATTAGTTACATCTAAAAGTAACTCATGAGTTAGGGAAAAAGAACTAATTTCATAAAGCATATTAGCTTTTATCATCATGATGAAATGTGGAAAAACAATAAAACACAGTAGAAATGTGGAAAAAAATGTTGACCCTGTCTAAACTTTTATTTCTAGCCAAGCATTTGTACACTCTTCAGTAAGTATGGAAATACTGCACTGACTGTGTGCAGTTTAAATAACTGTAATCTAAGTATTGAAAAATCTCAGACATCTTAGCATGTTTAAATAACTAACACACAGTGCTTTACTCTCTGGAATTTAATTAGTGACTGCATTACTCCTTCATAAATGCTTGTAGTTACAAAGGAATGTAATTATCCTGTTACTTTTTGCTCTGGGATTTAATGTTCACCATCAATCTCTTGATCATTCCAGTTTCCAGTCCTGAGATTTTGTTTTTCCCTCCTGGGATCTTCTTATGATCCAAATTCCTGGTGTTTACAAACTTTTCTCTGTTGGAGTCAATGAAGTTCCACTGAGTCTTGACATTAATTTGTCATACTCTTCTCTGCCACCCAGAAGAAACTTGTGGGAATTGCCAGTTTGAATGTGCAGCTCCTTTTCAAATTTGACTTCAGATACTTCTTACAAACAGAATTCATTTTAGGTGGCAAAGGAATGACTTGTGTCATAAAAAATACTTCTATGTGGAATGAAATGTGCCCACATGAAAATACCTGAGAGGAGAAAATCTACATTCAAATTTCTTGTGTAAGAGGTAATGAAATATTTCATCCTGAGTTTTGCAGGGTCACCTTTTATAGGTGATCAATGTTGTTGTGCAGTTCCTTTCTAAGTGCAAGTTTCAAATGATGTTGGTCATCACCAAGCAGAAACATCCTTGGGGTTACAAAATGAAAATGCAAAAGTGCAAAAGAGCTGCAGTTCCACGCATGCCCACTAGAGGCTGATATCTACACCTGAGGAAATCCCTTTTGAGCGCTTATTTAAATACTCACTTTTACAGAAGAAATAAAAATGAGCACAGAGAATGGTTTGACTGGAATACTTTATTTCTTATTTGTGACAGTTGCACAGTTTTTTTGTTTTTCTTTTTAAATAGCATCGAAGTGAACACAATGTGACTGCTGGGTAGCTGGACTTTTGCCATAGCTGCATCTCTTAGCTAAAATTACATCAGTTTAAGTAAACATTTCCAATATGGTGACAGAATCTTCAGGTTTTTGACCAACAGTGGACACTTGACTTAGTTTTAATCCTGCAGTCTAGATGGATGACACAATGGGGAAGGCTGCAAAGAATGATGCAAAGAATGAAAGGCTGAGCAGACCAGTGCACATCGTATGGATGAGATAGAATAATGCACACTTGGCTGCACACATGCTCACTTTAGTGTCACTCGTAGCTTTGATGACGATGGTCGCACCCTATAGAGGACACTTGATTAGCAAGAAAAGAAGACCCACACTCCACTTACTCACCCATCACACTCTGTCCTACAATATTCCTGACACACACCCATCTCCATACATGGCGCTCCCACAGACATGTGAGCATGCACTATAGGGGCAAACTCCCTCACAACACTCTGACGCCCTCTTCCACTCACCCATGCACACACACATGCACACTCACACACACTGCTTCTCCACTCAAGCAGTCTGTCACATCCAACGACAGAGTGGGACCCAATGGAGAAATGGATGGCACACACCGCGCCCAGCAGCAAAACGGTATGAACCATCCCAATCCTTTAAAAACAGGACAGTGAGTGGACCCAGGGTTGTTTTGGAAGTTTTAGTTGTGCATGTGTTGTTTTAGGATGGCCTGTGGATTGAGCGCTGGAAATGATGATACAGTCATCTCTTTAAGGGGACAGAGCAGAGAGTGAGGAGTTGAAAGGATGTTTTTCTTTGATTTGTAGTTAAGAAACCAGAAACTAAATTTTGTTTCTTGTGGAAAGAAAATGATAACTGTTGATGAATTGTCTGTATCCAGTGTATTTAAACCATCACATTGTTTCAGTGGTTAGTGGATCTGTGCTGTAAGTGCTTTAAAGGAAGATACATTTTTTTTATTGCACAAAATGCTCATTTTTTAGGTATTAAAGCTTTCAGAGTGGTCCTTTGCAAACAAGTAAACAACTCAAGTTATTAGAGGCTGATGTGAAAAAAAAATTGTTTGAAAAAAATCTGAGAAAAGAGTCTTAATGAACATAAACTGATGATTTGCTGACTTGAAAAGAGAGCTGAATGATTTGCAAAAATAATATAATTGCAATTATTTTGCAATTTTGATTTTTCTTATTGTGCCGTGATTTTTGGGTTCCCCATCTCATGGGCTCTTGATGTCAATTGCTATACAGGAGGGCATGATGTTTTTTTATTATTCTCATTTTGATTAAGAAAAACACAAACATGAGGGGGGAAAAGAAGGTTTTTGTAAAGGAAAAAAATAAAGAGAAACTCTATTTGTTCGAACAGGTATATTAGGAACTATAATCTTATGAAAAAGTTAAATATTTGTGGTCACTCATTTCAGGAAGTGAAACCCAGATATTTTTTAGATTCATCATACATTAAGTGAATCATTTCAAGCTTTTATTTCTTGAAATGCTAATGATTATGACTTAAGGGTGATGAAAACCCAAAAATCAGTTTTTCAGAAAATTAGAATATTACAGAAGATTAACAAAGAAAGAGGTTTTAGACAGAAATATCAGGCCTTTGAGAAGTTTTGTTATCTTTCTATTACTGACCATTTTCCAAATGTTTTCCCAATTCTTGCCTCTTTTCACCCATTTTTTGTAGCTCATGGCCATTTTTTTCCACCTTAAACTTACCTCTGATGCTTCTTCTAGCTGTTTTTGTCACCTGTCACCACTAAGATTGTTGCTCTTGCAAAGGTAGTTTTCTACAGTGTCTCTTTGGTTTGGCAGGGTTAAGTAACACTGGTGTGGAGCAAAAACATCTTCTGCAGATAAACTAATCTGGTATTCTGTCACATTTGTGGTTGAAGAAATCTTGCACTAACTGTGATTGGAATATTGTAGCAGATCATATTGCAATTTAATCCAATTTTCATTAAATTGCCTAGCCCTGCTTGAAAAGCAAGGTTTCCATTTGTCCTGATGGTATTGGAGAGTACCTGTAATTGGTGGCAAGTTTCCTTTTATTTGATATGATCCAGCAGTTTGTTATAAAGAAAATGAAGTACTTATTTCCTCTGTTTTCTGAATCTCTGCACCAACATTTATATAACTACCTTAACTTATCTTCAGCATTGTTTTGTTGCTTAAGTTTGGAATGAAAGCCTCATGTCTTTGTGCTTTGAGAGGCCCTGCTGCTCTAATCTGTCTTTGTGGACCCGCTGATGACATCGAGGTCCAACTTGTAAATTTCTTTCTGAAACAGTCTTTAAACTCTAGCAAACTTTGTGGTTCTGACATATTCAGTCCCAATTAAGCTGCTTGTAGATGTGCAGAATTTTGGATATTAATCTCCAAAATGTTTCCTCTGACAGAAAAAGTTTGGACGGAAAATGAGATGAAGGTCTCTGAGGTCTAATGCTGAGCACCCTGGTGCAGAAATTGTGAATGAGGACAGCAAAAAATAGTCTTAATTACAATGATTTATTGGGCTGGTTTTTCTTTGCTGGTGCTTTTTCCCTCCTTCCTGCTGAGGCACTGAAACTCAAACTGTTCCTGTCTGGTATATCTAATCATCTCAGGACAAACTCCCACATTTGTAATCAAAAATGTATTATTTGGGGGGTTGCTAAAATCCCACTACAACATTTTGTGTCACCTCCTGAAATTATTACTGCTTTATGAATTCTTGGCTGTATGCTTATAAGAAAGCCTCACAGTTTAGTGCATAGCAGCAGTTATCAAAGACCACTTGTTATGCCTTCAAAGACTGACATCACTTAAAGGGAATGTAGGCTGTGTATGTTTCTTTAATGAGCTGGCTCTGCTGTAAAGAGGACCACATCTCTAAGGAGAGTCTCATATTTTACTCTACTGTACCTCAGTGAATTATACATCATTTCATAAGTGTGTGTTATGTAAATTTACATAACATGATGGACAGTTTCTCATTTGCCCCTATTTTATTGTAAAAACTGGGACAGTTAGAATAAACAGAATGACGTACTAATGTACCCATGTCTTACATTAAAGTGACTGTGAGNTCCTGTCTGGTATATCTAATCATCTCAGGACAAACTCCCACATTTGTAATCAAAAATGTATTATTTGGGGGGTTGCTAAAATCCCACTACAACATTTTGTGTCACCTCCTGAAATTATTACTGCTTTATGAATTCTTGGCTGTATGCTTATAAGAAAGCCTCACAGTTTAGTGCATAGCAGCAGTTATCAAAGACCACTTGTTATGCCTTCAAAGACTGACATCACTTAAAGGGAATGTAGGCTGTGTATGTTTCTTTAATGAGCTGGCTCTGCTGTAAAGAGGACCACATCTCTAAGGAGAGTCTCATATTTTACTCTACTGTACCTCAGTGAATTATACATCATTTCATAAGTGTGTGTTATGTAAATTTACATAACATGATGGACAGTTTCTCATTTGCCCCTATTTTATTGTAAAAACTGGGACAGTTAGAATAAACAGAATGACGTACTAATGTACCCATGTCTTACATTAAAGTGACTGTGAGTTCTTTCTAAGTGAACTTGAAAATCTCACTTCTAGATATGTGATTGTCTGCGCTAAAATAGGTTAGGTCCCAACAGGACTTGTTTATGGCATGTTGAAGTCCCTATGACAACACCACGCTGGCCGATTAAGTTTAGTAGCATGAAGAACAAACTGTGTAGTAATAGTAGGCACTGGAGCTGGGCTGTCTGACAGAAAAAAAGAGGTTAGAGCAGAAGGAAGCTAAACAGGAGAGTGATAAAACAAAGGCTAAGACAGAGCTTAAGTTGTTTGTGCCAATGTTCATTCCAACCCACATGCAGCACTTGTACTGCAGTGATTTTTTTCAAACTTAAATCTATCAATAAAATGAAGAGTCAGGTTATGTTTCCTCTGCTTGGTGAGGTTGGAGTTGGTAGATGAGCACTGGTAGGACATAACCAGGATTCACTAACGTTAGACATTACAGACACGTCTCAGAGCACCGGGCTGTGAGGAACACTAAACAGTCTGCTCACCTTCCGGACACTAAACTACAAACTGAGTTTACAAAGGTTGATTGCTGTTAAATTTCAGACAGGAGCTCTATGTTACTACAAATAAAGGCAATACTTGTTGTTTTCCATCCTGGGCACAGTTGAGATGAACAATGAAAAGTAGTATTAAAAAGAAGATCTGCTTTCCAAAACAAACACGTCTTGGCAAGAGTCAGGACCTCACAACAGAAGTTACAAGTAGTCATGGGAAATGGGGTCTTAATCCCCCCAAAAAAAGATCATGTCTAGAAAGCCCTCACAATCCTTTAGGTTGATGTAAAAGTTGATTTTTGTCATTGTTGCTTTTAACAGCAGAAGATGGAAACTTTCTTCCAGACTGCATACCCTCAACAATGATGAAGAATGGAGCAGTTCCTCAAGTGTCCACTTGAGACCGTCTCTAAAAATCATATTCACACCTTTGTAAAACTGCCGACTTCTGCTGCAGAAAAAACATTTTTTTGGTGAGGTGCAAAAGCTGTTTTACTGTGAATAGTTAGCTGTTCATTGATACTCACTTGAAGGTGGTGAATTTATCATCTCTCATCTGTTTTGATTACATTAAAGCTCAAAGTTATGAAACCATTGACACAGTGATGCTTGGCAAGTTCCATTATGGCGACTGTTGTCACTGTGCTTCAGAAAACAAAGTGCGATGTCTCTGCATGACATTTTATTTTTCTGATTTGGCATGTATTCACATCCTTTATGCACATCCTTGATTCATAACCATAAGCCTTAAAAAACAACTTTCAGAGGGAACAAACAATTTTATGCCTCGGCTGGAGAAATGGAAAAAGAGCTGCAGGTGATCAAATGAATAAACAAAGTGGTCTCTGCTTCCTCTGGTTCAGTGAGATCTGAAATCACAGCAAACAAAAATAGAAAAAAAAAAAAAAAACTTTTTTTCTTTTTCCACTGCAACAGAATAACTAAACCAACCTGTGACTTACAAACACCATACTTTACACCTCCACTTCCTTGTAGCTACTTCTGGTTCCTTTCAGGGTAATAGTCCTACATCAGTTAAGGTTACAGCTTTCTTACACCTGTGATGAGTGCTCCTAGCCTCATTCTAGAACTTCCTGTACTGAGGAAACTGTGCTCTCTCTTTGGCAGAGACTTTTTGGTGTAGAAGACGATCACAGGATGTGATTTTATCCATCCTTTGTACCAGTTGATGGTGAGCTCCTACAGTGGTTGTTTTAAAGAACAGGTAAAAGTGAACACATCATCTGTAGAGCGTTGGGTCAGTGAGTGCTTTGACCTTTGAAACCCAAGTCACCCTCATCAAAGAGAGGTAGCTTTGAGGGGATCAGAGTCGAGCTCGTGTCCTGCTGATGAGAATTGTGTCAGGAGTTTGACTTGACTTTAAATCCAGCTTTCTTCCAGCTGCTGAGGCTCCTTTAAAGGCCTTTTGCTGCACTTATGCACTGATTCCCAGGTCCCTCAGCAACTTGGTAATAGATGAGGTCATAAATCTTTTGGACTCCAAAGGTTATGACTGTGTTGTAGGTGGTCTTCATTGGTGGGAACCAGAGTGTCAGAGCTGGTCTAATGGCTGTAATACACCAGATGCGTCTGTGGTCCAGCTCTGCTCCATCACAGAACTGGATCAGATAGATTTCTATTCAAGTCACTGTCAACTCACATTGTACCCAATCCGCTGTGGTCCAGCTGCGTGCCTGGTCCAGCAGGTTGCAATATGCAGCGATCCTATTTCTTCCGGTTGCCAAAGCTCGGATGCGTCAATTCACTGTTGGTTAGATTGGCTCTTTTCAGGAGGTTTCTGGGCACTACTTTCCGTCCTGCTCAGTGACTTTCAAAATAAAACAAACCATGCCCACATCAGATCGTAATTAGCTTGGCTACAACAAGAAACCGACATAATGAGTGGAGCCAGACCAGGAGTCAACAGGTTTGAGGTTTTGAATGCAGAGGGACTCATTAATGGAGTTGGACACTCATTGGTCTGTGACTCTAGCTCTATGTCATGAGGCTTACTGAGATGAAAACGCAGCCATTGTGAGTTGATGAACGCTATCAACACATAAAGGAGTGGAGCTGTACTGCAGATGCATCTGGTGTATTTCAAGTACAATGTGATAGAATCACTGTCAGTTTCTGGCTGATATTCAGTACAATCCTTCAGTTGAGGGTCATGCTGAGGTATCTTGAGTCGGGGGGATGCGTTGGTGTCCCTTGGCCAGACAAAGGGAATTGGCTTCTCTTAGAGTTAACTAGCCCTCACATAGCCCTTGGTTGTGCCCCCAGGTTTGGAGCTGGCCTCATAAGTTTGAGAAAGTTTGTAATGGCCAGAGGACCCATGCTGGATCTTCACCAACAATTACATTGGAGAGGTTTGATACCATTCAACTTAATTATTTTTGCCCCTGATCTGCTGGAAACTCACCAATTTTCTTTTGAAGGTCTCTCACTCTGGGGACATTTTCCTAGATCACAGCTCCTGAGTATGTCCCCATATCATTCACATCCACTTAATTGCCTCTTGTCCCCTTTTGCCCACCTGCGTATCCTCCAATGAGCAAAACATAAGTCACCTTACCTTTCATTTTTCAGACTATAAATTTTCACCGGCGTGAGGTCAACTCCTCTTGTAAGTGTTGTGCACTCAGACTTTGCCAGAGCACAAATGTAATTGCAGATCTGCAAGGGAGTGTGGGGCTTGTTCTGTAGAAACTAGAGCAATATTACAATAAAACCTTAATTATGCATCTGGGAAAACAGTGGCAAACAAAAAAGCTGTTTTTGTTGGATGATTAAAAGTAAAACAGAGACTTTGATCAGGGTTCATTTCCCCCGCATGCCATTGCCTCATTGATGTTTGTTCGCGCAGGGTGTAGCAAGGCTGCTGCCTCTGTTAGTCCATTAGTCTAATTCCCAGCTAGTTAAAGTCTGCTGATACATATTTGCATAGGGTCATGAGTATGCATAAGCCCTCTAAATAGTGTATGACGTGAATGATTCAAAAGCAGGTATTTTTAGCAGCGCCACATGTTTTTCTTTTTACTGAGAAGCTGCCAGAGGGGCTGGACTCTAATGTGACGCTGGTTGTTTTGGTGAGACTTGCACCTCTGGCTGTGTCTGTTAAAAAGGGCACAAATTAGTGGAAACGAGGGTATCATTGCCTGGAAGAGCTGTATACAGACTACCTGTGGGAGAGTTCTTTGGATGTGTTTCACGCTGTTTCAGCAGGTTTAAAAGACATCTAATGGTGTTAGTTCTGTGTTTTTCATTTCNTCATTGATGTTTGTTCGCGCAGGGTGTAGCAAGGCTGCTGCCTCTGTTAGTCCATTAGTCTAATTCCCAGCTAGTTAAAGTCTGCTGATACATATTTGCATAGGGTCATGAGTATGCATAAGCCCTCTAAATAGTGTATGACGTGAATGATTCAAAAGCAGGTATTTTTAGCAGCGCCACATGTTTTTCTTTTTACTGAGAAGCTGCCAGAGGGGCTGGACTCTAATGTGACGCTGGTTGTTTTGGTGAGACTTGCACCTCTGGCTGTGTCTGTTAAAAAGGGCACAAATTAGTGGAAACGAGGGTATCATTGCCTGGAAGAGCTGTATACAGACTACCTGTGGGAGAGTTCTTTGGATGTGTTTCACGCTGTTTCAGCAGGTTTAAAAGACATCTAATGGTGTTAGTTCTGTGTTTTTCATTTCCTTTTCTTTGTGCTATTGCTCCAAACTTAGTCAGGTAGTTTTGTTTGCAGTTTCAATAACTTAAATTGCCTAGAAAAACTGTCGGAAATGTAAGACTCACATCAAACTCGAATGTAAATTGCTGTAATGAAAAAGAGAACACACTATAATGGATACTTAAAACCTTTATGCTTGTTCTTGTCCACACATATTACAGACATTATTCATCAAGAAAAGAAATTACTCCTATTGCAAGACAACCAAGGAAATTGTATTGATTTATTGAGGCTATTTGCAGTTTGAGCCTGCAGGAATACTCCATAGCTCAAAAGCCATTCTCCTATTCGCACCGCAAGCCCTAAACAGACTTCTTCTTGCATTCAAATTGCCCGATTCCCTTCTAATTTAGGGGATTTTTGTGGTTGGGGAGCAGTTCTCAGTGTGACAGTATGGTAATATTTTGGTGAGGAATGCATGTGTGGAGTGCTGCTGCCCAGCTCTGTCAGTTAAATGGGCTGGAATAGAGTGGAGTCTGGGAGCATGTGACGCACTCAACCTGCATGACTGTAATTTAGCCGCCCGCTCGGTGGCTCTGCCTCAATACCTCAAATTGATTGAGTGCTTCCTCCATGTGAGTTCAATGACCCACAAAGAAGGAAAGCATAGCAGTCAGTGTCTTTCAGAAAGGTGTTTTTTTAATAAAGGACTGTTTTCAGCTCTGCTCAGATGGGACCACTTTCTGCTAGTTGTGTTGGGGGTTTTAAAGATCACTCACATACAGCTCTAAGAATCCGAATCAGACTTATTCATGTTTTTTTTTTTTAAGAATGAATAATAATGAAGCTGCTCGTGGGGATACATTTGTCACCTGTGAGATGTTGTAAACTATTTTTCTTTGTTTGCTCCCAGAGTGTTAACAGCCTTTCACACACGATGCGCAAGTGCACATGAGCTGAGAGTAGGAGGAAGAGTATGCTGTTACTCATCCTCAGCTCAGATACAGATAGCTATTGCAGGATGTAAACAATGACAGCATACATTTCCCAAACAGGCGTTACTCTGCAGTCCTGGAGATGTTAAACCCCTCTCATTAGGAAAAAGGAATATGTGACTCCATCAACAGCACAGACATGACCTCTAAATACTGTGCTGTTAAAAGGCACTTTTTGCATATTCAGGATCCAGTTTGTTTGACTTTTGCTCTACGACACAGTGTTTTGCATTGTATGCCCTGAAGGTGTTTGTAATAAGGCACAGCTCCAGCAGAAACCTAGAATAATGACCTTATTTCTGAATTGTTGCACAGGCTGGGACTGCCTGAAAACAGTTTTTCACAGTGTTGGGGCCCTTGTGCACACTCTGCTCTGAAATGACTTACCAACATTTTTTCTCATACACTCCCTGGAAAGTTGAAGATTAATGATTTTCATTATTCTAGAAACTTTGATCAGTTCACAAAAATGCCAGGGTGTTTTTGTTGCTCAGTGTCTTTGCTGCTTCTTTATTGAAAATATGGAAACGAAGCCCAAGAAAGTATCTGAAAAGATATGAAATCAATGTACGCAATATTAATACTCAAGTATACTTCATCAAAGTTCTTTAAACTGAACCACATTACTCTGTTGACTGAACCAAATAGCAATCCAGTTGTCTCTTTGTTGTTATGTTTCCCCATATTTTAAGCATATTCCAAAAGTGTATATAAAGTCACATCGCTGGATTTTCAGAAAAATATGCAGTGTCGAACCTCTGTGTATTCATATATTGTAGAAATCCAAGACTGTCCAAGTCTGTAAACTGATCAAAACTCTCTTCACACGACTTGCTGAAATGATTAGGTCTGTGCATAAGGATCTTCTGACTGGTGCATGACATGCTGAAAGTGTGGGCCTCAATCACCAAGGTCTATTCATTGCTCTACCACTTCCTCCTGCGAATTTTCTGTGCAAAACAGTAGGCTTCCCAGGTTTTCTGTGTCAACAACATTTTATTGAGTTTATAAGTAAATAAATGTGAAATCATTCAATGAATCTAAATGTCTTTGTATGTACGTAAATAAAGCTAAGTAAAAATAGCATATCAAGTCATGTTACTGTATTGACATTACAAATTAACTGAGGTAGACCATCTGTTGTCTCAAAGTGGTTATAGAAGTGTTTTGAGTTGTTTGGAACCTTGAGCTTGCCGTGGTTATGCTGAATTCAGTGATGAGCCTGCACTTATCTTTTTTTTAATCTTCCTGTTGGAAAACATTTGTTTATGTTTTGACGTTTAGAGGTTTTTAGCATTGTTCACAAGAGTAATTGTGATATGTTTTTGTTAGCTATGCTTAGAAAGTACATGCCTCATGTTGCTGCAGTCCTTGTAGCAGTGGTTGTTGGTTTGAATCCTAGCCATGACATCTTACTACATGTCTATCCCACACTCAGTTCCTCTCATGCCCTCCTCCTCCTGCTGCTTTATCCAGTAAAGGCATGAAATAACCTCAAAATACCAAAGGAGGTAGAAGAAATTCAGTTGTCAGTGATGTAAAAAAGGATGAATGAAGTTCTTCATTCCATATTTATCTGGCAGGAATAGCCTTCAAAGATCATTTTGAGCAGCTTTCTCACCTTTTCACAGTCTTGAGATGTAAAATCACTCAGTCAGTAAAGAGACTTCGATCCCGCATGCTTGAGATAGGACTCAGTATCGACACCTTTAATGAGGTGAAATGGATCCGTCCACTTAACTCAGGTCAGTTTAATGAATCCCACAACTTCATTTTATCTCTCTGCCATTTTCCTGTCCTCTCTGAAATATTTGGATGAGAAACTTGATTTCAGTCCAAGTCTGAGAAGTGAAACCTGTTGATCTTCACCCAGTGGAGCTTTACACCGAATCCTTGAACCTTTTTGATAATAGAGGAGTGACTTTGAAAATCTTGTTCCCCTGTGAACAAATGTGCCCATTCTCAAACAGCTAATCTATACCAGATTAATCTATTTTTCCTTCCTGCTGCTGGGAGGCATCCCATTCAAACAACATTAGAGAGGCATCGATTTGGCAATTTGTAACGCTCTATATAACATTAGTTGGTTTCAAGTGAATTTAGGCGCGTCTTTGGAAACATGACGACACTGCTCTTGGAAATTCAAGGACAGGAACAACGGCAAACTTCATGGTTAATGAACTCGGAAGCATTCTATGATATTTATGAACTTAGTGACATTTTGGTAACAACAAAAAATGCTGGAATATTTTTCTCTTACATGGTTTTTTGTTGACATTATGCATGTGTATGAAAGAACTAAAGGGCAAAACAGTCTTTTGAGTAGAAAATGTGTAATTTTGACCCATTTGATGCTCCCAGCAAGCTTTCTGCTTTTCATTACCCAGTTAGTGTTTCAGTGGTAATACATTTTGTCCACTAGAGGTTGCCACCCATGACTGTAAATATGTGTCGTTACAAGCTTTTTTTTTTTTCTTAAATGATAGAAAAGCCATCAACAAGAAAGGACAGCCATTCCAACAAAACATTTTCATAAACAGCTCGATCCTTTCAATTTGTCCACTGTGTGTGTGTGTGTCTGTGTGTGTCTGTGTGTGAATATGCGTGTGTGTATGTGTGTGTAGCTGCTCAGCAGGGACCGGCTAACTGAATCTGTCCGGCACTAATTCTCACCCAGGCAGGAAGGCTTCTCAATCTGTTAGCAGTCTGATTGAACCACTGCTGGCAGCCTACCCCTCTGCCTTAATCAGTCACACACACAGGCACAGACACACACAGACACACACACATGCGTGATCAATGGCAGGCTCTCTAAGGCAGGTGGTATGACAGTGGAAGTGTGAATTAAAGTTCAGTGAGAGTGACATGGAGCGAGTCAGAGAGGAAAGCCAAAAGAAGACATGAGTGAGGAGATGGTGGAGAGAGGAGGGGGGGGGGTTGTTGGAGGAAGGTGTGAGAAGAATGATGCGTGATACCGAAGGAAAGAAAGGGTCGAACTGGCCAAGACAGGTAGAAACAGAGATGGAAATAAAATAAAAGGTGGATGACAGCAGGGAAAACGGAGGATGAATAGTTCAAAGAGCAGCAGATGAAGAATGATCGGGGCATTCAGGGTCTGCTCTCACACTTTCATTCACTCTCTCCTTCCACCTCTCCTTGTTTCCCCACAAATCTTTATACCTGTCATATCCATCCTTTCTCTCTTTCCTCCTCTTCTTCTCCATCACTTTCCTTCTTCTCCTTGTTTTCCTTCCTCTTCTATTTTCTTCTCTTTTCTCTCATTTGCTTTGATGCCCGGGCCCACAATTCCTCTTTTCTCCCCTCTTCTCTCTCTCTCTCTCTGTACGTCCTCCTCTGCTCTGTGTCTGTATGACCCATTTCCTCGGCCGTGGCCCCATTAATCAGAGTGTTGTGGGCTCGGCCGGCCTGCCTCCCTGCCTGGCTGCCCTTCCTCATCATCGCAGGTAATTGAATCAGAGAGGGCTCAAGGTCCCAACAATAAGCAAGCATTGATTGGTCTGTCATTTACTCTGCTTGAGTATGACCTGGTTGCTTTGCAGAGTTGGCTGCCACAGATGATGACAGTGTGAATGCATGTTTGATAATGGAGATCAGTCTATATTTACCAGAGTAAATCTCTGTCTGACATGAGACGTGCCCTCTGGTTTTACCCTGCAGAAAACACCTAGTTGCAATATGTAGACAATGTAAAATGTTGAAGATCAAAATGCATTAGGGCGAAAGAAAAGTGTTAGATAAGCTCTAATTGTTTCGTCCAAAAGACGTCGTCCTCTTTGAGGGCAATGCACCATGAGTTTGCCACAGTAACTTCTGATTGATGCACTTATAATCAGAGTTTGCAGGAGCAGATGTTTCTTCAAAAACAGAGTTGGTTACTGTCCGCTAACACATGTTCACAATCTGCTCATGAAATCAGGAAATATTCAGTCTAATACTGCCCTCATGTTGTGTTTGCTTTTGCAATCTCTGCGAGATGGAGGTAGAGACCACACCACAAAAAAAGTACTTTACTTCACAAGCTGCAAACAGAGTTAAAAGTGGACAATGTGGAAGTGAATAATAGCTGCAGTTCCTTAATTGTCCACTTGAGGCCTTCCCTTAAAAGACCAGAGATTTGTGTTAGCACTGATACACTCCTGAACAAACTCTTAAGACCAAGGGAAAATGACAAATATTTGCATTTCACATTGATGGGGTCATAGGGAGGTAGTGGAGTAGAGCTTCAAAATGCAAATCTGCCTTTCCCACAATGGAACAATAAAGCGTCAGGTTGTGCAGGGGCATCAGACGACAGTTAGCCACCAACCTCCTGGACGCAGTTGCATCAAACATGTCCAAATGCATTTTCGAAGCGACCAACAAGAACGGTGCTTACAGTCCACCAGTGTGAAACGCAAATTCTAGTAATTTTTTCTCCAGGAGTGTACGTTGTTCCTTCTTGTACGTAATGGTGAGGAGAATTTTCTCTGCAACAAGAATTTGCATAATTATGGGTGCGGCTAAGCTGACTGCTTGGTGTCTGTGGTGTAGCTGTTGTTAGGACGTCCAACTGCACCTCCACATTTGCCAGTTTCTGAGTTAAAGTTCTGATGAGTCAGCATTCCTAATATACCAACCACCACCATTCAGCATCAAAAAGTCTCTTCAGAACCCAATGAGTGTTGCCACCCAACCATTTCTTAATTGAGACAATGGCTAAGAAGCACAACAACAAACCCTGACTGAAATGTGCCTCAGCTGGTCAGTGGGATACTTTCTCCTTTTATTCTCAGAAGACTATACTCATCTCTTACACACAAGTGCAAGACGACTCAGTGGGGAAGTTATGGAGGAAAAAACACAGTGCATCATTGTCATCACACCACATCCCACTCCATTTCATTCTTACGTGACTGTTTCCTCAGCTTTATCTGCTGGAAGATTCCTGTTTTCGAGTAATGAGGGGGCAGAGCAGAAAGAGGTCGACAGGTAGATACAAACAGAGGATCATCAATCAATCATATCCTTTTGTTGTTGCTCTTCATTTGATGGATCATTTCATGTCAGAAAGAAAGAGAACTGAAACATCAGCATCCAAACCTCTGAGCAGCATGAAGAGAGTTTCTATCCTGAACGGCTGCTATGAGCTCTGTGAAACCTGATGAAACAGACTCCTTTGTGAGGGGGGAGGAAGTTATTTGTTGAGACTTTTAACAGAATGCAGAATATTTTAACCTATCTTTAAGTACTTAGATTTAAAACTGAAAAATATTACAGCTTTTGTGTTGCATTGGGTATCCTTGGCTGCCAGCAGGTGTCATGTGATTGCATCTTTGATGTTTGTCACGGTTTTGGTGCCAATTCATGGGCTCCACAGATGTTCATTGTTTCACATGACGTGGTTTAAAATAAGTTTTTACTTCACTTGTCAGATACAAACTTGGAATTTAAGATAAAAAACAATTTTATAGGTTTAATTTTCAGTTTTTTGATTTGAACACCACCATCTTTTTTGTACAGAAGCCCTTAGAGGTCATGATGAAATTCCTCAGTTTTCTTGAATTAGTTTCATTTGTTTTCTTGAGACACTGTTTCTTGAGAAAACAAAACAACTCCTTCTGCCACACTATAGTCATGCCATTTGTACTGTGAACAAACGCAGTCACATCAACCAGGCTTTAAATTCTGTGGCACATGAAGACTAAATGTTATGGGCCGTGTCTCTGATGGTTTTAGTGCTCAGCAAAAAACTGAGCTAATTTATTATAAAAAAGCACGGCCTCTAATGGTTTCCATATTTTTGTGGACTTGAGAAGCTTTAATTTCATTTTATTTTATTTTTAATCAACAAATACTGGGAGAATGGTGTGTGAAATTTTGTTTTGTTCTCACTCACTAACACTATCAGGGTTTTTTCAGATTCAAAAATATTTAGATTTATATTTATGGTCTGAATTGTTGTTTCTCTGTGCACCTGATGTAATGCCTGAAACAAAAGATTTTGCATGTGTCCCCACAAATACAGGAGAGAGTTGCAGATTAGCTTGGTGAGGCAGTCAGGGACCCAGCTCAGGACAATTCATTGTGAGGCACAGGGGTGTGGAGGAAGGGGGGGAAGGGCCAGAGGATGAGCTAATCTCAAGAGGCAATGGGGTGAACAGGGATAGCACTGAGGTGCTCTGTCACTGACACACACATGCTCACATACATGCTCACACACATGCTCGCTCTCACACACACACACACACACACACACACACACACACACACACACACACACACACACACACACACACACAGAGTGTATAGTGAATCCCAAAGGTGCAGCTTGGAGCTTGTTCCACGCTTTTTGGCCATGTTTTCTTATCGAGCGTCAACTGTAGAACCAACTAACACAGCAAATATTATAGAATACCATGAACTGATTCATCTATCTACAAGTGAAAACATCAGTCAGTGTTTTTAAAACAGTATTTTCACTCATCATTATCTTAAAGCGAATGCACTGACTGTGTTTCTTTACAAAGCTGCTTCAGCAGTTCATTTATCATAAGAGCACCAGAGCCATGTTGTACAAGACCCAACCTTTAACCTCACACACACGTCTGAACTTTCTAAATCACCCATAAGGTCAACTCTAACACTGTGACTAGAAAATCAATAGCTGACTGGATCTGTCACATCCCTCCCTGCATCCCCCACACCCACACACCCACACACACACACACACACACACACACACACACACACACACAGACTGATGCGATTACCTGCGGTGTCAGTACAGCAGGTCCTCTTGAGAAAACAGAACCTCTCCAGAGATAAGCTCGGTGTCGGCTCCACATCGAGCCGCCAGGGAATGGAATTGAGGCTACCATTTACACCCAGTCATTATCCATGACCCTGCTCCAGACCTTGAGCCCTGCAGAAATATCATGGTAAATACCAGCAGAGCCGCACAGCAATGAGACATGCTGGAACACAGGAGCAGACAAAGATAGAAACTCCCTAATGCACCAGAGAGGGTCATGAAATATTGTTCATTCTAACACTGTATGCACACATAAAGAGTATGAATTCACCGAAGTGACCCAAGTTCTTAAAAAAAAAACCTTGGTTTCTGACTAACAAGGTGGTTTAAACCTGAGACAAAAGTAAAAACTGAGCACAATGTATCTGACAAGGCCAAACAAGATCACAGAGGTAAACATCAGCATGCTCTGTGTATTTTCCTACTCACAACTTAATCTTCATTTTCAAAACAAAATGCTATTATCAGTGCTTGAGTTATGGTTTGATGCCTGTCTCCGTTCATTGGACACACAGTCCCAGCTAGGATTGGATGGCTGCACCAGAGCTTCGACAACATATGATCCCTTTGGGTCTGCAATGATTCTAATTCTATGAGAAAAATGACTTGATTAATCATCAAATGATTCTATTTCTGACTGACTAGAGTTCTGACATTTAATGGTTAAATTCAGTGGTATGCAATGACGAGCCATGACTCAATCAAGGACCAATATCTCATCTATTCTCTTCTTTTAAGGTTTATCTTGTGTGGTTTTTTGCCTTTCATTTAACAGCAGAGAGGACAGAGGGAAGAGTGGGGAGTGATGTGTGGAAAAAGGAACATAGGCAGGATTCAAACCTGGGCCCACCAGAAGGCGAACCTCATGGAGTTCAACCTGGACTACTAGACTGTCTGTGCTCAAATATATTGTCTATTCTGAGTCGTTTTTAAAAAATTGTGCCATTTAGCATTACGGGAAACTATCGCCACCTACTGTTGAGCAGCACAAATAGATGGCACTGTGCTGTTTAGAAAAACATCCCTTCAAAATAAAAGCAGTGTTTTTCTTCCTTCACATTTTTTTTCTCAGGCCCTCTGGAATTTAGAAAATGTACGACAGCTTCTTTTCTGTCACTAATCACTGGGTTTTCAGTGATTATATGTATTTGGCTTGAAGATTTCTGAACTTATTAGAGTAAGACATTGAGCCTCATCACTGTAGGTTAGTTTGGCCATAAATCAATCATAGTTATTTCTTTTTACTAATGCTGTTGATTCCAATGAAAGTTCTGTGGTTTCATTTCCTGAGCTTGGACTGAATGTGTTTGGTTGTACAAAGAAGTAAAAAAGAGAAATATAAATTAATATTTCAGTGGTATATGCTTAAAGAGAGTAGTCTGCCATCAAAGAACTGCAAAAATGATGCAAGTCTCATCAGAACAACAAGCAGATAGAACATTTTCTGCATGTATTCCAACTTGATAAGAAATCATCCTTCCCTTTAGTCTCATGTGACTGATGGACCAATGAAGATCTGCGTAACAAAATCTCCCCATGACGATCGATCTTTGGCATCCTGTGTGTTACCCATATGAGCCACGCAGGGAGGAGATTGTTTGCGTCAGACACACTCACAACTCAAAGTCTCTGTTCAGTTTCATATCAGGAGCAGTGGAAAGCCAAAGTGTACAGGAGGAGGAGGGATTTACTCAGATGTTACCTGTTTTTAGTGGAACTTATCCATTTGTGTCCAGAGAAGTTGAATGACTGCTCATTGATTCACATTTGGGCTAAACTGACCTTTTTGCAAATAGCTAAAAACAGGGTTCATCATCATTGGCTGGGTGGTGATGTGCTCTGAAATGTGCACTTCGTTACTGTCCTGTGACCCTCTGATAGAGCTCACATATTAACCTGAGCAGGAGCAGAGAGGAGTTGAAGTATAGGTGTGTGTGTGTGTGTGTGTGTGTGTGTGTGTTTGTTTTGTTACCCTGATGTATGCTCATTGGCATGTGCTCACACCATCTGTATGTGCAGCCTGCATGGAGATTTTCATGCTTTAAACGTTTCTGGTTCATTTATGCCAAAAAATGACTCCATGAGCACAGATGCACACACATACACGAGTATGCATCAAGTGAATACAGTTGCCCTGTAGACACAAACACACACAAACACACACAGAGTCAACCAGGCCTCCTCACTATAACATGTCAAAGTGAGGAATCACCTCCTATTGTATCTTATTCAGGTTAGCTTATTTCCTGCTGGAGAAAAGTGCTTACCCCACAACTTCCCCAAGTGGAAAACAGACCCATCAATGCAAGAAGGAGGGCTGTGTGGGTCGTCTTGCATCAGGTGTGTGCGTATGTGTGCGTATGTACCTCTCTCTCTCTCTTTCTCTCTCTCTCTCTTTCTCTCTCAAGCACCACCTGGCCAGTTCAGTCAGAGCATGATATGAGTGTCCTACTAAAACTCGAGCTTTTTCGGCACCGTAATGCGACGTGTCAGCACCGTAGCAGCATGTCATGTCACGTCTACTCTGTCAGGTGCTTCTGCAAAGCATCATGGGAGCTGGGACTCTGTCCAGAGATTTTTGTTGATCCACCTGCTGAGACTGACTCATTTTCCAAAAGTTAGACTCCACAGGAGACTCTCATGTTTTCCCTGAGCTCTGGTTTTCTTCCCTCCTCTCAATGTCTTTCCCACTTTCATCTTCTTTGCTGTTTTCTCCTTAAATGTATCTCTTTCTCTCTTTTCTCTACCTTTTTTTAATGTCCCCTGCTGTCTTCACCACTCTCACCACCGAAGCTGTCCTTATTTTGTGCTGTTCTTGAGTTTTCTTTTTGTGTTATTTCTCTCTCCAAGCCTTTACCAAAAACGTTTTAGATCGTCCAGAGTAATGAGAGACAGTGTTGTATTGGAATGATTTAAAATGCATAGAAAGTCAGTCTTCTGAATACTCTAGGGCTGAAAGACAGGTCTGAGTTTTGTTTTGGAACAAAGTCATGAGGACTGAAGCAACAGTTCAGCTTGAGGACATGTCTCCAGGGAACCAGAGACACTGACGTTGGGGCTCTCTGCTGCCCTGCTGTTTACCAAAAGGATTTTGTGATTACTGTGACAGTTCAGTCACCTTAACTTCCGCACAAGTGATGCAGTGAAGACAAAACCCCCTGGAAAGAAAAACTTTTCCACTGTGTACATGCATTCATATCCTGACATGTGAACACCTCTTGTGCCAGGATGTGACACATTGAACTCAAATAGAATCTATGAAGCAAGAAAACATAGTACAGGACTTACTTTACTATGATCAGAGCTGTGATCAAGTCTTTTTCACAGCATTCTTGTAATATAAGATCATAAATACAGCTTTTAAACACAACAATTGAGAGAATTTGGGATAGTTCATACCTGCAGTTTCCTGCTTCTTTCGTCAACATCTATTGATAATGTTTTACAGTGATTCAGATCTTATTAAGGAGTCAACTAATGTTCGTGAAGGTCTAAGAATATAAATATTTAAAGAAGGGATAATTTACCATTTCAGGTTTTATATTGTATATCATCATGTAACAGTTTCATATCATAGCATTTAACTTCCTGGGATGTTAAAAAGATTTTGTGTTGAGTCTTTGGGTTTTGGATTTTTGCCTTTAACACCAACATCTGTTCAGTGGTAATAAAAACTGCAGATGTTCAGAGGATCACAGAGGCAGATACAGAGTAAGAAAAAGATCACATCTGAATCTTTGAATGTTGGTTGCAGTACACAGAGACAAAGCTGACTGCAGATTTTGGATTAACAACAAATAGAACAACACTTTATTATTTATGAGCTTTCTCTCAGCCTCACTTTCACTGGATACTCCTCATCAAGCTGAAGAGACAAACGTTTCAGTTTGAAGCTCACAATTTGGCCCACAACAACAAAAACTTGAAATGAATGGGCAACGATGAATCTCTGAGCAGTGTGGAGCTGCTCTCTGTGTTTGGAGCGTGGAGTCAGTCTGAGAGTCCACATTCTGTTTCTCTGCACTTTCTCCTGCAGCTTGTGGTTCAGGTTGAGACTTAATGGTGACTTCTGGGATTTTCATGCCGGCGGCAAAAAGTTACAACTTTCCAGGAGTTTGAGTGTGTGTGTGTAGACATACAGCTCCATGGTTAATCTGTCGTAATTTGGTAGAGTGTCACTCCACCACAGCTGACACGTGTGCACAGGGCTGGATAAAGTGACAGACAGGCTTTGGGCTAAGAGCAAAGGAAGAATGAAAACAAATCACAACAAATTGCAGCTGAGGAATGGGTTTGTTTGTTCCCTTTTTTTGTTTTAACCTGGAGCTCTTGTGTCCTCTGTTCCTCTGCACAGGGTGTCCATGGCTCGTGTTAGCCCTCTGCACTTTCATTATCTCTGTCAACACCTCAGACGCCCTGCAGTATTAATGAGCCGCTGCTCAGCTTCTTGGAAGTTTGTGTGCTTTTCGTGTCTACGCACACACTCGCACTGTGAAAAAGTGAAATAGCATCTGGATAAAAAGAGTGTGTTTTAGAGCTCTGTCTGCAGTGTGTGCGTATGTGTGTGTTATCCACTGGGAGATCTTGTCACAGCCGTCACAGCTCAGGCTTATTGGAGCTGTCGACCACTTCTTGGTGTCTTTGTCTGTCTTATTCCAACACGTCCGCTGGGAATAACTGTACTAATGTGTGTTGGACTAAATGTGAGGTATGCTTCATGTTTTTATGGCACCGTAAAAATAACTGTGAGGTGGCTCTAAATATAAACTATAAAAGAATAATCTGCAGTTAAAATCCTCTGTAAACTTCCTCCTTTTATGCACGTTATGTCCAATAAATGCTCTCCAAGTGTTTGCGTGATACCAGGGGAAATACCCCTGCATTCAGAGTTCACACTCTAAAACCTGAAAGTCAAAGTCGTTTTGTTCTGACAGCATGAAGCCAGAGCTGAAAGTGCTGAGCAAATACTTACAAAGCCTACTGTAATTTCCTAAAATAGCTTTTGCTGCGCTGACTGCACAGTATTTATGTCTGAAGGAGGTCTGACATGTTTAATCCTCAGTAGTTTTAGCTGTCAGAACTACACTGAGTCAAACTTTGGCTATTAGAAGTTAAAGCGAGCTCTCCAACGGCTCCCACATCGCTTGACTTCAGTCAGAGCAGTTTGGGAGCTGTTTGGCTCTTTATGACGTCCTAGAAAAGTGTTTCTATTTGTTGTCCAAGCACAAAAGAATAAACTTCATTCAATCGTCCTGTGAGAGTCCAAGTTTTTTTTATCACCAGAATTAAAACAGTTTTCAGTAAAAAAAGTTTAGTATTTTCTCTCAGATGGTGAAAAGTTTATATAATCAATGATCATTACACATTAACTGAATGATTCATGTATTTTTATATTTTAATTTTAAATGCACTCTTTGTCCAAGCTTTTCAGGCTTCATCAGTAAAACAGGAGTCAGGTCATCATTAAAGTTTACATGCTCTGTTTATTGCATATCAGAAAATAATTCAGGATTTGCAGTGATAAAAACCAGTGTAAGAATATAACGATGTAAACCCTCTCCTGTTTCGAAGCATCTTGAGTTATCTTAAGTCGTGGATATGTGCTTTACAGTGAGCTATTATCTATCTTTATTGCATCTGATAAATCAAGGCAAGAAGATTCATCCTATAATAGGTTCAGATAAAAAAAAATTAAAAAAAATTATAGTTTCAATTGAAAGGGTACAACTGCTCTCCAGGCCTTTTAAAGTCTTTTTTTTATCAACCATGTAAACTTATTTTTTATCATGGTTGCACAGTGTTATCCGGTTCAGATTTGAGATGTTTTTGTTTTTTCACATAGTGGGGTTGTCTCATGTGCAAGGTTCAGGTATAAATTTCAATATTTCTCGCAACAGACCGTGCCACCTGTCTTAAAAGCAACTGTACAACAATTCAGAGATGTTAACTAGCAGTTCATGCTGACTGTGATGCATTCAAAACAGTCACCAATGCTTCATGACATTACAAAACTAACTTAGTGACAAGAGCTGGAAACAAGCCAATCTCTGCTTATAGCGAATAAGTTACTTTCGCTGTTTGAAACAGGCAGAAGTTTTTTTGTGTGTCTCACATCATCGCTGTCAAACAAAACATAAAGGAAAAAAAAAGTCAAATAGCAAAGAAATATGGTGCTTTACAGTGTAATTTCTGGAGATGGTGAATTCTACAGACCGTCTGTTACGTAGATAAAAGTGATAACTATGATCAGACTTATCATCCATCCATTGAATCCATAGTTTTCTTCATGGAACAAGATTTTGTCTCATTAGAGAATTACCCCTGAATAGTTAAGTTAATGTTAAAGGTTTGAGTTTGTCTGCTTTAGTAGTGGAAATGTCTTTATACAGAGTTTCAGATTTTAAACTAGACAAAGAAGTAACTGAAGCAGCTACTGTCATAAAATGTCAAAGTTATGTGTTAAAGATTTGAGTTTCTGCTTGCTGAAAGTGCAAAAAGACCAACATGACTCCAGAAATAATCACTAATTCTTTTCATGATGAATATTAAAGCATGTTTGTAATCCAGGAGGTAATATTGAAAGAAGTTAAAAGCAAAATGAACTATAGAAATGGCACACACAAACATTGAAAAAAATCCTCTCTGAATTAAAATTATTGTTAAAGCAGCAACTCGTCGTCATTTCAAACTGTAAAAACATGGCAGATATTTTTTGGAAATATGTTTTAAAATATATTCCAGCATTTTTGCTGACAAAAGAGTTTGAATCTGAGAAGTGTAGATGATGGATTCACAGTCATGCTTCATTTGATACCACAAAGTTGATAGTTAAACCATCTTACGAGAAACTCAACATAAAAATGTGTATCACGTCTGTTTCTCACACTGGTGCGTCCATATTAATTTTTTAACTGCATTATGACACATTTGAGATTTCATCCATTGTTGATGATCACAGTTGCATAAAGATATTTTCTCTCTTTAATTCCTCTTTAAATCTTTAATTCCTCTTTTTAATCTGACGTATCTGTCTCATCCCCTGGCTGTATACTCGGTATTATCACGCACTAAAGCAGACAGTAAAAGTGTCAGGGTTGGGCACGATCCAGCCACTTCTTCAATGAGAGTTATGGCGTCTCTGAATCTCTCTGCGTATCTTCATCACGACTCTGCTCAGCATGCAGAGCCTGTGGTGTGTGTCCTCACTCTATCAGCTCAGTCAGTGGTGACAGTGGACCCAACCTCTGATTCATTCAGATATCCCTCTTATCACTCCTGCTATTGTTTACAGAAGCAGACTCTGTACACACACACACATTCACACACACATTTAAAGAGCAGTGTGTGAGAGTGTATTAGCATACTGTAATAGTGTCCCATGAGTCTGCTTAAAACATGGTGTGTGAGTGTGAGTGTGCGGTGGCAGAGGGCCATTTCAGGAGAAGGACAAACAATGTGACACCGAGTGTCACCGTCATCAGCACTTTTTTGCCTGCTTTGTGAAGCTTTAACATCATTTCAGAGAACATCAGATCTGACTCCACACAGGCAGGCTGTGTAGAGTTTGGCCTGAGTTGGCACTTTTCAGTTTCCCATCATCACTTTTTTTTTAGAGCAATGTCAACAGAGAGGCAGACTTTACTCATGTTTGCTTGTAAGCAACAGACACCAAGACCTGCATTCAAGGCACAGAGAGGAAAAGTGACACTTTAACTCTGTAAAATCAGAGTTTTCCAGGAGAAGAGTTTCAAATCCACCCATCATGCCTAGTGCCTACTGTACAAGCCTGTGGGGGCAGTGCTGTGATCTTATCTAATGACACAGGCATATTCCAAGGTGACAATGCCAGAATTCATGGGGCTCACATAGTGAAAGAGTGGTTCAGGGAGCATGAGACATCTTTTTCACACATGGACTGGCCCCCACAGAGTCCAGACCTTAACCTCATTGAGAATATTTGGGATGTTCTGGAGAAAACTTTGTGCAGTGGTCAGACTCTCTAATCATCAATACAAGGTCTTGGTGAAAAATTAATGCAGCTCTGGATTGAAGTAAATCTTGTGTCATTGCAGAAGCTTATAGAAACAATAACACAGTGAATGCTGTGTGACCTTTTGATTTGGTGGTGTCCTGGGTCAAATATTAAAACGCCAAAACCAGAATGAAGATGGTGATAGATATACTTAAAAATAAAATAAACCCAAGCAGTCAAGGCAACTCAAACGGCAAGGATTGAATGTAAAATAAGATTGAAAAAAAAAACAGTACAAGTGAAAGGGATTGGATAAATTCAAGAAATAACAGAGGAATAAATACATCATACAAAAAAAATGTATTTCAAGAAATACACAGAAATTATTTCAGTCAAGGGCTGGAGGGAATACTCAAGATGGAAAAAGAATTAAACATTTGGCATTGAGGTGACTTTTAAAATGTATTGCATGAATAATTAATTAATGCAGTTATTCTCATTGTTTGGAATTTTAAATCAGTTCTCTACTTTACAATCAGATCCTGACTGTGTCTAAATGGATGTGTTTGGATGGTTTGTCTGATCCAATGATAGTGTTTGTGAGTCTTCATGGAGTCTGTGTTTTTAAGGGCTCAGAAGTCCTGAACCATCCCCCTTTAGAGAGACGTTTGGAGTCTATAATAGCATAAACACTGCCGTACCAATCTTCAGACCATAGAGGCTGTGTAAACACAAACAGAGCAATGAGACTGAATGTACTTTGTTCCACTAGATTTGCTGTGAGGAGCAACACTTTGGCGTCCTGTGGTATTTCCAAAAAGCACACCGATTCACAGTTTAAAAGAGCAAATCCCTCACAGCCTCAGCGGCTCCTCTGTGGGAGTCTCTTTCCCTGTCCTCTCTCTCTCTTTCTCCCTCTCTCTCTCTCTCCTTTTCATCCTCCTTTTTTCCTGCTCGCTCTCTCTCTGTGCCAGTTGTCTTAAAAGGTCATCCCCACCTGGCGCGGCACCCAAAGTGAACTGTCAAATCCCATCTGTCATTGTGTTTGAGACTGTGTGTGTATGTGTGCAGGTGTGTGTGTGAGTGTGTGTATGTGTGTCTCGTAGCAGTCCATTTGAGTGTTTCATAAAGGAGAATGAAACCTGGTTTGCAGGTTAGTGCCTGTAGGTGAATGTGTTCAGACTCTGCCTCATGCTTCATGTGTATACATCTGTATCATCTGAATCTAATTAGTCTCATATCTGTGAGGATGTTGACAAAAACAGTTCAAAGTGAAGTCTGCAGAGCTCCAGCTCAGCTTTGTTTGCAGATTTTTAGCCCTTATCTCATGAAATTAATTATTTTGTTATCTCAAGATAACAAAGAAAACAAAAGTTTGTTTCCTCTAATTACTTTTAGCGCTCAGAAGATTGCATCAGTGCTGCGCTCAGCATAGTTGGCCTTTTGGCAAAAGCGGAAATAGATAAAAGCTTCAAAAGTCAGATCAAGGACCACTTTAAGCATTAAAACTCAGCAGCTCCAGCTCTGATTGTTTATTTGTTGATTATGAATCAAGTCCACTGGTCTAAAAAGCTGAGATACAGATAATATCACATCAATGATAATGCAAGAAAAGTAAGAGCTATTCCTAATCAGTGGTTAAGAAACCATTCTTTGATATTCTAATGATTGTGAGGTAACTAACACATTATCATGGTTATCAGGAGGAAACACTCTCTTTTTTTATCTTAAAATCAAGTTGGTACCAAGAAAACTGCAGTCAAAAAATTAATACAAGAACAGCTAAGTCTGCAATAAGTTGCACAACTACATTTGCAAACAAATCAGGAACTAAATTTTTATGTATTTAACTGATTCTCTGTTTGTATTGTAAGCCCTGTAAGAAGCTTTACACTGATTTACAAAAAAACTGTCATCCAAATTAAAGTCTGAAAGTCAAACGAAATTAGCTTTTTCACAAGACCTTAAACCTTCAGAGGTAAGGACTCCATTTCCCATGAGCACGAGCACCCACTGTCATAAAGTTGTTACTCCGACCAAGGTGTGTATTTTTTTTGGAAAGAAGTTTTCTTTTGAACACCACTCATCTAAGTAAACAACTCCAGGATGAAAAGCTATGAAGTAATGCATTTATTTGTATTTATTGAATTAATCTGTCTAGTTTTCCTCACAGCCTGGTGCTCTGAGACGTGTCTGTAAGGTTTAACTTAAGTGAATCCTGGTTGTGTCCTACCAGTGCTCATCTCCCAACTCCAACCTCACCAAGCAGAGCAAATGTAACCTGGCTTTTTATTTTATCGATAGACTCTCAGGTTTGAACAGATCACTGCAGAACAACTGCTGCATGTTGGTTGGAATGAACATCATCACAAACATCTTTGCCTGTGTTTTAGCCAGTGATCTATCTCTCTCCTGTTTAGCTTTCTTCTGCTCTTTTGTCCTCTTTCTTTAAGAAAATCCAGCTCCAGTGTCTGCTATTACTATACAATTTATTGACAGGCAAATACAAAAAATGAATTACAAAAGGAGGCATTTCTGAAAATGAAAATCTATTTACCATTTTTTTTTTCCATAACAAATTCATGCCTCAGAAAAAGCCATATCTTTTATATAGTGCAGTGGTCTCCAACAGGTAGCTCACAGGCCCTCATTAAGTAGCTCATGAAGTAAAATGGCAAATTTTAAAAATAGGAAAAAAAAATAAATAAAACAAAACAAAAAAAAAAGAAAAAGAGACAAACAGCAAAGTCCTGGTCAACAGCATGCAGTGTCAAAAATCATATTAAAGGCAACCTACGGCCATAACAAAGTGCTTTATATGTACCAAGCAAACAAAGTACAAAAATACAAATAGGGGACAAGAAGTAGCTTGTGACTTGTTTTGATGTTTGAAAAGAGCCTCTTGTCCGAAAAATGGTTGGAGACCCTCGCTTTAGTGGCTGTTGGAGCTTTTAGTAAATGAAGTCTGTACTGTATAAAACATCACAAACTCACCAGAACCAACACAAAATGGGAGGTTCCTACAGTGACATGTTAAATTAAAAAGGGGAATTTTAGCTTCATTTCACTACATTTAATTGCCTCATGCTTAAGGAATGAATCATTTCATTTTTCTTTTTTCTTTTTTTTTCCGAATATAGATTTGTGGAGGCAACAAAAACTGACAAGCACCATAGCTCTTACAGGTTTTAAGTGAGACATGAGGCATGAGTAGGTCTAGATGGCTCAAACTGTGGTAGACATGCCATGAGTTCGTTAAAAAAGTTGAAGAGAAATAATCCTGTTTTAGCATTTTTAGGTCAAACAAAGTTTCAGAAAGTTACAACTACAGATAAACACCCAAACACACTCTCTGATACAACAACAGAACAATGGAGTAGCGTGATGAATAGCTAAGTGGGCATTAAGTGTGTTGGTGTGTGTGCGCGTGTGTGTATAATTAATTAATTCTCACGGCCCTGCAACCAATGTACCTGCAAACAGAAGAACACAAACATGCTCACACACACAGGGACTCATTGGACTAATGAGCATGTTGAGTCATGGTGTTGTCCTCTCGCAGTAATAAAACATGGAGGTCAGGTGCTGAGAATAGTGGTGATTTAGCCAGTAGCCATAATTTGTGGAGGTTGAAGGTAAAATAATGAGTTGGATGATCCTCAGAGCAGGGTGAAGGTCACTTGGTTCGTCTGCGTCATCAGAGCTGATGGATGGACTGTTTCTACCTCTCTGTGAGTTTATCGGTGAATAATTAGGTGTAACCTCTTTGTCATGATGATAAGTGTGCAGACACATGAACACAAATACATGAAATGTCATGGTGACATATTGCAGATCACTGCCTATTAGTAAAATGTTTATAAATATTGTGTATGGTGGCGACTATTAAAAGAGATCCTATCTTAGACCTTTAAGGCAACATACCCATAATTTCTGCATTAGTGTTACCCTCCTCCTTCCCTGTGTATTAAGATCCAGTGACTCCTGAAATCCAATAGTTAGCTCCCAGATGCTAACTGAACTTTGAATTTGAGGTAGAACATTCTCCAAAACTAAGTGGTTCGTATGGTTGCCCATTGTTTGTCTGTTTCTTTACGTATAGATTATGTAAAACAGGACAGTGACATGGAGGGAAAAAAAGTTTATTGCACTACACCACCAGGCCAGTAGAGGGCAGTGACAGTCATTTAGCCAAAATGACAGAAGAAAAGGATGGGCTGACATATGTTTATGTAGCACCACAGTTAGCGTGTTAGCAGTAAGGATATCAAGCCTGTGCTGGTTCTAATCAGGATTTATTGAACTGCAGATGAATTTCTTGAGACTTTGAGGACAAGTTCCGGCGACAAGCCAGTGATTAAAAAAAGCCAAAATCAGCTTCAAAATACTGGATTGCTCTTTTACCAAAAGCATATGGACAGCAGAAATCAACTCGTGTCTTAGATGAGGCCTTGTGTATGTAGCTGGGTATTTTCCAAAATAAATATTCCCCCTCGTTTGTTTTTAAGAAGTACTTTTCTCCACATCTGATCATTGAAAAAAAAGGGGGGGGGCAATGAGAAGTTAAGTGCAGCTCTAGGCATACCAGACCCATAGGTGGCAGTGCCATATTAATGCCTGCCACACACAAACTTCACAAATATGTGACTAAAATAGCTTTTTTTTTTTTGCAAGCTGTGGCATTTGAGCTTTAAACACCCTTTTTCTCACAGTAAACGTGAAACCATGAAACCAGCATTTTCCAAAATCTTCATTGTGAGTAGAATTTCCAGAAAAGATCATTTTCAGTGACATAAAACTGCAGTTTCTTTTGGATGACAGGCTTAGAAGTACAAAAATATTTGCAATTTCCCCAATGCCGTGCCCAAAAAGCAAGCAGATTCATTGACAACTCAGTCGCATGCATCCTTTTCAAACAGGTTTATATCATTAAATACTTATGTGATAAAGAGATTACGACAAGTTTATAAAGGAATCTCAAACTGAACTAGGATGTATTCCTGAGGTTTTCTTCTGTGTTTGAAGAAAAGTTTGAACAGCTGTTGTAAACTGGGTATCCACTGACACGTTCAGCTGAAGGTCTCCAGTTTACAGGGTCACTCTTTCAACTGGAACACCGGGAGCTGACAGAGACACTTCACACTATCAGGCTCAAAAAAATAATTAAGAAGGTATTAAACCAAGTCCATCACATCTGGGGGTCATCTTATTGTGGACAGAGGGACAAAAAACACTGTGGTTGCTCCATCAATCCACAGTGTTTCTGAACATTATGGAAAGTGCACCCCCTCTCTGAGGCAAATAACCCCAGGACTAAAAGAGAGACCTTGTTTTTTATGAAAATGTATGTAGTTCTGGAAGAAAGTGTCTGGGTAACAAACACCTAATATAACTCTGCCATCATGTTACGGCTGATCTGTTCATCATAATTATCTGGATTCTTGTTCATTTTGATAGTGTGTGATGATTCAGTCATAGACCTGTAATTATTATACAGTTCTATGATTTCATTTAGCAGACGCTTTTGTCCAAAGTGACGTACAACACAAGCAAGAAGTTAAACATGGAGGGAAAAACTTTAGCAGGTGGGACAAAGTGCTTCAAGCAAGTGCAGTTGGCCACCAGTGTAAAAAGGTGCCAGAAGTTTTTTTTTAATTGATTTATTATTTTAATTTTATTTCATTTGTCTCCCCACTTAAAAGTGTCCAAACATTTGTAAACATTAGACATTTATTTTGCCAACCTTTTATCTTTCTGTGACTATATAAGTGCTGTAATAGTTAAATTTGGGAGGAGCAATGCTTGTGAGGTTTTGTTGTGGCAGACTACCCCAGCAGCACATTTTTCCATAACTGCTGCCAAACATCAGCACTGCTCTCACACGTCAGCCCCTCCACCAACCCAGCATCCACCTGCAACCTCTGACTGAGGTCACTTAAGGTGCTGTTTCATCTCTCCCAAAGTTTCTGTATGCTAAACACATCTGCTGAGGTGATGAGGTCAAAGCCTTCTTTAGTAACATCTCAGATGTGAGTTGTCGGAAAGAATTTTAACTGATTTCTAAAAGACAAAATTTGATTTTCCCAAAATGATCCAAAAAAGAAACTTTCATTATGAAAAATGAGCCGGGGAACTACTTTAGTCTGACTTTTTTTTTTTCTTTATTTCGGAGCAGGATCCATCCATCACTGTGGATATCACTGTCTCAAGCCAAACAGAATCAGCTTAGCTCCTTGGAGAGGTGGCTGGGCTCGAACTCCTAAACATATCTCAGAAAAACTCATACATCTTCATAATGTAGCCTCGCAGTCCTTGGTCCTGTGCTATTTTAGCTTCAGAGCATCCTGATGATGGTCTAAACTCACCCACCAGGCCTTGATCCTGACTCCCCACAGTGTTGTCCATCAGCCTCTCTGCCCTGGTTTTCTGATCCCAGCCTGTTATACATCCATCACATGTTTCTCAGGTTGAACACATGCTCTGTGCTGTCTCATGAGCACTGAGAACTCCTCATGTGACCAACAGCTGCTGGTATCATGAACAGGAGATGTGAGACAAGCACTCATGTTTGGATTTCCATCAGGTCCCTTGGATCCAACTCTACTCTCTATGTGATGGTTTCTTTGTTTAAAGGTGGTACTTTAAAGGTGTCTGAGAAACATTACAGAAGTCTCATCTCACATCATCATCATCATCATCATCCTGAGGGAGCACTGGCTCATTTCTCACTCATATGCACAAGACACACCTCACACCACATATTTTCTTTCTCATTTTCATTCATTCTTTCGCAAATAAGGGAAAAGATGTGGTTTAGAAATGTGGTTTCAGCACTCAGAGAGGTCTGTCGATTCTAATTTTCAGTGCAGGTCTGATTCTGTGATTTGTTCTGAGTGTTATCATCAGTGCTCCTCTGGATTTAATCTGCTCTTAGACTGCTCCTTGAGTTGTTGTTTGTAAACTTTTGAATAGAAAGCAGTGACTGAATTTGTGAAATTCTTGAAGGAATGTTTTTCTTTTGTTTCTCTGTTTTCCATTTGAATAATAACACATTTAAGCTGCAGTTACTTTGTTTGTGTTGTTTTCTTCCTTTGACTGCCTGTGCCGCTGTTTGCTGGTATTACTGGGGTTCTGAATGATTTCTGCTCTTAATTTACAACCTTAGCGCAGTTGGCTCTTATAAAAGATACGCACTCACAAAACCTTGACTCCAGCATCATTAGGCTCTAAACCCAACTGGCACCCCGGCTCACTGCCAATCCATTACAGCATCTTTGCATAATGTCGGTTTATTCAGGCTCACATTCACAACTGCCTGTGCTGTAAACGGAGCACTATTTCTGAATCCTTCCTAGCATCTTATTCATTTTACAGTCAGCAGGACATGTTGGTGAACAAAGCATAAGGATATTTCAGTGACAGGCTAATCTCAGTCTGATTGGTTGACTTATCTGACCTTTTGAGGCACCGAGTTCATAATGCTTAACAGGAGAAAATTGCTAGAGCATGAAGATGGTTTGTGACTTTAATTGAAGGTGTAAATGAGGCTAGTGATTAATAACCCTTGAGTGTCAGTATATCTTCTTTATAGTCTATAATGGACAAAGGTATAAGGCAGTATATGAGGCGAAGCATCAGTAGATGAGTAAAAGGGCGGTGCAGTCAATCAGCCTACTGGTGCCTTCAAATAGAGTCATGTTTAGAAGAGACTGAATGAACGCCTGTTTCTTAATGTTTTCATGGCACTGAGCCAAATTATTCTGAAAGCTTTGAGGCCACAAGTTGTGATTTGGCTGATGACATTTTTCAGAAATAGAGTTTCTCATGGAGCTCAGTTTTTGTACACTACTTTTTTTAGTGATTTTGAAAAATATTCAGATTTTAAAAAGTAAGTTGCACTGTAAGGTTTAAAAAAAAGGATGTAGATGTTATCTTCCCTTTGTATCATATTTTAATAGCATTATCTTTAAGAGGCTGTGAGCAGAACCGTCTGCAGTGGACTCCATCGCCCTCCTCTGGCTGGAGGACTTTTCTTTGTTCAAGACAACGTTTTTCCGGATACAACGAGACAAGATAATGTATTGATCAATAGTTACAGAGCTCTGTGGTTTGAAACGTGACAACAAGCAAACTTTGTAACATTGTACTGTAGTTAAGTAACCGGCAACATTTAGCATATTGATCCCTTGTAACTCAGTGAATCCTCCTCCTGCCCTGAAACAGCTCATCTATCAAGCAGAGCAAACATAAAATCACTCTTCATTTCATTGCTAGACTCTCAGGTTTGAACAGATCACTGCAGAATAACTGCTGCATGTGGGTCAGAATAAACATTACCACAAATGACCTAACCCGTGTCCCAGCATTTAGTCTGTGTCTTAGCTTTTAGTGAGTGTTTCAACTTTGACTCTGTTTTTGTATTTATTCTGTTTCAGCCTTGTATGTTTCAGATGATATTTTGCTGTTAGCTCTTTCTCTCTCCTGTTTAGGTTTCTTCTGCTCCCCTGTCTCATTTCTGTCAGACAGTCCAGCTCCTTTTTCCACTAGAACTACGAAATAAAATGCAGAGATTGTTTTCAGTCAAGAACAACACAGATCTCTTTTCTCACGGTTAAACTCTGTCTGTCAGCATGGTGTTGTCATGGAATCTTTGGCGTACCATAAATCAATTTGACCCGTTCAGCCCTGATTGGGATGCTAGAAATAACCAATTTTAGCCCTGATAATCCCATTTTACAGCGTATTATGATTAGGCATATGTATAAAAATTAGACTTTTTTGTGATCACTTTCAAACTGCTCACAGCCCCTTTAAATCGGTTATTTCCTCGTGTGCCCAAACTGTTTCAAAGAAACTGTGTGTCCTGCCCTGAGACAACAGACTACCAAACCAAATCAACTCTTAGCAGACTGAAGTGCAAGGTATTAGCCGTTAGCTGTTGGCCACCATCTTAAAGGCTTCAGATGACTTTGTGTACAAAAGAGAAATATGGTTCAATATATAAAAAGTTTCAATGACAGAATTTTACAAGTCTCCTGACTAGTGTTAACCTCCATCACCTCGCAGTAATAACTCATATACATCAAGTTATACAGTTGATAATTACACTTGGTTTGTATGACCCTCACTTTATTTCAGAGGAATTTATCATTCACTGCCTTCACATTATAGCAGTAATACACGGTCCCCAGTCCCTCATAACGTCCTGTCGCACTGCAGAGATGCTCATTTATTAAAAGATATCAGCCATCTGTGTGTGTGTGTGTGTGTGTGTGTGTGTGTGTGTGTGTCTTTCAAACCCCCAAGCAATTCTCATCCTCTTAAAACATCACCTCAGTTTCACATTTCCTTCTAATCCTTTACTTTCTTGCATAAAAACGATACATCCGTCAGTCACTGGTGTTTCATTTCTGTTCAGATTTGTGTGACTTCAGTTTTGAGTTAAAGTGGTTAAATAGTCAGTCTAAGAGTAAACTTCCATCACATCCATTGAAGTTTATGCCCAGCCTTCGTCTTTTCTTGTGCTTCTCTGTTTTCTAGACATCACTCATCTTCGGCTTATTCTCCTTTCTCTCTTCTTGATTTATTTTGTTGATTCAGTCGGTTTTGTGAGAAGCAGATAAACTTCAGTTTTTATTCCGTCAGCAGATTCTCAGATTATGGCGGTGCTGCTGTGATGTGTGTTTTTAAATTCATCCATCAAAGCTCCACTAAAACACTTTTTTTTATTCATGTCAAACCTCCAACTTCTGCTTTATGCTTCCTGAAGTCCATGATTGGACTCTCTCCCTGGAGCCTTGCACAAGGACACCTCAGCTTTCCAAACAGAAGGGAGAGCTTTGCTCATTTCCGTGCTCATGTCTCTCTAACTTGAACTTCAGGCTGTCCTCTGTCTTCCTGCTCCGAGCTTCCTCCACGTGCGTCACCCTCCACGTGCCCTGCCCTTCGCCTCCAGCTCACCTCTGACCTCCACTTCCCCTTCCACTGCCTCCCTGGAGCTTTCCCCTTCTCCAGCCCATCCTTCTCTTCCTCCTTTTCCTCTGTCTGTCCTTCTCCTTGTCCCATGAGGTAGCAGGATCCTTTTGTAATGATGTCCTCCGTTTTGTTAATGGTGGTTGAAGGAGAGTTGTAGCTGATGTCCTCCTCTCGTCCTTAGTGCATGTTGTCTTGTGCGTCACACAGTCTGTAGCTGTCACCTGACGACTTACACACCCCATCAGTGGAGATGACCTTTCGTCCATTCCTCAGTTCATCTATTTATTTCCTTTTTTTATGGCTGGGACAATGTAAGGCCATTGGACGTTTCCCAGAGCTGAGTAAACACTGGACAACAGCCAGAAAACAAAGTTGTGGTCAGTAAAAAGGGGGCATCCTTGACAAAGTGTCGGTCAAATTGGATCATGGCTCACACTGAACCTCCAATAGACTGATCCTTGTTAATACAACAAAAAGCAACCTCACTGTGTCACCTCTGCATCCAGATTATTTACAGCAGTGTTGTGAAGACACACACTTTTGGATCACTTAAATATCTTCATGCTGCTCAGAAATCCAGCTGTGTCCTCTCAGGAGAATTCACACATGGTGAGATGCTGACAACAACAACAACAGAAAATTTATGAAACCAGCTCCTGTAAAAACAGATTATAATCACTCATTTGTGCCCTGTGGAGAGTAAAAAAGGACACTATTTGAGTTTTTGTGGAGAAGCTGGAAAGAGCAGTGGCATAGTAAGACAGTGTGACCCAGACTCTTAACTTATTTAAGTCAACACTCATCTTTTTTAATGCTTCAATTCGCCATCAGAACAGTCAAACACATAGAGTCAAAAACGTTTCATTTGGTCTGACTCTATAAAATTAATTACTTTGATGAAGTATGATAACTCTTGTAATTATACCAGTGTGATTCATTTGTTTTTACCTTGACATGTTTGGATGACAAACTTCCTCATAGGAATTAAACTGTGTTATTGTGGTACTGTGACTTGTCTGTCAGCTGATTTGTTCAGGTTTGGTCATCCTGGATCAGGATCCATGCCTTTCCTGTAACAAAAAGTACCTTGGTGAAACAGGCTGTTTGGATCATGGAAAGATAAACAGAGAAAGAGAAACACCTGGAGCATCTGCACACACAATAAATCAAGAACACACAAAATCATCTACCTACCACTCCAAGAAAACCACATCACAGACTGGGAAAAGACCAAAGAAGGTCACTGGCTCAGAGAGAGATGTTTAATCAGGGAGAATGTGGAGATCAGGAAGCCCAAGTGACAGAAAACCAAGACGAGGGGCCAACCTGCAGACACATATCTGTGATGCTGTCCTAAGACTGTCACACAACTGTATATCTATAAATCAGCAAACAGATACATCACAACAGTATCAGGTGACTCTTCAGGTTGCCACCAGGCAGACATTACAGGGCAGCTAAAATGCAGATCCAGACAGCTGGATCAAAGCACAACTTATTTTTCAATAACTGGCATCGACAAACCATTTGCCCAACCCCAAAAAATGGGGTTAAGAAAAGTTACATAATCATCAGGACAAGGAAGATAGGAGGATTCTATCAACATTGTTTCAATTCTCATGTGATAATCAAAAATTTGCAGAAAATAGTCAGTTTGCGCCAGTTAATTCTGTAATAAAACCCAAATACTTATAAGCTTCTGCTTTCAGCGAGTCCTGATTGATGGACACACAAACTTCTTTGAAATTTGACTGAACCCTTTGAGGCGCAAAAAAGGTGAGAAGGATGAGCATCACAGTCTTACATGGTCACATGTACCAAAATAAGCAACCTTTGCATCAAGACAGCCCTGCCTTTTGGCAAAGTAATTTCTTTTGGTATTTCGGTTTTCAGTTTTCAACCTTGGTCTCCTCAATTTCAATTTTTAGGTTTTGTCCAAGGATTTTTTATGTCTGTGCATCCCTTCAGAGCTTCACCATGCAGAGAAATATGAGACAGCAAAGAGAAAAAAAGTGACAGAAGTACAAAACAACCAGAAAATGGTCATGTTAAGGCAACAAAAGACATGGACCTGGTAACAAGAACCGTCTCTTCCAGAATATTCTGTTGGTAACGCAGGATCTCTCTGCTCTCCAGCTAGAACAACACTTTCTCCCCTTTCTCCACTAAGTCTCTTCCTCCTCTTTAAACTCTGGGTCCAGTCATATTTATGTCTCTTTTTAAGGCTGCAGACACATAAAGATGAACAGTGTGCTGAAAGGGGAAAACAAGTTTTTGTTGCACTTGTGAGCAACGATGAGATAAAGTGGCTTTCTGATAGCAAACTAAAGTGCTAAACACTCCAGACACTGGTGTACCTATACCAAGATTAGTCCTTTTGTCAGACCTCCTCAAAGCTAGCTGAGTTACGTGTTAGAATCGACTGTGTCTGCAGACAGTTGTTAGCCTGGCGTCAGTGCTGGTTGTCTGTCCAGTATCTAAAGGGACGGGCTGACCGGCCTCCTCGGGGGATGTTCACTAACTATTGACAAGTACAACCAGACTTCAAGCTTTACCTTTAAGTTTAAAATGATATTTTTTGTCTTTGGTGGACATTCAGGACTGAAATAATCCTTTTGCATGCTGACAAAGTTTCAGCTCTCTGCTACGTGTTGGGGTGACGATTGATTCCCCCTCAGGTTGGAGTTTTTTTCAGACGATGACGCGTTGAGCTTTCTTTCTTACTATATAGCTGCCGCCTACAGAGTGTACCCATAAATGTAAAGCAAGGTGTTTTTGTGATGGCACCAGTGAGCTTTAGTGTCTCAAATACACACGAGCAAGAAACACAAAAACAGTCATACAAGGACGAGAAACTTGTCCATATATAGCACTGATGTCACAGCGCTGTACGTCACATGGAGCTCTGAAGCACCTGGCCCGCTGTCGGGGGGCTTCCAAAGACACATAGTCACACATGATCTCACACACACACACACACACACACATGCTGATTTTCTTCCAAACTCATACACACTTACTCACACACTCGCCGCATTACTCACACACGGGGTCAGGATTCAGGACGTCACATTAGGAGATACCTTGGAAGATGTATGAGCCAGGGGTCTGTTCTCCACCCTCCTACCTGGAGATGCAGCCCCCTCCCCAACCGAGCGTGGGAGGAGGTGGGTTCGGGGCAGGTGGCAGCGCTGCCTACCTCAGCAGTACGCAAACATTAAGTGGGACACCGACACGAGCCTGGGAGAGGAGGAGTAATGGAGTCATTTGTTATCAGGGATCATTGGGAGAAAGAGAGGGAGGGGGGCGTAAGGAAATGAGCTCTGCTCCGTATTCTCTCACCTGCCATGGGGGCTGGTCGGCTGAGGACCGTGTGTGTGTGAGTGTGTTTTGGTTTCCTGGCAAACTGAACACCATGAGTATCCTTAAAGCACCTTGCAACTAGCGGAAATGATTTATCTGATAGATTTATTTGTTGTTGCTGTGGTATCAAAGACGTAGCTCTGCTCTGCTTTGCATGCAAACTTGATGCATGGGATTTACCAATGTCACGCTGAATTTTCGGCACCATTTTCCATATTTGAAAGATTTACATTAGAGTAATGTGACTCTACATTATTAGAAATCATGGGGTCTTTTTTATACTTCATACCACTTTAGACTGAGCTGTTTGCTCTGGATTTACATCTTTATCTGTCAGTCTCCATTAAATATAGCATTACATGGCCACCTGATCTGTTTCCTTCCAACATGTTTCCTGATCAGCACACCGTCTCTTCTGTAGTTTATGTACTGGCGATGTTTGAACTCTGGTACTTGTGGGAGTTGTTTTTTTCTCAGCGACACTGTTGTGGTGGCTGTGGACAACTCAGGGAAAGATGTGTGCGACATGTTCGAGTCTCACAGAGGCTGAACATGCTCAGATTTCTCTAAATGTTCTCTCATTCTTATAAGCAATATAAATACATTAACTGTCTGAACACCAGTGTGTAGTGAAACTAGATGGAGAAAGGAGCATCCAGGTCTGGGCAACATCGCTGATGTTTTGGATAAACCTAGAAGAGAGTGTTTAGTTTATAATAATAATCATAGTCAAGTCATTCATTCATCTGCTCTCGGCTGAATTACTGTGACTCCCTCCTCACAGCAGCCAGGTTTCTGACGAGTTTTAACAGATAACACCACTCTCTATCCATGCGTCTCTCCATTGGTTTCCTGTGGCCTTTAGAATTTATTTTAAGATTTTACAGATCACTTTCAGAGATCATTTAGGTCTGGTACCAAGCTACGTCATAAGAATGTTTATACCTTACAAAGGATGGGTATGGGGACCAGGTTCCTGATGAGAATCGGTAGGACAGGTTACAATCCATCAGCATAGATAACATTTTTACTTAATAATTAAAAATTATTTTCCATGGCTGGAGATACTATCAGCCCTGAAAGATCAAGGATACGTCCAGAGAAAATGTACATGCTTCTCTTTTTAAACAAGAACTTTTGAGTTTGTACGACTGACTTATGTCCAGAGATCCATGATCCAGTGGCTTTCATATTTATTTACTTAAAACTCAACAATTTGTTGACAAAGCAACAAAAGAGGAATCAATAAGGAGATTGATAAAAAGTTGTATCTAGACGCAGTATCGATAATAGTCTCCACAAAATCTTATCAATACTCATCCCTACACCTTACGAGCCACTTCACTTCTTTAGATCCTCAGGTGAAGTTCTCCTGGTTGTTCCTGGTTTAAATCAAAAGGTAGACAGGCTTTTTCTACAAGGGCCCCTCGACTTCGGAAAGACCTTCCAGAGGTTAAAAACTTGTTTCTAAAGTTCCTGTATAAAAAAATGTTATAATTTTTGTTATCAGTAGTAGTAGCAGTTGTTATTGTTGTAGGAAGTTGTAGCTCAGTTCACAGGGACTTGGCCTGGAGGGTTGCAGGTTCAAGTCCACACAAGGCTCGAGCTTGGGTTGAGCCTTGTTAGCGTCTACCTGACAGTAAGCATAATTTGCTCTGTTGAACCATTATGTATTTTGTCTGTGACCAGTCCAGGGTGTACCCCTCCTCTCCCCTCCCCCAAGACGTCTCCAGCTACCAGCAACCCTGAACAGGACAAGTGCAGTGAATTATTCTGTCACTAATTCTACCAGCCTCGTCTCCTCAGGGAGTTCATTCCAAAGTGGAGGGGCCCTGGTGAAGGACATTTTGATGAAGTGACCTTTAAATAATAAACATAAGGGCGTCGTAATGAGAAGATGCCTGCCTTTACAGCTTCCTCTGAGGTTCAGTCTTGTAAAAACTAGATGCAAGGATTAATGAGCAGGTTATCATCTTGTAAATATAAAAAGTGAAAGCGCTGCTTATCCCACATACGCTGAGTTTTGTAGCCATCAGTCTTTTGTTCTTTTTCCACGTTTGTCTCTATCCATCTTTCTTACTACGAGCTCTGCACAGTTGCAGCAGATGGCTGTTCGACATGAGACTGGTTCCACTGGAGCTTAAAAGGATGTTTTTACTTTCAACTGTTACTTGCTGAGGGGCTGCACTGTGCTTCAGTTGTTAGTGCTTTTCCAACAATACAACGTCCAAAGACATGCCCGTTAGGCTACATGTACCTGCCTGTGAGTGTGTGTTTCCTTAAATGTTTGCTCTGTGATAGGTAGGGTGTACCACCTCCCTGCCTGATGACCCTGAAAAGGGGAGGTGGTGTAGACAATACACTGATGCAACTTTATAAATACTTTATATTCCCTCATGTTGCCAAAGGAGAGGGTGGGGTGCCTTTTATGTGGGTTTTTTTAAGTCAGATACACCTGTTTTCCCCTGTGTTTTTTCACCTGTTTCCATTTATTCAACCTCTTTCCACTTTGCTTTAACCATTATATGCAATTTTCTTGTACTCTTACCTCATTGTACAGCTCTTTGGGTTTTTTTTTACCTGTTCAGAAAGAAAACTGATCTGCATTGATTTTTTTATGTCTTGTGATAATGTTACACAAATAGAGATTGACTGAATGATATAAATAGGTGCAGAAACTTGAAAGCAAAACACAGCAGCCATGAAGCAGAAACTAGAATAATCAGAGTAAGATTTCTGTTAAAGCCTGAGACCCTCATGTTTTTCTCCTGCCACACTGAGCTGTTTCAGCTGGTGTCTTGTGGAGTTTCTCTCAGATATTAACCCACTGGTGTTCTTGCATTTATCACAAAGAACGGAGATGAAGGGCAGCCATGAGCTTGGAGTAAGTCTTTATTGTCTTTTGGTTGTTTTGAGAGATCCTCACTGATGCTGTTTGCAGAGCCTCCAATGTTGAGCATATGTGCCTCTGTCACAACCAGCTCCACTAATGCCTGACACTGATATGTGGAAACCTAATAAGAAAGCCATCCAAAAGAATCCAATGTCTGCAGTGTCTGTCCCCAGGCCTTCCTCACTCATTGATGAAATCTAATTTCAGAAGGTCTGAAGTTATTTGAGGACAGAATTCCCATTAAATTTCTACAAGTTGTGCCTTCTGACACCTTAGAGAAAATTGTGCCATAAAACTCTGATGGTACTCAGAAAGTAGCTGTACTCAAAGTCGTTTTTGCTACACAGTCAATTAGGCTGGGGAGTTCTCCTTCCAAAGCTTTGACCTCGAAGGGTCCTTCCAAGACATTTGTTTGGAAATCCAATCACAGCAATTTTTAGTTTCCTGGCTGCTCCAGAGGCACCAATGTGGCGGAATTATTTCAAGGAGCCAAATCTGAATCCTATGGTAATATCAAACCTTAATGTTTCAGGGGATTACACATATTTAGGAATTGTGTGCCTCTTGAGCAGATGTCACTGAGTACATTTCTACATTAATGTGACACAAGCCAGGTCAGCCGATGGATGTTTGGTTGTCCATGAAATATGAGGAACATGTGTTTGTACCACATTAAAACCCTGCTGCTCACTGGTTTCACTGATGGCACCAACAGTACAGGAGTCTCTCAGCATGATGTGTGTGGAGCAGGTGTTGGTGCACCTGTCCAGCCTCCATACACACACATACACACACCTGCCATTTTCCTCTCTTGACAGGTGGACCCATATCGCCATAAAACACATGAACATCCAGCACACACACCTGTCCGCTGCCTGTCATCACAGCAGTATTCACACATCATTTGTCCTCATCTCCCCCTCCCAGCATCCACCCATGGGGAGGGGGGGGCATTGACAAACCAGCAAGGGAGTTACTGATGTGTCCATTGTGTTTGTGTAAATCAACCCCCAGAGCTAATTAAATATGGCTGCCTGGTCCATTGTGAAGGGGCACGGCAGCGTAGTAGTAACAACTGCCTGCTGATGAGTGCCAAAGAGACACAAAGACAGAGAGAGGAGGGATTCGCTTGTTTATGCAGACTGTAACGTCCCATGCTGGCCTTTGGCAGACACACAGGGCTGGACTTGGTTCAACTTAGCACTGAGTTTTTCTTTCCTCATGAGGCGAGGTCCTGTTTGTCAAATGTCAATGTAAACACTGATAATAAAACTCCTGAGACTACTCAAAGTGGGACAGTTCATTTTTCAATGAGCCAAATAAATAGTGTTTAGGCCTAAAACCAAGCTGTGGTCGTAGAGGAGAAACTGTCTCATACTTGAACCAAAGGTCAAGTATGAGACTGAGGGAAACTGCGTTGTGTACACTCGGTCTGTCTGTACTTCATATAAGCTGATGGGGAAAGTATGACGTGCAGAAACATTCTAAAAAAATAGTTTATGGTTTCAACGTCAAGTGTTCTGTTGTGTTCATTTTGTACAGTGTTGTCCCATTCTGTGTAAAAGCAGACCATAAGTCATGATGTTTGCAAGGGCATGGCTTTTACTCCAGTGACCCCCATGAAGTCCACATTTCAGTTGATTTTACTCATAGACACAAATAGCTATGTGTTTCTTTGTTGTTGATGTTGTCGTTGTTTTCCATATCAAGGTTAGCAAACCCATTTAACATCAAAGTTAGTGTGATGAGTTAGTGTTGACATTTATTTTTAGAGGGGGTATTTTTCTTACTAAGATTTACTGTCCTCCCCGGTAGTAATCTTGACATAATTTACAGCGTAATAAATCTCTTTTTTTTCTCACTATTATTTCAGAAACCCTGATTTCAACCTCTTTCTACACCACTTTGCTTGAGCTAATGTCTTTTTGAGGCTCCCCATTCCACAAACACCTCCCCCTCTGATTGGTCAGCCTTCTGCAGGCCTGTCAGGGGTTGGAGTTATGGGCAGACCTTGGTGTTTGAGGCCCATTCTTCCAAAATGTCATGAAACAAGTAGAGATCCTACTGCAATGTCTTCATCATTTCAGGTAGTCTGGTGGAGATCTGCATTACTCAAACACAACCTACCAACGCTCTGACTGCTTTCATTAACAGCTCCTCCACAGATCCATAGTCAAACCCACCAGACCTTCAGGTTGAAGAGGGTATTCATCAGGCAAATTCTGCTGCTTCTATAACACAGAGCCAAAGTCCAACATGTTTGCAAGCCAGGAGTGAGATGGTGTAATAAAATTGAAATTTTCAGTGTTATTTCTATTCCTTTAATAATCCTGTCATCCCTTAATGACTTGAAGAGGAGACTGTCAGAAAGGGAGACTCTAATATTCCATAACTCTAACAAGGGCCATGACTCACCTATCTATTCTCTCAAACCATTAATGTTTTATTATCTCTCAGGGTTTAATTTTTTCCCCTGTGTTATATTCTTTGGGTAATGGACAAAAAAGTATACTTTGCAATGTTGTGTCTTTGTTCTGTGTATGAAAGTAGGATAACAGTTTGGAGAGTATTTCATAACATCTGTTGAGAATTATTGTCGTTCTGTCATTGCCAGAAAAACCTCCTGGCTCTTTTTTCCCTCCTCTATAAATGACAGTAATGTTATCTGAAGAGGCTGCAGCACAGAAAGCTTTATTCCCACTCTGAAAGAATTTGCTGAGCTTTTATTTTATTTGCTACAAAGATCAAACTCACTCTTCTGAAGGCTTCCCTCCTCCACTGTTAGCCCCAAAACAACAACACAAGAACAGGTGAGCCTCATAGGTTTGGATCATCGGCTCAGAGAACAGTCAGAAGTTTGTTGTGATGCTTGTTTAAACTAAGTTAGTGTGACGTGCTTTGGGTTTGGGATTTGATGGAGGCTTTATGCAGCTCTCAGTCAGCTCTAGTGCAGCATGTTAAGATCCAAACACATCCAAACAAATACAGGATGACGTCCCAAGGTTACTTTTTGTGTTGTTTTTCTAGTTATATCGTTATTTTTTAGTGCTCTTAGCATTCTTGTAAAGCCATCCACTCAGTATCCCCAGACTAACAACCTCACCACATGTACTCAGATGTACTTGTGTTGCACACTCCAGGCTGACAGGTTCTTGAAGCTCTTTCCAATAGACACACTGTTCATTACAATCATAAGAGCTGTTTACAAATGGTAGGAGAACATCCTTCTGTCCTGACACAACTGAAGTTTTCTTTATTAAAATACAGGTGAATAATGGTATATTGTATTTTAGGTCTACTATTTTCAATGTCAATCAAGTCTCAAACAAAAAAAAAAAAAAAAATGGATCTGGATGAAGTTTAGAAAAATTACAGTTACATTAGAGAAGTTAGAGGAGCGCCACTTGAAACAGTGGAAATTAACTTTGAAAGACAATAAATGACTGTCTTGTCTCTGTTACTTGCTCAATTTTAAATATATTTGCATTAAATGATGAATAAAAACCTACAGTTGAATTTTAAGACATCTCCATTGCCCTTTTTTAACAAGAAAAACTTTGGTTTAAATTATGTTTTAATTTAGGTTTTTCAGGCCACATCAAAGTGTTTGTGGTGTAATTTTGGCCTCGATAACACTGCCACAAGCCTCTGATGAAGCCACTGCTTTCTTTCCAGTCAAGCAAGAAATTAGTGTTACAGTGGAACAGTTTTTTTATGACTTGGGGTCACTTCCAGTGCTGTAGAACTCAAGACAGGTCTTGGTCTCGATACCACATTTTGAATGTCTCAAGAGCATTTGTATTCTTGGTCCAGGACTGGCCGGACTCGGGGTTTAAATTGTTCAATCTTGTCAGTTATTAAAATTTATAATTATGGTCTTGGTCTTGTCTTGGTCCCAGCTTGTCTCAGTTTTGGTCTTGGCTCTCAAATTCCTTGGTCTAGTCTTGGTCTCGGTTCACTCTGGTTGTGGGCAAGTTTTGGTATGGGATAGTGTGGACTTCAGTACAACATTGGTTAGTTCTTTGGTGGTCCAGACAAAAAACAAACAAACAGATGTCTGATTTGATGCCTGTAACAACTCAGAGCTCAACCACCTGCAGTTTATCCAGAACACAGCAAAGACAAAGAAACACAAGCACTTAACTCTGATGCTTTCCTCACATCACTGGCATCCATTAGGAATAGGATTGATCTTCAAGATTCTTCTCTTTGTTTTTAAGTCTCTGAATGGGCTGACCCTGGAATATCTGTATGACCTTATAAAGTTACATCAGAGCTCTTAGGTCAGCCAATCAGGTGATCTCAGACATTCCTCAGTCCTTTTTAAAATCTTGAGGACACTGAGCATTTGCAGTTGCAGCCCCCCACTCTGTTGAATGCATTTTCTTGGTCAGCGCAGACTCCAAAAAACCTCTCCACTTTTAAAAGACAGCTAGAGATGCACTTGTCCACTTTAGCCTTGGGTGGGGTGTAGCCACTTCTATTGGGTCTTTTATTTATTATGTTTATCTATATTGTTATTTCACCTTTTTTATATATCAAATCCCAGCCACAAAAAACTATTACTACTCTACACTGATGTCTGATTACCAGGATGTTTCCCTATTCTGATATCAGTATTATCCAAGCAACTATTTCATGATGCCACAAGAAGAAAAAGAAGGCACATAAAAGTCCTGATTTACTAAGGGTTGTCCAGCTTTGAAGTTAGTAAAGTACTTGTGAAGGATGTTGTGTTCAAACTTCTCAACAACAAGGAGAAGAAATTGACCTCTGAGAGGCCTAAAAATCCTGTCTTTACATAAAGTCTGTCAATATTACTCTGATTTTGTGGGATTCAGTCCAGGGCTGTCTGTGGCACGCACACGCACACTGTGCCATTTTTCACAATACTGCTCTGTGCAAGTTTGTTCCAGGACGTAAGCTGGACACGACGATACATCTGTATCAGATCTGTCATGATCCACTCTAAATTACAAAAAGTGTTTGTGTACATCCTCTGTAAATCCAAAGAATTGACTTTCAGTAAGATGTAAGCAGCTCTGCATGGTAAAAAGAGGAGAGGCAGACAGCTCAGCTCTACAATCAGATGTAACACCACAAACTGTATAAGAAAGTAAAAATAGCCATTTTTGAGGCTGTTGGAGACTGAAAATCATGCAAAGGGGATTCTTCTTTAAGATTTTATCATTTCCTTTTCTTTTTTTGTACTAAGGATCTATATCAATACACGCATCTAGTTAAGAATATCATCAAGAACTGTTTGTTCAATCAAAGCATAGTCCCAAAAGCTGATTTTTGACCTTTTACCCTGCATGTTTTAACCAAAGCTGTTATTTTTCTGGCACACTTAAGTGTGATGTCAGTGTGCTCTTGCAGAGCAGCATCTGTAAGGTTTGTTCAAGGCGCATCCTTTCCAACCGCTCACTTCAAGGTTGAGCCCAGCGTCACAGATCGCTTACCCTCAGCTCCTGCACTTTATTCTAATTCGGCCCAGATAGCGTTATGATAGCTAATAAGTCTGCTCTCTGTCTCCGCCCCGTGGAAGAGTGATGACCACTGAGCATCTGAGCATGTTAATGGAAATGGAGAGCAGGGAGCCACCCTAATCTGTGATTAAAGATGAATTTATTCCACCCGGCAACCTGTATGAGAACAAAAGAGCCACCGCCGCCCCGGGTCTGCTGCTGAGGAAGGAAGAGAGAGAGATGGAGGGGGAGAGGGAGGTAGAGTGCATAATTCAAATGATGAATTATGTCTGTGAGACAATCATGAGTGAATGGAGGAGAAGGAAAGGTGGAGTCAGCTCATTGTGACATGAAGCTGAAACCACAGCTGGTGTTTGCTGGGACTCATTCTTAGAGAGAAATTAAACTCAAACCTGCCTCTCTCTTATCTAAATAACTACATGTTAGATGCTTAGATAAGCTCACTAATTCTCCACAAACTGACACTGCCAAGCTTCTTTTTGCAGACAGTGGCATTGCAAGTTGGGTATTCCTCAGAAGCTTGGCAGTGTCTGTGTTTATTGAACCAGGAAGGTTTTTTCTTTATTCCTTTTTTTTTTTGAAGGCCTGTTTTTTTTTGGGGGGGGGGGGGGTTGTATTTCATGAAAACATCATTCACTATTTTGGAAAATAGATACACCAATCGGGGTGTTGGGCATTTTGCTACCTGGACACACAGACAGGGAAACTGAAAACTGTAGCATCTTTCGTAAACTCACTGAACACTTGAAGAAAACCTAGTTATTACCAGGTTGGACCCTCTTTACCTCTCAAAGCTGTCTAATTCTTGGTGTCATGGATACAACAAGCTGCTGGAGAGTAGGGCAGCACAACATATGGTTTCAGTATTATTGTCACAATATGCCCCTGCACAATATTCATATCGCAATGTATATAATATATTGTGATTTATTTGAGCCTGTCTTTGCCAAGTCATATTACTTTTAGATTATCTGGGTCCGGCAGAGTGACGTGCAGCTTAAGTGGTCGAGCAAATGAGAGAGAGAGAGAGAGAGAGAGAGAGAGAGAGAGAGAGAAAACCTTCCACAGATTTTGCTCCATATTGACATAATAGCATCTGACAGCTGCTGCAGATCTTGGGTCTGAACATCCATGATGAGAGTTGAACTGTTGGACTGAGATCTGGTAACTGTGGAGGCTGCTGGAGTTTAGAGATCTCATCGTCATATTCAAGAAACAAGTTTGAGATGATTCCAAAGAAGATTTGCCATCTGAAGCTTACACATTAGTTTCAATCTGTTTCTTAATCAGTAAAAAACCTCTCACAGGGAAATGGCACATCACATCCAGCTGCACTGGAGACAGTCATGTAGAAGTTTTTCTCAGCATGACATAAAATACTGTTTTGCCTCTGATTTAAATATGATGTATAATATTTGTGCAACACCAAACATATCTTGAGTATCATTTTGAAAGTTGTGAAATGTGCATAATTTGGATGTTAAAGATGTCACCAAAGTTTGGTAACAGTTACAAGTGTTCCCTGCTTCAGTACTGAGCCCTGACTGTAACTCAGGAACAGGATCTGCATGTATGAGAGACCAAACATGTCTACAGTTGGAGATGTTCGTAAATGTAAAGTGAGCAGCAGGTTTCCTTCTACTATCTAAATAAGGCTTTGTTTACAGCGTGAACCCAGAAATAGGGAAGAAAATGATAAGAGTGGGCTTAAAAGTCCAGAGTCTGGTCCATAAACACAAAGCATCACTGGAGTCAAACATGAGCTCAGACTTTGTTCCTCCATGTTGAATGATCTCTGGTCAAGGTCTTGTGTGTATATCACTCTGAGCCGTCATCTCTACAAAGACTGTAAGGGTCAAGCTTCGTCTCATCCATCAGAACAGCAGCTCGGTGTTGGCAGTAGGGTCCGCAGTGCTGCTGCGTGTATTATTTATGAAGGCTCTCAGATGAAAGAGACGTAGAGATCCATTCAGATCGGAGGAGAGATGAGCTGTCAGTCTGGGTGGACCAGCAGGACAACAGCAAACTTCTGAAGATGATCTGAATGTCACACACTACTTTTAGTGTGAATGAAACACACAGGTCCTGTCAACTGCAGTACTTTCTGACCTCCACTGCATCTCTTTAGTGATTGCTGCATTCATGCATTTGCATTTTCTTAGTTGCCTAAACTGAACTACAAGTAGACTACAATAAAAAGATCTCAAGCTAGTCCAAGAACAAAATCTGTCTTACTTTACAAAATTCATAAAACCATGTTTACTCTGTGTTTTAAGGCAACCAGTTTGCATGTTTTTTAAGCAATATTTACTAATTCAGTTTCACAGTTGATGAGTCAAGTCTCTGTACTTATATCATTCAGCTAAATAAAAGAATACAGACAGATATTGAGTTCACAGCAGAGTGTGCATACCAAAATCATCAGAGAAGATGAATAACTAAGTGTTGTGTTGAGAATAAAATCTGAGACATTAGAGTAAGATTTTGTTTTTGGAAACAGCTTCTCTAAGCATGTCAAACTCCTACTTACTCTCCAACTTGTTAAAAAAATATATTCATTAGCTATATTTGGCCCCAGATCTGGTGAAATCCATCTGATGAAGGTCTAGGACAAAAACATTGCTCATAAATATGTTTCCTTGCACATGAGAGTGAAAGTAGAAGTTTTGCATCCTTTCGTTATTGCGCTCCACTTTTATGCACTTGTTTTACAAACAGATGAGTGGATCTTTTTTCTGTTTTTAATTCTATAACAGAGGTTTGGAGGCAGAATATGAGTAAGTCTCAGTGCCAGGAGCAAAAGAGAGTGTTGTTCAACAGCGCAGCACCCTGCATAGTTAGCGATGTTGTGTCAGGGTAGGTCAGCAGCGGAGGTCAGCTGAAAAAGAAAAAACAAACCCAGGGAGGAGAAAACATGTTTATTAATCGGTATGCATATGAGTGTGTGAATGTGTGTGAGTGTTTGTGTGTGTGTTTGTATTTGTAGTATGAGTCCAGGAAAGAGCTCCAAGCTAAGAGCTCTGTGGTCCCCATTCATGCAGTGCCAGCAGTGTGTTCCTAGTGTGTGTGTGGGTGCATGTGTGTTTTTCTCTCTCCTGCTCAAACACACACACACACATACTCTGACACACACACGCAGAGCTCTGCCTGAAACAATTTAGGTTTGGTAATGAGATTCATAAAGCACTATTCACATTGCCATTCATCAAGGAATATTTCCAGGCCACTGCAGTTATTATTATTATTTTCACCCTTTTTGGCTGCACCATCCATTAAAACTCACTTCTGCTCACCGCTGCTGATACTTATCTCTTCATTTCTGTTGTTTTTCAAGACAGACGCATGTTTGAGTTTCAGAAACAGAACATTTCAACACATGACTCAGAAATATGCACACACCTCCACAGACACACTAAGTAGGTCAGCGGGAGCCGCCATCGTTTTGTGTGAATCATAACCTCCTGTCATGGAATTAGGCTCACAACAAATCAATACTGAGCACGGCAGCTGCTGGAAACCTGGGATCGGCTGATGTGACGCAAGGTATCATGAACTCTGCTGATTTAATCTCTGTCGTATGATTTTCGAACAATGCCGCTGATTGCTTTCACTCTCTGAGAGGATAAAATTACAACCATTGCAAATGTGAAATCTCCAGGAAAGTATCTCAGCAGGGTTTCTTTCCTCAAGGCTTTATTTAAAGAAGTCTAAACACTTCAAAGTTGGTCCCCAGAGCCATGGAGCTTATTCTGTTCACAGAGAAGCAGGTGGTATTTAATAATTCAAGAAATCATTATCCATACTTTTTTAATCCTTGTAGGGAAATCCTCTTTCCTTGCTCTGACAAAGGAGGTCAGAGGTAGATATCAGCTACAGAGGAGCAGCACAGAAGGTGGCTGTGGGGCTCCAACACTTCACAGGGGGGGGGGGCTGCTCACACGCTGCTCAGGACTCCAAGATAACTGAGTATTTTTCCAACCGCAGATTAAGTCAGGCAGCATTGTTCACGTTTTGACATTATTTATGAGCTCTTCTTGTTTATAATTAATCACTTTCATTGAGCTGCAGCTACGAATGTGTTAGACACGCATGAGGAAGCAACGTGAAAAACAAGAACGAGACAAAAAGACAGCGTGCAAGTTAAAGATTCAGACTTTGACATTTTCTGCACAATGTGTGATTGTTGGAGGCTTGGCAGAAAAGTTAGTGGAATGGAAACAGAGGGAGAAAAAGTGAAGTGTGAGAGAGGGAGATGAAGTGAGTGACATACAGACCCAGAAATCTGTAGAGGCCCAATCCAAAAAACACTCAAACACACTCACTAATCCAGCAGTATGCTCAGTAATGAGAGGCGAACAGAAGGGGATGAAGAGGGGAGAAGGATGTGAGAGTGTGCAAAGGCTGTCTGGACAGAGGGAGGGAGGGAGGGAGGGGGGATGAGGTAGCATTTAGGAAAGCAAATAGTGGTGACAGGCTGGGATTTACCCAGAGAGAAAGGGGATCAGACAGCATACCCACAGTGTAAAGAAAGAATCTATCTAATAATGTGATCAGAAAAGTTAACAGACGTGTTTTCTCTCTCCTCTGGTGGTGACTCTATTAAAGATGATAAAATTCTATTTTCCCTTCACTCTTTGCAGCCAAATAACTGAATATCACAGCTGTGTCACTTCTTTCCAGGATTTCTATTCGAAGCTTTAACTCATAGCGCTTTGTTTTCAAACCTATCACGCTTTTCTCAATGTGTGCACAACTGTCCAACATTTCTGATTTCAAATGCAATAGTTTCATAAATATATTTCATCTTGAACGTGTGCTGGATGGTTTGGATTGCCTGAAACAGGGAAGCAAAATGAACCCAGCCTGTCTCTGAGAAAATACAAAATGAAACAGACAGGAAGATAGAAAAGAAATATACAGTATGGGGAGAAACAGAGGGATAAATCATATATACAGTATATATTTTTGGCTGCAGGGTACACCAAGACTTGTGATATTAAAGAAGAAGAAGAAGCCATAGTAGAGAAAAAGTGCAGATACTGCTTTATTAGATGAGGGGAGATATGGAGGTTGATGAAAGAATAGGAGAAAGAAAGAGAGTCAGGTTGGAGAGATGAGAGGGATTGGACTTTAAAAAGTGATGCAGAGGGGAAAGACAGTTGCAAAGCAACAGAAAAGAGAACCAGAGAGAAACCCCGGAGAGAGAGAGAGAGAGAGAGAGAGAGAGAGGGAGATCAGGTGTATTGAACGACAGAATAAAAGAAAATTCAGGATAAAGAGCGAGTTCAGTTGGGAGAGAGAGATCCTGCAAACATGAGGGAGGGGGAGGAATCCTGTGTAGAAGAAGAGTGAGAGAAGCAGAGAGACAGAGAGGGAGGGAGAGAGAGAGGCGAGCAGAGCGGAGGGAAGTCTCCACAGCAGCAGCAGCAGTTTGGCTCAGCGCTCAGTCAGAGCAGCTACAGCTGTGGATCTGATATGAGCTCTGCTTCTCTACCACAGACACTCACTGAGACACAGACAGGCACAGACAGAGGCACAGACAGAGGGAGGATGGACAAACAGCAAGAAAGAGTGAGAGAAACTGAGGAAGAGCAAGCCAGACTCTCAGCTGTGTGAGACTGAGGGGGGGCAGAGGGACAAACCCCAGGAGCCCAAACTCTTTGTCTCTGCTTGAGAATCGGGGGCCGAGCGGTGACAACCCGGCCAAAAGGGGAGGAGGGCGAGAAAGAGGAGGGTGAGGAGGTGGAGGAGGTCTTGGAGCGCAGTGACGGTGCCGACTGTGCCAGCTGTGCTGCCGCCTTCACCCTTTGCGTCTCTGGGGGAGAGCGGAGGGGTGAGGACGGCCGACGGAGTGGCAGGACGGGGGAGTGCGGATGGAGGGCGGGTGAGGGGGGGCAGTTGGGGAGGGACGGGGGAAGCCCGTTGGGATGTCCCCGTGCCCGTGGGCCGGGGCTCCTGGGTGGACCAGATGAGCGAGATGTCGCTGAGTGGGCGAGACAGCCTCCCCCAGGAGGGGGGGAGGAATGCCAGGGTCCGAAGGGCTGTGCGCATCTCGTCCCTCGTGGCTCAAGAGGTGAGTGGAAGAGAAAGAGGTGTGTATGTGTGTGTGTGTGTGTGTTTGTGTGTGTGTACAGATTACACAATGAGAAAATGAAAGTGTGATTGTGGCCTCTGAGAGTGACAAATGGGAGATGACTGCGTGTGTGGTTGTGTGTGTATGTGTGTGTGTGTGTGTGTGTGTGTGTGTATGTGTGTATGTGTGTGTGTTCTGAGGTTGTGGAGTGAGCAGTCAGTGTTTTAGCATGGACATGTCTTTGGGTTAACTCTCCTCAGCTGAACTCTGACCTATATGACCCCTGACCTCATCACTGATGGCTGTCTCAAACTTATATGATGAGAAACTAGTGTTGATGTTTTCAGTGTGTGTGTGTGTGTGTGTGTGTGTGTGTGTGTGTGTGTGTGTGAGACAGTTGCGCTCAGACATGGTTCTCATGTTCACACACTCCGTCCTCTCACTTGTATGAAGTGTACATATACGTAACACTTATTTCTGCATGAGTTAGATATTCCTTTGTGTCACCACATGATACTTTTTAATGACTAATTCCAATTCAGAGAAGCCAGAGGGGAAATAATTGTATTTTTGTCTCGCCTAATCAACACTATAGAGTCCATTTGTTGTAATTTTAATGAAACCAAAGTTGAAGAAGTTAAAACTTGGATCCTGGGAATGAAACTCTAAAACTCTGAAACTTGCATTTGATCTTTCAGCCAATATTTTCATCATTATTTCACTTTAAATTCAACAAACTCAAAAGGCTTTCTGCTCCTCTCTCAGCTTAGAAGAAAAAAATATTTTGATACCTCAAATTCAATCAGTGGAGCATTCATTGCTTTTAAGTGTTTTTGTTTGATATTTATCTTTTATAACTGAACACATTTAGTTGGTGAGTATTTCATGCTCTGCTGTTAGAGATAAGAAAGGTGAGCTTCATCCTTTGATGATCACCAGGAGAAAAATTATTCAATAATTCTGCTCAAAGTTTGGGACTAAGATACAAGTTATGAATAAAATGGTAATTGAAGCACTAAAATAATTTTACACTACTCTCAAATTAATCATTGAACTAAGAGTTAACATCTGAAAAAAAAATAGAATGGAATAGAACAGAATAAAGTTGAGTAGATGTTAATTGTTACTCACTCAAGGACATGGGACTTTTGTGTATTTCTCCCTGAATCAGCTTTGTGGAAAAGTCTAAAGTTTATATATAAATAAATCTAATTGGATAGCGATTGAAAAGACAAATAGACAAGAGAATGTTAAATATAAGACAACTAGAAAAGAAATTAAAAACAAATGAATACATTGATAACAACTTAGTAAAAAGAAGAATAAATGTACAGAATAAATTCACTGTTTTGAAGCAAGGATGTAATACAAAAAGTAGAAAATTTCCAAAATGATGAGAGAGGTAGCAAAGCACTGCACAAGAAAGAAAAAAAAATCTAAAAAGTGTGTGTACTTCTTTTTGAGAGCCAAGAGGAATTGTTTTATAATTGGCTTTTCAATTCAGGGCGATGAAACCACCAGTGCGAAAAACATCTTGCACCTTATGTGATGAGAATTATATTCTTGGGTAGATTAATTCTTTTAATGTCCAGTTCTCCAACATTAACTGTCTTTTCTATCAAAAGACTGAAACTTCACAGCAGGGAGAAAGTGACAGCTTGAATCCAAATGGTACCTGTGGCTGAAGGAGAGAGGCTCTGATCGTTTATGAAAATGAAAATGTGGGTAAACAACAAAATCAATGATTCACTTTCATCAGTGAAACAGTGATGATGAATAATTTCTGTATCAAAAATATGAACAGTTTCAAATCTAGTTTGACGCCCCTGAATTTACACTTGTTTCCTAATTTGAACAAGATACTCAATCCAAAAAAAGAAAAGTTGTGTAACGTTGTAGGGTTACCCTAATTTGACCGTCTCCTGTCTAAGTTTGTGCGTGTGTGTGTGTGTGTGTGTGTGTGTGTGTGTGTTAAATATGATCCCGCTGGGCGATCACTGTCTCTATGTAGTCTGTAAATAGAGACAACACATCTGCCCAAAAGCATCTGGGAACATCGAGTCCAAGAGTGCACTGAACCCAACTCTCCTTATCTAACATTATTCCTCCTCTTACCTCTGCGTCAGCCCTGCAGCTGATGTAGACCCCGTCCAGAAAACACTCTTACGAGAGTATAAAGACAGACACACCAATTTTAGCGAGGCGATGCAACCAGGTAAACACTGTCTCACAGCTCTGTCTGTGTACCCTTTTACTCGCCTGGTTTTGTGTGTTTGTGCACACTGGAGACAGCAACAGAAACTGAGGTTAAAGCTGGGCTGTTGCTGACATTCTTCAAAATGTTGCCATTTAAGCTCTCTGTTGTGCAGCTGTATGCACCCTGCTTTGCTATTATGAAGAGAAAAACAGAGGGTCAAAAAGAGAAAAAAAAGCGAAAGATGGTATCCAGATCAGTTTATCAATATTTATAATCGTCTGAGTAGCTATACCAATAATTTCCAGATGTTTAAACATCTGACTGCTCTCATTTTATCACCAAAACTCATACACCAAATGATTCATAACTCATTAATTCAAATTTTAGCTAAAGTTTCATCATCAGGGTGAGGAAGAACATATCTACAATTTCCAAACAATATTTGTATGTCTGTGTGCTTCCACTTGTGTGTGTGTGCGCATGTGTGTATTGACAGAGAATGTGCGTGCAGGAGCAGCGAGTTATCAATGACACCCTGGCAGGCTCTGCACCATCAATACAAACAACTGTGTTTACGTCATTAAGGTACATGCTAAGAATTGCTCCATGTAAGCGCACACACGCACTCACAAACATCGCTGCCTGATTCTGTTCAATATAGTTGGACGTGTTCATTGATTATTCTGTAAACTGTAACATGACTCCACTGTAAAATCAGTGGAAATGTCTCCAGCACGTTGCTAAATCAGCTCTATTTTTACTTTCCTTTTGGTAGTTTCATCAGTCACGCTCATTTTGAATCATAAAAGTGGCACTTCATTGGTTTTACTCACAGGGCTCAGCTCGCCAGTCACCAAAAATACACCTCAGCTGTTAGAAATCTTCTGTGGGGACGTAGGGGACTTTCTCAGGACTTAGAGGAACCCTGAGACTATTATCAGGGTTATCAGGGCTTAAGTCTAAGACTCAGAGAGGACAGATTATGCTCATTTACAGCTCGATATTTTTATTCAGGGATTCCACCAGAGAAGCTTCCAATGACTCACTGTGAAAAAAAAAAAACCTTTTTGAATCTTACACTCCCACAGTGAGTGAATATAAATGTGGATGACACACCTACATCTCCCTCAGTTTAAAATATGTGAGGCCAAAATGAATGCTGGCATATTGTGCTGGTGGAGGTGTGCAGGAGAGAGCTTCAGGATTGATGTTGATGTTGATATCATCCCTCCGTTTGTGACCATCCACAGCAGAGCCTATCCTACTGTTGACTTGAAGCAGTCTCTCAATGTTACGAAAAGTTAAATAACTCTTTTGTTGGTTTTTACATTTTAATGTGACATTCCATCTTTTTCACATTAAACAACCAGTGAAATGAAATAACTTTGATAACACTTATACATGAATCAGCATGACAGAAGTAACTAAAGTAGCAGGAAAGATCTGAAGTTCTCTTTAAAGCTCTCTATACCCCCTCCCTCTAAAGCCCCCTTTGCACTGATTGGTCAGCACTTCCTTACAGCTGATAAATCTTCAACATCCAGCAATGTTAGCAACCAATGTGACTCTAACTCTTGTAATTTGAAGAATAATCCCAAACAGAGTACACAGAAAACTTCCCAAACAGTCCAGGCTGAGGGGATTAGAAATCCCTTCTCTCTGTCAGCTGCTGCGTGTGGAGCAGACGCCCCCACCTCTCCTCAAAAGAAATGGTGACTGGCTGACATCTGCTAGCCTGAACTGTTCAGCTCTATAACTTTCTACTGAGCAGAGTTTTTTGGATTGGTAGTATGGTGAGCTGAAGAGCTGGACGTCTAAGAGATAAAGGAGACCAGAGTGGAAGAAAGTTAGTGATAGAACATGGTCTGAAACAAGGGTTACACTTTTTGTGCTAATGTTCATTTCAGCTCACATGCAGCAGTTATTCTGCAGTGATCTGTTCAAACCTGAGAGTCTATCAATAAAATGAAGAGCCAGGTTACATTTGCTCTGCTTGGTGAGGTTGGAGTTGGTAGATGAGCACTGGTAGGACATAGCCAGGATTCATTAATGATGCATGTTGTAGACACGTCTCAGAGCACCGGGCTGTGAGTAAAGCTTGGTTTATGCTTGAGGCATGCACAAGGTCCGCACAGCTCCATGAGGAAAAATGACGTCATTTCAGCTGCCTTGCCTCCTCCCATGGTTCCTTTCAAGTAGAATATTTCTACAACACACACATCCAAACATTTCTAAAAACTGAACAGAGATAATTTGCAGAAAACTAGAGCTCCCAGTGTCTGAAGTACAGAAACAGACATTTATATGATCCATCACACTGTGTGACTGTGTGATGACACAGTTATCACAGTGGTCCATGTGCGATGAACAGCTCCTTGCAGGCATACTAGGCAGAGAAGAGGAATGAGCGGACATAATGTTGTAAACGATATAAACACATTTTTGTCTTTGGTGCTGTGGTCGTGTCTCATGTTCATGTATAAGCCACAGGGGTGGAAGTAATTAATTACAAATACACAGATTATTGTAATTCAGTAGTTCTTTAGGGTACTTGCACTTTTATGAGTAGATTTTCAAGTCTGTTCTTTTACTTGTACTTAAGTAATCATTATGCCATTTGATCTGCTTCGTTACTTTTAAAACCCTAGTTGAGTACTGAGTACAATCTTCATTAATATCTAGACCTTTTATCTGCATTTTTGTAGCCAGTAAGGTGATTTGAGAGCAAACAAGCCAATAAAAACCAGGGTATATGGATGAAAAACAAAACAAAACAAAAAAATGTTAATGGATGTTAATGATTGATCACTAATTGATTTTGTGTTAAGAATTTAACCAGTTAAAAATGTATTCATGGATATTCTATCAATAGTCGTGGCAGCAACTGCACCTCATTTAATTTTGTTTTAAGTCTGCCTGAGACCTTTGCTGAATAAGGAAATAAAAACTTAAAATGAGAAAAAGAAAGACAAAAAAACAACCAATCAAAATGAGCAAAAAACACTTGTTTTCTAATGATTATTGATTGTTAGCATTTTAACTAAATTAATTTTCACCAGTACTTTTACTTGTGATTGAGTAATATTTTAGCAATGTCACAGTACTTGTACTTGAGTACAGATTTTCAGTGCTCTTTCAACCACTGGTAAGACATAATCCAGCCTTAACACTGAACAGATAGTTGGCTCACCTTCTGGGCATTAAAGCACAAACTTAGTTTACAGAGTTTGATCGTTGTCACCTTTCAAACAATAGCTCTACACAACAACAAATAAATACATTACCTCGTTGTTTTGTATCCTGGGAAAAGTTGCCTTGAACAATGAAGAGTACAGTCAAAAGTAGATCTGCTCTCAATTCAGTCACGTCCTCAAAACAGTGGGTGATTGTGCTCATGGGAAATTGAGTCTTCCCCTGAGTTTCACTACCAATTCTGGTGTAACTGCAATCATCATCTAATGGAAAGTTCTCACAGAGCCCTTAACTGTCAGTGATGAAAGAAAAGTAAGAGTTGATTTTTTTTCTCTCGCACCAAACGCAGATTTGTTTGCCAATTCAAATAAACTCCAGTCATGTAAAATCTCAAAATAACTTGTTTATTGGGACTCGTCGGATGGATATAGTTTGTATGGGGTCCAAGAAAGATTTTCTTTTCCTTGGAATAAGTCATTAAAGTTACTCAGTGTAGATGTTGGATCATTATGAAAACACAGGACTATAATAAGTACGTGTTCAGGAAATCTTGGCCACTGCATCTTTATCTTTCTCTTCTTCGCTTAATCTGCAGAGTTGCAAAATTTAATGAGCACAGGAGCATTTCAGCAGCTCCATATTTAGCCCAGAAGAGTTGGTTTTGTTAAAACTACTGATCATAATGGTTCCCCACAAATAATACCTGAGCAGATGAGCGGTGTAAGGCAGTGGTGTGATGTATTTAAAACAGCAGCAGTTAGAGTGTGTTGGTGTGACGGAGCAGACTGAGTGCTCAATTTTCTATTTCCTTTGATGTGAAGAGCTGCTTTTCTTGACAGTAACAGCTCGACACAGACAGAAGCATTAAGGGTGAGGCAGTGTAATAATAGCTGAGATAATAATGTTCTGTCACTTTTACAACACGAACAACACGTTTAACTGTCCAAAACTAATTCAGTTTCTCTGTGGAGGTACGGTGTTTCAGTCTGTGTGTTTATGAAGAGACTCGCCTCAGTCTGACCTCACGAGGCTGACAGGATTGTTACAGTAAACACAATGTGATAACAATGAGTGTGTGCACGTCTGGATTTGTTTGCGTGGATTTCACTGTGTTGGAATTCACAGAGGACTATTTAGCTGACTCTTTTTCTTTGTCAAGCAAAGATTTAATTTTTCATAAAGGACCGAACATTTTCTATTCCTGAAATGGATAAATTTTCATCTTTTCTTTTCTTCATGTCCTGGCCGAAACAGAGCGCAAACAGCCCCGATGCTGGACCATTGTGAGGCAAAATAAATCAGTAATCGCTTCCAAGACAAATTGCTTTTTTTGTTGTCCAGACCCCCTTTTTTTGCCCATGGGAAAAGTTATGTTGGCAGAGTACAGCAGTGTCTGCTCGGAGAGAGGGAGAGAGAGAGAGGGAAAAGAGGGGTAGTGAAAACAACCCCCATCCATCAGCTTTACCAACAATGCCCTTGAACGCAACAATCAGGAGTTCTGGACAAATAAATCAGGACTCTGCTACTTCTGCTCGGAACTGTATCCTCTCAGTTCACTGCACTGCACAAGACATCACATAGAAAACAAACGTATACAAAGACACAACGTCAGGACAACTTCCTTATATTACCAATCAGTGACACTCAATCAGCACTGACTGAGAGTGGACCTCTGTTTGGGGTCATTTTCAGTGACAAAGTATCAAACTCAAGTTTCTATGGAAGCCTGTTTCTGCCTGATAAAAAAAAATGTGAGAGTGCCTTCATAAGAAGAAAAAGAAGGTAAAGTTATGAGATAAAGAGACAATTTCAACTCTTAACATGAGATACAGTGTCACTGATGTCTGAGTGTTTCTGAAAAAGGTTACTAATTTTGGTGACAGTAGTTTTCAAAGATGTTGGACACATTTTTTCCCTGTTTTTATTGTTGTTGCAGCTTCATAAATTGCATTAACTGCTGTTTAAGGTGCTTTAACACTTCAAGTAACCCTGCATTATAATGTACTGTGGACTATAATACACCGTTAGTTTGCAAGTGTCACTGAGCGATTGGTAGGTGTCACTGAGTTTTATACAGGTGTCACTAGTTGACTGGTATGTGACACTGAACCAGTGTTGGGTGTCACTCAGCATCACGAGTGTCGTAGAACATTTGGCAGCTGTCACTGACAATTTGGTGGGTGCCACTGAGCATTTGGTAGGTGTCATTGATTGTTGGTAGGTGTCACTGAGTGACTAAGTGTAATACAATGGTTGTTGTTTACACCAACAGATAGGGTAAAATTATGGATGTCATCTCACTCAACTCAAAGTGGTTGCCACAACTGCCGTCCTTAGTGACTGGTTGCAGCATAAGTCAAAAATTATCACCCTATTCATTTGTATGGGGTGATAGCCAGTCTACTGCAGTCAGTCTAAGGTTATTAGCCCTTGTTGACTTTCTTGTAATTTTAACTTTTTTTCATAATATGGATTCATTGTCTTATAATTGAACCTTTTTGTAATAATGTATTTTTCATGATACCTAGTGGAAACGTTCTCTCATAGTTTCCATTGTGTCCACTGTTGTATTTTTTAGAATTATTTCTTTGTTTTTTTTTTATTATTATTTATTTTATTTTCCAGCTGTGCATGGAGACACTGTCTGATGTCAATGTTTTAAAAAAGGACCTTCATCAGGCCAAGAGTAGACTGTGAATAGTTGTTGTGGTCATGTTTTAACACTGACAGCAGTTGCTTTAGATTAATACGGCACATGTGTGTTCTGTACCACAAGTTGCCCCCCTAAGGATTCCAAATTTTAGAAATCCAAATCATACTGCTCACTTGGACTATTTTTGGTGTACTCCCCTCTCTGATGGTTTAGACCTGATCTGAAATGAGGAAGAGGACAACAAACAGACACAGCAGATGAAAATGCAGACTTTTGAAATGAGTTCAGGAGTGGGAGCTTTCTAAAATGCCATCCCGTCTGTCGTTGTGTGAACTGGAAATCCTTGGATCATGTGGAAGCAGTGAATTCACAGTTCCATTCACAAATACATGCATATGGGCTGAGATACATGCCACTAAAAACTGAATTAGAATAAATTTTTGGAATTTGAAAGGCTAATTTTGGTCAACTACAATAAAACCTAAATTTGAATTGCATGATTTGGAATTGAATTTAATATTCTGAAACAAATTTATTCACTTTTAAATTTTATTTTTATGGAGTTGAGTACTCAACTCCAACCTTCTAAAATTCAATATCCACTCTCATTTTGCAAAATTCAAATTACATTTTTTAAGGGCATGTAATTGATCAAAAGTTATCAGCTCCCATCCACGTCTACAAACCACCTTATGGTTTGCAACTTAATTCCTTGGCGTATTCTCAAACAGCTCTATACTCCCTGATACTCACCTTTCCAAATGAAGTGTTACCTGAGCTGTTTTAGGCTCCACTTAATGAGAGGAAGTAGTTTAGATTGTGGGACACTGCTTTAATAGAATTTAATCTGAACGTAGATTTTCAAGTCAAAGTCACTGAAGTTTGCCGCTTGTTCTTTACACCATGTACCTCTGGGATTTCCTCCTTCTTGTAACTTCCAGAAATAGTCATGTTACAGTTATCAATTCTAAGTTTTGGCCATTGAAGAGTATAATTTAGTACACTTTTATCAGTTTGGATTCGCCACTTTTAACTGTTGTAATATTCTTTCTCAACTCTTCCAACTCTCTGATGTCTCAAACTGTATCTTGATCATAAAAACGAAAACGTAGAAGCTTTAACTAACTCTGTTTTAGCTTCTCCAAAACCGTTAAGCCCATTTCCACTCCCACTCACACACACCCTCCACGTCTTGAGCACCTTTGGCAGGTAAATGATGAAGCGTTGCTGTTGCCCGTGACTGAATCCGAGCTCCATCTTTCTTTGTGTCTGTCTTGCTCACTCTGCAGAGCTCAGAGCTCCTGTTACACATCTGAAATTGAATTTGGCATGTTCTCAAAGGCAGTCAAATGCACTGCTGGGTGTAAATGCCAGAGTATCGACAGTGACTGGAGGTGTGTTCCTCCACGCCAGAGGTTGGAATTTGTGAGTCATGGAAACACAGGAGGCCAAGAATATTCTGGATGCTGTAGATGTGACTGCATGAAAATCTGAGGCTCATAAGTCAAGAGGACAAATGTGACAAATTTATCATCCGCCTACTTTAGTATGCAAGCTGTAAAAGAGGCAAGCACCTCATATGATGAGATTTTTATTGACTTACTGGAAGATAGTTTGTAAGATCATAAATAAGGTCAATCTAAAAGAAGGATGAGAGGTTCTTAAGCTGTGTTAGGCTGATGTCAGTGAAACAGGAGCTTTAACCTGAGTTAACAACAGCATCAACAGCTCTGAGGACATAAAGCACCTGTTCCTGGCTCTGAGCTCGCTCCAGCTGAAAATGTTGGGCCAACAGCTCAAGTGGCAAACTTTTTCTTGAATTGATTAAAGAAACTTTAAAGAACTGCATATGAATGTAAAAAAAAAATGTACCAATGACTCCATACAGCTCCTGGACCCTGCACATGCTATAGATCCTGGAAGTTTTGGGAAAAAAAAAACACCTGTGAAAATGTTCTATCAGCTGCAACAGTTGCAGGTGAAACAAAAACAAAACTTTAGATTCCTGCTCTTATGATCCTTCCTCTTCATTCAAGGTGATGACTGAGGATTTTTAGGGAGAGGTTTACAAGACAGTGGTTTTCGCATGAAACTCAAAGATATTGTTGCCTTTATTCCTTTTGCATACACAGAGCTGTCATTGAAGCTGACCTAAAACAGCCTCCAGAGTGGAATTTTTCCAAAACCCAATATCACCATTGTAGTCTACACAGCATGTTGAAGTTTTCAGCAGAAACGCTGATGTCACGCTAGGTTTTGCACACTTTCTTGTGCTAACCAGACAAGAACAATAACAGTGGCAGACAACCATGTTGTTGTGTTGCTGAATCTACTGACGACATTTCAACAAAATGTGCATCTATTGTACCACTTTTGCAATTAGTGAAGAAGCATTCAATATGTGATCAGTGATCGTAAAGATGATCAGCCCACCTCCTCTTTGCCCCCCAAACCATTGTCATGTTTACAGCTCCTACAGTTATACCAACCACAGGCCTGGCATACATACTGCAGCATTTTCAGTCCCTCAGCGTTTTCATGATTTTTCTCTCTGGGATTTTTGCATTTTTGTTTGAAAAACTTTAAAACATCATGTAAATAGATTCTTAGAATAAATACTTCAACTTGATGTTGCTGTCTTTCAGAAATGCTGCAATATTGCAGTAGAAATATTGTTCAGTTGTCAAAAGTGCTTGAATAACTGTAAACAAAAAGAGAGAGACCATGACGGTGTGTGTGGATGTTGTGGTTATAATAGTTATATTTTTATGGATGTACTTTTACTAATTTTGCCAGGTTGAGTTTTCATAAAGCCTTACTTTCTTTTAGGTATGATTTACAGAAGAATGTGCTCAGAAAAACAAAAACTCTTTACTTTGTGGTTTTATAAATATCTGCATGAACTACAAAAATGAATGAAAACATTTAAGTCAGCCAGATCAGTTGTTTACAGTACAACTTTGTAATAAAACGCCACCATTAAACACTTTAAAGCATTAAATAAAGTTGTTCTCTGGCAGATAGATGACTACACACAAACAAGGGCAATGGCAAACACATGCTGTAAAAAAGAATCAGCTCCTCCAGTAGCAGAGCATTGTTAAATCTTGCAAATATCAGTAAATAATAGAGAGTTTACAGTATAATTTTAAGCTCCCTGTCATTATTCCTCTGACTATCACATCTGCATGTTTGGATTTCAAATTTCATTTTGTGACCCGTTTCTAATTTGCATTCTCATTCTCCTCAACCTTCGTTACTTCTCTCCCTCCCTCTGATCCACACACAGCCAGTGTCTCTCTCCTATATTTACAGCCTCCTCCTCATATTAAGTGATAGTAATCCACACTTCATTCCCCTCTCTCTTCATTTGTGTCTAACTGTTTCTTTGCCCTTTACTTGTGCTAATATGTGTAAGCGTTAGTGCAGCCTCCCTTGAGGAAGGTTTCTGTTTTTTCAGCTGGGATGCTGCTTTCCCCCCCTCCATCTTCACTCTCTCTCTGCCCCCTTCTCCTTGTCCATGTTGTTTCCACTTTGTTGTGAGTCTCTGGGAGGGGACTGGAGGGCAGCTGTGTCCCCTGTGGGTGAGTCTATCTTCCTTGAGGGATTTGGGGTGATAGGGGAGCCTGAAGATGGACACTTTGAAGCCTTAGGGCAGCTGAGGACACTTGCTCTCTGGCCTTTGAAAAGCTTTCTCTGAGAGGAAGTTGTCCTTGTGGCTTATTGTTGTGTGGTGTAACTTTTCTTATTTAAGGAGTCTTTAGAAAGAGAGGAAATGAAAACTCTTCTGACAGCAGAGGACGCTTTAAGTGCTCCAGTGAGGATTTAATGCTGTGATCACAACTGATTGATTTGGGGACTGTTTGGATTATTCATGTACGTTATTTATTTCATGCACAAGCTGCAATTTATGACTTATGAATTTATGAAGTCATCCACAAGTTAATGCACTGTTTTTCAATCCAGTAAGGATACAGACCATTACATGTTATCTCTCCAGACTCAATAACATGCTAATGTAAAAACGCTGATGAAATGTTTGGCAGGCCGTGAGTCACTGGTGTAATTATCCCCGGCTGGATCACTGTGTTTGCTCCTTTCATCACAGACTCTATGAAATTGAAATCAAAGCTCACTTTGTAACCTCCTGGAGTTAAGAGAACGGAGGTGAAGGAGGGTTTCTCCACTTGAGCTGTGGCAGCAGTATTTGTGTTCCTATTTTAAGTGCGTTAACACATTAAACGATAAGGATTAGATAGCTGTAACGTTGTATAATAATCATCTTGACGGCACCTTGAGCTCCCAACTTGTCAGTTCTTCCCACACGATGAATTTACATAGAAGTGACACAGACTGTGAATAATCATTTAATGTGTAGCTGCTGTTTGTGTTTATGTTATACTGTAATATACACTGTAACTCACCAAAGCCATTAAAACATCAACGTCCTTTCAGTAAATACACCAACGCTGTCTCTGGGGCAGGGGTGTCACAGATCACAGAGCTCAGTTGATATTATTTCAGAGTTTTGTGGCATGGAGTGGATGAAAGGATGTAGTTTACCTCAATTTATTACCCAGCTTTCTTACTTATCATCCAGCTATGTAAAGGACCATTTATGCTCAACGTGAAATACGGATAATGAGCTTTGTGTCCGTGCTCTACATTCATTCATCCATATTTATATGTTTCCATAAAGTTTGGGAATACAGGCCAAATGGAGCAGTGCCATGAGAAATTTTAGGGGGTTGTATTGATATTAATGCCCAACTTTGCGAGTTGGTGAGAATCTTCACTCTGGGCTTCGTTTTTGCATGTTTGTTTATAAGGTGCTTAAACAATAAAGTTATGAGTTTGATAATATGGTCTTTAGTTTATTCTTTGTCTATGTCTGGTTTTGGGTTATCTTGTGTGTCAATCTTGCTCATGTACCTTGACTTTCTTCCTATTTATTTTTTTTGTGATTCTTGTCTTGAGTCCTCCTTGTGTTTGCTGTTGTAGTTTACAGTTCTTGCTCCTTGTGGTCCTAGTTTGGTTCTGTCATGTAAAGGCTTATTGTTACATTAATTCTTAGCATTCCAGTGTTTTGGATTAACTTTTTTTTTTCTTTAAGTGTTCATGTGTTAATCTTTGGCTCGATTTACACAACAACGTTTCACTCTAAAATGCAGGAAAATGTAATGAAAAAAATCTGCATTTACACAAAAATGTAGAGGGACTTAAAATGCTGTAGTATCATATCAGGCCTGTAGATGACGATGTAACTGAAGGAGCCGCATACACGACAACATTATAGATGCTGAAGAAGAGGTGAGCTAATCGACTTTATATTAAGATCTTCTTCTCAAATTGCAGAAATAGTGCAATAGATGTCTATTTTTTGACAGGCAGTCAGTAGATTCAGCAGAACAAGAATAAAACGGTAGATTATTATTGTTGTTGTTGTCCGGTTCGGCAAGGTCAGCATTTCCTCCTTAAACACCAGCTTGGTATTTACACAAGGGCATTTTCAAAAGTTTACATTTCAGATTGGCTAAAACGCCGTTTCCGTGTAAACAGAAGGCTAAAACACAACAGGACCTTAGTTATTCTTGTTGTTTCTTTTTCATTTTGTACTTGTTTCTTGTGTGTTTGGTTAAGTGTTACCTCTTGGCCTTGTGTTTCCCTCCTGTTCAACTGCTCCTCATGCTTCACTTGTATCTTGCTTCTCATCTGTGTTGATTGGCCTCTTTGTGTAGTCTCTGTGTTAAGTTATTTCTTTGTCAGTTCATTCCATGCCATATGCCATATGTCATATGAGTTTGCTTTTCTTGGATTTCATTTTGTGTTTCTGGTCCTTTGAGGTTTTCTTAAACGATAATTACTTTGGTTTGATCTGCACTTGGGTCCACCACTTCTCCTGGTTTTTACAGAACTCATGACAATCAGTTTTCTTATTACCAATAATCTTACTATGCACACGTTTGTTTTTTACTAAAGATTCATTTTAGACACACACACACACACACACACACACACACATGCACAAACAGCACTTTGCACACAAACATGCACTGCAGAGTACAGTGTGCCCAGGAAACTGTGCTGACATGTCTCCAGCTTTCAGCCAATCTCTAATTTTTTATCCAAACCAGGAGTTGAATCCTTTTCTTGCCAAGTCAAGTCCCAATGGACCAGCAACTGCAGCCCCAAGTATTGAAGTACAGTTTTTTTTCTGGTATCTGTCTTTGTATCTCTTGCTGTCAACAAGTCAAAGTGTTCATTTCTCCAGTACTTTGATGTGTGCCATGAGGATGTGTCTCCCACAGTTTCCAAAACCAGCTATTGACTAACTGTTGGTTCATTATTGAGGCCGCAGACTGAGTTTTTTCATGATGGCAGAAACTAACGATGCATTTAGACAGTAATGGAATAGTTTTCTGAGGACAGACATGATTTTTTTCCTTTAAAAGAGCTTTCAGTTCTTTAATTTCTGTCAACACTCTTGAAAAGGCGTCATTCATCACCAGGTTTATGGTCGGCGACTGATGTTTTTCCCTCTCTTTTTAAGACCCCTCTAAAAGTAGCCCAGTTTCAATAACTTAAACCCTCTTAAAGTGTCAAAAAGCTTTATTTTTGTGTTTATAAAAGCGTAGCTGCTGCTGTGTTGAGTCCCAGTGGGTTGTGTGTGAGCGTACCTAATGAAACGTCTGGTGAGTGGAGATTAATCAAGCTATGAACCTCACTCACTTCAAACGTTCACCCTGACAATAGTTTAATTTGTTGTGATGCAAACAGCTGTCATGTTCAAAATGCAAATGAGACTTTATTAAACCAGAGAGGTAATGGAAGCTACATTTCACATGCTTTAATTACCTGACAGGTAATCTCTATGTGTGTGTGTTGGTCTTAATGTGTATGTTTGTGGTTTGAGGTGAAGGGATAGTGTGTGGGTGTGCATGTTTGTGTGTTTAAATGATGCTGCCAGCTCAGTGGTGCTGAGTCTTGAATATCTGCATTTCATCCAGCAGCTCAGCTCGTGAGTGTGTGTGTGTGTGAGTGTGTGTGTGTAAACTGACAGCAACTGGCTTCTCACAGTTTTATCTGCCAAAACATGCACCAAACAGGAGATAGAAGGTGATGATAGGAAGAGGGAGAGGCGTTAAGCCACCGAACACACACACACACACACACACACACACACACACACACACACACACACACACACACAAAGGCTCAATGGACAGTTACCAACACTAGCATGTGCACACAAAGCTTCATTCATTCCTCTGCACTCGTTGCTTTCTGTGCACATTTGGTTGACAGACACGACTTTTAGTGCAGACACACACAGGTTGAGTCTTTTTCTTCTTCACACACTCCCTCACATACACACAAATGCAAAGATAGCAGTGGAGACCCTCCCCTCAGGATCTCATCAATAGTCAGTCTAGCAGCCTCCCACGTCGTACTGATGCTGACAACTCGTCCTTGGCAGCCCTCTCTCTCTCTCTGTCTCTCATTCACACACACACACACACACACACACACACACACAAAAGCACACACACACACCAAGTTACTTGCCCTAATTGACTCTGACATGTCAAACATCTCTGTCTTTTTGTCCTGATGAATCCAGGTTCAGGCTGAGAATGGGAGCGCTGAGTGTTTTTAATAATGATTACCCAGCAGTCACGACTCCTCCTCTGTCATTACACCATGCAGAGAGAAACAGAGGGAGGACAACAGAGAGAGAGAGAGAGAGAGAGAGCTGGCACTTTCTCTGGATTCTTTTCACACTTCATTTTCATTCTTTCTTGTCCTTGCCGTCCATCTCTCCTACAATGTTCACACCTGGTGCTGGAAAATCAGCCTGAACCCAGATATGTTATTTAGGCTGTGGTGTGGCTCAAACACCTACTGCACACCTGCTATTAATTCCCTCCTGAAATCTGTCCTCATTATAATCCTGTGTATGCAAATGTGTGTGTAGGCAGGGTTGGTGCCAAAGTTAGAAGTGATGATCTGCTGTTTTTTAGTTGTGGGCAGATGCTCTAATTTAGTCAAATGTTGAACAAGCTGTTGGAATTACATTTACACCTTGATGGCTGTAGCCAAATCGTATCAGAGGGTAAGCCAGACCAGCTCCAGATGTGGTCTGGTTGATGGGATTGTTGTCTGATTGCTTTTCAGGAGTTATAAAATCAGTCTGGATTTCATCTTTTACTCTCGAGCACACCCATACACTGTAATAAATCAAAGTCATCTGGCTCATCAGGCTCCCCCTGGTGACTGGCTGCAGTATGAGTCAAAAACTCTGTCTCCCCCATTCGTTTGAATGTGGCTGTGGTCAAAGTTTAAAAAACGAATACACCTTGTAGAAATGTTCCTTTCATCTCATGTTGTGATACTATTCGGCTGCATGTGTTTGAGTCGTCTTTTATCAGACAAGTTTTTTTCATTACTTATTAGACATTAAAAATGGGGCTTTATGTCACTTTTCATGTTGATTGACAGTGTGGATAGACTGATATATTGACCAGCTTGTATACACCTTGTTCCTCCTCTGCTTCCAGACTGCAGACTGAAACAACTGAAACAGAAGTTTGAAACATGTTCTTCTCTTTTCCATCTTTTTTAAGTGTTGAATATAGTTCAACAAATGTGCCTTAGTTTAATATTGTGACTGGTCACATTTGTGTCAATTTTTATTATAAAAATTGAGGGAGCAAAACCAGTATCTGCACCAAATATAGGCCTGAAAAAATGTCAGCCTGTATTGGTCATCTCATAAGGTTGATGGAAAGAATCAGCACTGGCATTGGCCCTAAAAACATTAATATTGGTCAATCCCTAATAGATTTTTCGGGGATGGAAAGGTACATTGGGAAGGAGAGCCAAAAAGAGATTGGCTACACTCAGATTCTCCAGTGCACAGACTCTGACTGCACCATGGTGACGCCTCAGACAGCAGTGCTTTGGCTTCTTAACCATACATTGGTAAAATGTATGATCAATAGGGATACCATGTCATCACAGCCAATAGAGGCTCTGATTGACTCTAATCTGTATGAGAGAGCAGCTAACAATCAAGCTGTCGACATCAAATCTGACTCCCCTATTCCATTTTTGAATAAGGAACTTTTTGGTCTGAGGTTTCAGGCACCTGCTGACTACAATGTCAAGCTTATATAAGGTTATTGGTCTTTGTCCACAGAGGCTTATTTATCAACAGTCAGCTCAAGATTGTTCACTGACTTTCATTTCATTTCAGCTTGGATTTATAGTCTATTAACTTACAAAATTGCTTCCAAACTATGTGAAAATCGCAACTGAGAGATCTGAATACCAGCATTACGATCATACAGTGATGTTTGAAATAGCAAATTGGCTAATAACTGATTCTGATGGATTCTGCACTGTTTTTTCTTAAGTCCTGTGTCTGCTTTTCAGATGGCATCTGATGTTATTAAACTGTTTCCAGTGGTTTTATCTCTTCCCACCTCGAAGTCTCTCTTCAAATGTCACAGGAGCACATCTTACAAACTGAAGGCCTCTGCTCAGTCTCAGAGATGGTGTAATACGCCCACACGCTCTCGTTCTCACTTGACCATGAGAGCAAATCAGAGTTTGTCTATCAGTAACTTCCTTTGCACATTAAAACTTTCTTTTTCAGTTCAGTAGCTTTGCAACATTAAACTGATGTATAGAGGGAAAAGGTGAGATTTGATAAGATACAGATAAACTATGTGCATGATGCATTATTTGTCAATGAGTCACTGTCTGTCATCTAATTGTAAACCCAAAAGGTAAAAAGTAATTTATTTCTCTACTATTATTTGCTATCAGCATATTCTTTTGCTGGTTATTGATATCCGCTTTGATGAGTCAATTAAATATTAACACAAGTGAATAAACTGACTTTAGGAGATGAGTAACAACAAACCAGGAGATAGAAATAAAAGAGGAAATCAGGTTTGTGTCTGAAATTCTGACGCAGATTGAATGTGGTATTGAATATTTAGCATTTTAGTGGGTGTGTTTGTTCCTCTTGGTTTCTCTTCCCTGACTTTGTTCCTTTGTGGGATGACGCTCTTCTCTCTGTGTGTCTCTTCATCTTTTTTTACCTGCCAGCTGTAGTGACAAAAAGATGATAAAAGGAGACAAAATGATCTACTTCCTCTGCAGCAGCCTGATTCATTCCAACTTGGTCGATAGTGAAAGTCTGACAATGCATTGTGGGAGTCCACTTTTCAAAGTGTGTTCCTCCAGCTACTTGTTATACTTTATTTCAAGGGTCATCAGTTGTATTTTCTCGAGCCAAATCTTTTTCACTATAACGCTGTGAGGGCCAGATGCTCATGAAATAAATGAATTAAATTTTTAACTTAAGTAATATATTATTATTTGATGTATTAATTTTCATTCACAATTTATGTAATTGTTTGGTATTTGTCAGCGTTAACAGACTCATTAACTATTCTGTAAGAAGCCACCAGGGGGCAAGTGCAATGTTTCACCATCAAATGCAGTTTCACCGTTTGTGGAGATTATTGACAGAAATATGTTTAAAGCTCAGGGAATGTTTCTTTCAAAGAGTCTTCAGATGAAAGTTAATGCAGAAAAGCCTCAATGAAGAATAGACTGAATAAGCGCTGGAACAAACTGGGTGGATTTTTGTAAACTTATGAGCACAACAGTATATGTAGAGACGAGACTTCTTTGTGATCACTTGGAAAGTCCGAACAACCTCTCTGAGTCTGAAAGTCCCTTTTGTGGGACTCCAAGTATCCAAAGTATGTATTTACAGTGCCAGCTTCTGTAGAAGTGCTGTACCTGTGTGCCTCATTCAAAACCAAACTGCTGCTGCCAAAGAAAATTATTTGAGGCGTCACCAAAGCACAAAGCATGCAAGTTTCAAGGAGTCATATCCTGAGCAGTCAGAGACCCTTCAGTCAGAGAAATATTTCTTCTTTGAAACCCCAATACTTCCATTAAGAGGAGTCATTAACCAAAGTTCTACTGAACAAGACAACAAAGCAACTCCAGCACCAGTTTGTGGTTATTTTTGATTGAAGTCAAGCTAAGGGCACAAGAAACTTTTCAAAGGGCTGATGTGAAAAATAAATAATCAAGTTACATAGTTTGTTCTTCTCACTGGGGTATTTTTCAGAAATTCTCTGGGGGCTGTGTGTTAAGCTCTGGCAGGCTGGATTTGGCTTGAAGCCACCAGTTTACAGTCATTGCCTCATGTTACTCCCATTGTTCAGCACTTATGGAAGTTATATCCAGGACTGTTTTCTAGGTCCTCATGTTGTCCAATCCATCTGGAAGCACCATCATCTTCTTTATTAGGCTCTTCTTCAACCCTACACACAAACACCGGGCAAAGCTGTCCCCAAAGAGAGCCACACAGACCCAATTAGCGTTCCACTGCACCTCTAAACTCAAACAATTTACCTCACTGTCCCCTTTATTCCATTTGTTATGATACCTGTTACATTAAAGTTATGAGGCAGACAGTCTGAAAAGTTTTTAATGAGCTCTGTGGGCTATAATCCAAGCTCTATAGGAGATGTGTATTAGTGTTTGAACTCTCTGCAGGATTCTTCTGCCTTGACTTTCTAGTTCTGCTGTTGCATCATGTCACAGTCAGCAGTTTGCCTCTCAATGAGGAATGGGCTGAATGTGGATTTACGCTTGAAGTCTTTGCTGCATAACAGCAAAGGGTAAAGCTTCCAAAACCTGAATAAATAACCTCTACCTTAAAAGGATCTGTTGACTCTGTTACACTGTTTGTGGGACTCTTGAAGCAAGTTTTGGGCCCACTTACGAATGAAACAAAAAGAATATTCCTCATAATCACATCTTACTATGGCTTTCCAAAGCTTACAGTGTTCTCATTTTTCAATGAAATTTGAATGAAGCCATGATGACAAAAGAATTAAAATAAAAATGTGAGACGCTTCCAAATCCAGACATCTATGCAAGTCGTTTTATATCTCAAAAGCTAAGTGTGATGAGGCAAAATGTAAATCAGAGATATATTTAATTCAACTTTGAGTAGGCAAAGTACGTCACTTTTACTATTTGAATTAGTTGAATCACTACAGATGTCTCAATGTCATTTTGAATATCCAAAATGTGAATTACATATATGAATTTTAGATATCTTTTTTGAATTATTGATATTTGTAATTCTGTTTTGACAAGGCAGAATTACAAATACGGATATCTTCGATTCACCTCAGTTCATATCTAAGTATCCCTTTTTAGGTATCTCAAATTAAATTTTCATTAAGTGAAATAACAATACATATGGCTGTAAATGAAAATAATGACTTATCAAAATGGAATCGTAGATATCCCAAAATAGAATTAGGGAAAGTCATCACTTAACTTAGATATCTGTATTGAATTCTGGGATATCTTGAAATCCATTTTTATTACAGATATTTGAAAGTGGAGATATCTTTAAACCTTATTTTCCCTAGTCAAAATTGATTAAAAAACGTATGGAAAAATAAATATATGCAGATATCTATAATTATGATAGATTTGGCCTGACCAGGTTGTTGTTTGATTCATCAAATCTCTTGAACCCCCCTGCCATGCATGTCCAGTAAAGAAAATATTAAATTCTCTCCTCATTTCCTTCACAGCTTTCAATACAACGGCATTCTCTTCTGCACAATAAGCAGGAGTTGTGTGTACTTTTTTAAGGGTTCTTTTGGGGTCACATTAACACTGTTAAAGGTCAGCAGTGTATTTTGGGTGAGCGATCTACCAGTGAATATTAATTTTCTGTGTGAGAGAACTTAGCCTCTCATCTTTCAGCTAATCTCACTTTTATCTGTTAAGAAACAACAGACACCATGACTGCACCTTTCTGCCTCCATTCATAGAAAGTAGGAAGAAAGAAATGAACTGTTCTTGTTTGATTATGGCAAGGAGGAGAACTGATGTTTATCTGTATATCCAAATAAAGAGAGCAATGTCATTGATGACATTTGAGATGTCCTCAAATCAAATTTAGACAAAGAAAACTAGAATCACATTTATATCTATTGATTTGAGATGTGTGATGTAATTCAAGATTTCTGTTATTCAGGTTTTCCTCGTCAAGATTGAACAACAGGTATCTCAAATTCTCATTTTGCCTATTCAAATTTGAACTCCCAGATCTTCAAACATAGCTTTTGAATGTTAAAAGGGCTTGTCATTGATATCATCATCGTTGGCCACAGGACAGATTAATGTCAGATATTTTAAAAATCTCTGTCCTGATTTCAAAGTTAATTTCTCATCCTTTGCTTCCAAGTCCAATGCTTCCTGAATCAAACCCAAGAGCTGATTCAAGCTGGCCCACCTTTCAAAGCCTATCACCACATATTTCATTGAAGTATTCCTTGCTCCAGAATCTGCCTCTGTGTCTGCCAGCAGGTCACTTGTTAACCTGCCATGCCCATAGAGAAGTGTCTCCCCTGATAGATGGAGCGGGCTCTTGGATGAGCTCGGGGGTTCTGGTGAACAGACGTCAGTTTCTGCTCCTCTGAGGGCTGTCGGCCAAGGTCTCCCTTCATAAAGAAGCGTCTCCGCTGCAGCCGTTTATCACCCTCAGAGACAGGACTCAGATTCGCTGCTGCGACTGCCAGTCCTTCCAGAGCCATTCATCAAAGCGACAAATGGCTCAAAGGGGGGCGGGGCCATCCATCACCCCGAGGTGCCCCATAGGATGATACCGAGGCCCGTCAAGCTCTGCTAGATATTAGCCATGAATCATGGTTGTTGCGTGCTGAAATGGCGGAATCATTTTAATAAACCTATTATAATTTTTGTGCGGGGAAGTAATCTGTTGTAATATTGTTGCAAAAACAATATTTCACTTGTTTGATGTTTGCTGGATATTTGACGCACATCCAGACTGAAAAATGAGTGAACAGCAGTCTGAATGATTCATTATTTTTCCATATAGCTGGAGAAGTCAGACTTTCAGTTAGAAAGGAAAGCTAAGATGTATTTTCTGTCATTGGTGTATAAATGTATGTGTGTGAACTTACATAACTCTATTCCAGCTCAACTTTTAAAGCACTAAATGACAAACACTGCTCTCTGAGTGAAGTCCAGCACTGCTCATTCTTGTGTGCTTTAACGAACTTATCATTCATGGTTACATCATGCCATGAGACACAGAGCAACATCCAGGAACAAACACTGCTGTAAAGTCCTCCACCCACATGCTTAAAACTGCCTGACAGATGATATGTGTCATCCTGCGCCTGAATGTGCGTCTCAGACTGACACTTAAACAGTACTACCCTCTCTGCAGTACCCTCACCTCGCTCTAACTTTCCTCCTTTCTTTGAAAGAATATTTATGAGTGCACACACACAAATCTGCTCCTGCAATGTTCTCCTACTTCTCATTTGGACAATTCATCAGAATAAAAAGCGTGCATCCTGACGTGAGTTATGTGCGCTCAGTGTTCTTCTTGTCTCTAATAAAGGATGTCCAGTTTCCTTCAGGGCCGTAAAAGTGAATATAAATTTGGATGAATCATTTCTTTCCAGAGTCTTCCTGGATGCGTGTGTGTGTGTGTTTGTGTGTGTGTGTGTGTGTGTGTGTACTTGTGCATATGCAGATTTGGGGAAAAAGAGAGAGAGTACGTGTGCGTAAAACATTGCTTGAAGGTTGGATGGCAGTTTTGTAATTCAGTGACCTCACAAAGAAGTAAAATGCCGTTCGGTGCCTGTAGTGTCTAACCTCTCCTTGTTCCTCTCTGGCTCACTGTATTCAGCTTTCTCTACACATGGAACTGAATATTTCATACTGAAGCTCTGGAAGTGCTCCAACTGATGCATGTTTCCAACAAAGTTCTGTACCAAACAGAAGAATCTGTCAGAGAGCTGCTTTCTCGACATCCACACTCTGACTTTATGACATCAAGTGTCTGAAGTCTGGGTTGTCTACACAGAATGACTTGTCTGGTGTCCTTAGGCAGGGTTTCAAACTCTGTTTTCCTCAACAAAAGTTCTGGGAACTCAGTTTTGACAGCTCAGCTGCTCACCTTAGATAGCTTCAAATAAGTGTTTTCCATTCCCATCACTCCGTACCCTTTTTTAACTGAAGGTTTTGCACCACATCCATCTATCCATTATTATTCAACCAGTTATCCAGCGAGGGCAGAGGCTGGAGCTGATCTCAGCTGTGATTGTGCAGAAGGCAGGGCACATCTTGAGCAGGTTGTGAATCAATCACTGGAGGTTTCTCTAAGGCTCAGCTTCTATAAAACCGGGGAATCAACACGGATCAGAGCCTGATCACCAAATAGCTTGAGTAGCATTAGTTGTTTTGGTCATTTAATCACAGTTTTTTCACTGTGCACCAAACTTAGACTAGAAAGTTGGGGCTAAGAGTGAAGTTTGGTGGGTAAAAATATTTGTAAGTGTCCATTTGTACCTAGAATATGATGTGTATGGCTGTGAATGACTGTACTCGTTAGAAACATCCACCAGTCTATTTTCCATCTCTTAAAAAAAAAAAAAATATCCACTCTCTGAAACAAATGCATGTCTTGGGAGAAGTCATGTGGGTACAACAGTGGGTGATGGTGCTCATGGGAAACTGAGTCTCTACCCTTAGAAAAACACTCATTGGATAGCCCTCACAGTGCTAACCACAGTTTTTCATGGTGATTCACGTTATTGTTTGCATTGAAATTTGCTGGTATGTTGCCCTGACATTGTCTGAAGGAGTCCTGTGCCCTTCACTTACCTCTCTCAGCACATATGAACATGGCTGGGGGGTTATTGGCTCATTTACACTCAGCCCATGATGGACGATCTTATGCAGGTGCAACACACTTCGTCCATCAACTTAATGTGGACTTCTGACGCTGACACGACCCTGAGAGGTTTCTTACAAGGTGGCAGCCATGTTGACAACATATTAATAATCACTGTGTGGAGTTGCCCTTGTAGCTGAGCTGGCTTTGTTCTGAGCTTTGGTGGCAGCGTGTTTGAATTTTATCCTTCAGCAGATTTGCCGTCCTGCTTGCACCAAGAGGGATTTTATATGACAATAAATGGAGAAGATTCAATAATGACACTTGGTAAACCTTACATATCACAGACTGTAACACCTACACACTCCAAAACAAACTGCAGCATGAGCCTGGAGAAGAAATAATGGGTCCCCCCTCCTGTAATATACATTTCACACCCGTCCCACCACCTGGCTGGTGCTGTGGGCCATATGGAAGAAAAATAATTCCCCCATGAGATACTCAATTTATCATCCCCTATCCTTGTTTGATATGAGCTGGCAGGAGAAGTCTTTTCAGTTAAGAGAGTCAGCTTTTGCTCTGTATTTGCACAGTTGAGTTAAGCATCCAGAAGTATAAAGCCAATGACAGAATGTAGCCAGTATTTACAGTATATGCATCATTAGAAACAAAGCAGAGGACTGTAGCTCTTCCCATATTTTGTTTTGAAAAACTTCACCATGTTTACTTATTTGGATCTCCACCTTAAATCTTGGACTCCTTGAAGTTAAAGAAGAATAACTTTTAAGTGAGTGGCTCAAAGATACCTGAGGCATAAGTTCTGATAAGCAGCATGAGGTGTGCAGGTTCTCTTCCGTCTGCCAGACTTATATTTATGTAATAGTCTTTGCCAGGGACACTTAATTACTTAGTTCTGTTTTCAAGTCCACTTTTAGACTCCATGGTGTTGTAAATATTAAAAATGTTTCCACTGACGTGGTTAGCTTGACACATTAATGGACTGAGCCCAATGTACACCTTTAAAAATTAGTCAGCCACTATAAATCCAGAGCTCACTCCTACAGTGGGCTGCTTAGAGGAGAGCGTCTCTCAGAGTTATTTCTCACAGACTCTTCAGTTTCAAAGAGCAGAAGACTACAAGAAGGTGTCAAAGGTAAAAACCTGGGTGGAGTCTGATTCTGTTGTTGGATTGATCGTTATGCCTGTTTCTACTATCACCTTACAGCTAATGACTTGTTTGAGCAGTTTTGACAACATTTAAAGACAAAAAGGGAATAGACAGAGTGCTTCTCTATCAAACACAGCATCCATATAGACAGAGGAGGAAGTACAGTGGATAAAAGGCATTGAAGGACCTGCAGAGTGGTTTCCATGTAGGTTGTGATTAGGGCTTTAATGCTGCTGCTATTTTCACAGTTTAATGTCAGATAGACTTCAGCGGGCAGAGATTACTTTTAACACCAAAACTGTTTGGATTACCAACAAATAAATGGATAGACTGTGGTCATCAGGTGAGAAGACTTCAACTCAACTTTCACACAAATCTCAGATAATGGTGTCAAACTTGTGTCCCACATTCAATTAATCAAAAAAAAAAAAAACATTTAAGGTTGAGTTCCCAACAGAACTTTTTCTTTTGTGTTACTCATACTTTGGGTCAAACTCCAGGACTTGTATTAATTAATTACAATAGTATAGGTGTCTTTGAGTGCATTTGCAAGTACAAAGTGTCAGCATAAAAGCATTGCACTAAAATGCTAAGTGGAGCAAGTTGCACTGTGGTGTTGTACATTACTCAAACCTATTTTGTTGTTGCATCCCTTTCTAGGGCACTCATTGAAATGCTGTAAAATTTAGAGTTAAAGATAGAGAGGGAATGGGATGGGTTTTGTTCTTGTTTTGTTTCACTACCTGTATTTAAAATAGGACAATTTTGCCAGGTAGCATTAAGAAAGTTATTCAAACCCCTTACCATTGTAGGTCGGTAATTCAGAGCTTAAACCCAGAGATCAGTAACATTTCAGCCTTTGAATTCTCCTATCTAGTGTCAGGCCTCCCTGTAACTTACTGTCATTACCTAAACAATTGTGTGCCATTGTAAGTTCAATAAAGATTTTTAAATAAAGTTGAGTCTCAATAGTTAGACAACCTTCCTCACTTGAACAGATGGTATGTAAAAAAAAACTGATGATCGGGTCAAAATCAGTTGTTCACATCCATATTTGAACAACTGAGAAAAGTTTGAAGGTAACTTGACTTTATGAGGCACAGCGTGTCATGATGATGCGTTCAATGGTCTGTCAGAAAATAGAGAGTTTCATAAAGATGATACTAGAGTCATCGTGATACATTTGAAGGCAACTGAGAGAATATGAAGTTTTAGTTTTTGCAAACTTATTTATTTTGAATAAATAAATAAATAAATAACCAATTTTTATTATAAGAAATTAAATATAGTTCATTAAATACTTTTTTTCTGATAAATATTAGAAAAGTATTGATAGTTACATTGATAAGGACTCAAATTGTGAAGGAGTATCAATGAGGGGAACTGTATCAATAAAATAAACAAACTCCATCCTAAATTACTATTTAAAAAACTAAATATCTATCTGGATGCTGCTTTGTATAGATCTTTTTCAACAATGGATGCAAAATCAAAAATTTTATCCCTAGAGCTTCATTAGAGGACATTGCAAGACTTTATTTGGGATGTGTCTCAATTTTTTTTTCATTCTTAATGTGTGTAGTAGTTACCAAATATAGTTTCTTGCCTAATCAGGGTTTTTAATTCTTCAACAAGAAAAAGCTTTAGATCTAGTCAATCCTGCTGAAATAAGACACAAATGAAGAAGTCTAATGTTAGACAGATGGAGTCCATGTGGTTTGATGAAAGGTCAATGCAAAAGTGGAAAAAGCATTTCTCTGAGTGTCCACTTGAGGCTCTTAAAGCTAAGAAATGTCAATAAGCTCCCTTGTTGACTTGTGTCTTTTTATAGCAGAATTACATGTGTACAATCTGGGACAAAATGAAAGAGTCTGATTTCTGGACAAAGTATAAGTTAACTGATGTTGGCATTTCCAATTTGTTGACCATAACCCTAAGAAGGTTTTTTCTTTTTTTTTTCAGAAACCAGTTTGTGTTTTCGCCTGCATCCATTTTTTATTCAGCCTGCAGATAAAATGTGGGCTTTGATAGGAACGAATGGGACGTGTGGGGGTTGATATAGGGGTTTGGCACTGAATAAAACAGTTGAAGCTTGAAATTGAAATCCAGCTCAACTGACCAGTTTGGGTCTGGTTTGAAACTGATGTATACCTCAACTACTCCAGGTAGAAAAAAAAGAATAAATTCTGAAAACTGGCGGTAAATAGAAGGAGAGATTGTCAGATCTTGACTTGTCATAATTTATATCCACCAAAGCACCAATGTGATTGAAACCTTCTTGACCAAACTCTCTGGGTCTCATCGTGAAGAGCGTACGTGTATCATCATCTCTATATTAAATAACAAACCTCTCTCTTAAGGGCAGTCTGACTCATAAGAGCACACTGTTCAATCAAAAGTTCTGAAAAGTTTGCTGTAATGGATGACAGCTTGCTCAGTGGGTCTCCCTGCTGGCCTCCAAATGCATGCTGGGAAAGGTCCTGACCATTTCAAACAATATTCCCTCTTCATTAGTCATTTCTAACGAGCCCTCATCAAACCGCACTTTCTGTCTCTTCAGGGGAAACCATTTTAAGTGCAGCTCCATTAGCCTGATAACTCATGTGATACCTCTGAGATCGACCTTTAGAGCGATGCCTGCGAGTGGACATCAGACGGGCATTTGCCAAGAACGCATTCTGATCTACTGTCATCTCCTGAGCCAACCCATCATGCTAGAACAAGCAATTTAGAGAGTTTACACTCCCCCCTCTGAGTCAGCCTTTTGCTCTGCGAGTGGCCGTTTGCTGGATGTATCACTCATTACCAGAGGGGAGTCCTGGAGAGCATGTTTAATGACAGATGAAATGGCTCTCCTGAATGTGGAGAGGTGAAGAAAATGAACGAGCAGCAAAGAGGAGAAAAAAGAAGAAAAAAAAGAAGCGCTGTGCTGAAGCGTCACCAGCTCCTGCGTCCTCTGAGTGAGGCGGCTTCATGCTGTGTTGTGATTTCCCGGCCAGGGAGGGGAGCTGCTGACTCCCTGATAGAAAGAAACCCAGCACAGCTCGCTGCTACGTCTAACAGGATCATGCAACGCTTCATTTGGAAACCACAGCCATTTATCAATGCCACCATTGATTTGTTGCTGTGCACTAACTAACATCTTGCTCGGGGCAGAGTTTGCATGTGATTTGAGTGTCACCGTCACTGTGAGGGGAAAGCAAAGTATGTGTGTATCAGTGTGTGTATGTGAAAGAATTAAAATGGTTAGCTGTTTAAAGACACAGTTTTCACTTATGTCCATCCATTTATCAGGTTTGTTGCAACAATAAACCTGTAACTAACAGACAGACGATTGTAAGGAGAAGAAGGATTGTTCCTCTTATGTCTTCTGACAGTGGTGAAACTTTGTATGAGAGGCTTAGCAGCTTTACATCTCTTTCTTTCTCTCCTTCTGAAGGCTCTTCGGCTTATTTTTACTCCTTTCTTTACATAGTCGGGATGTGTATCTGTAAGCTTATTCTGCGTTGTCACCAGTTCTGCGTCATCTTGGTTCAACTGTCTTTTTCTCATCACCCTCCACCTGTCTTTCTCTCTTGTTTTTCACCTCTCCATTGTCCTCTCTCACTCTTTCATCTCACTCCACGCCGGCTTTCCTCTCTCCTCCTCTCCAGGTTTAAATTTAGATTTGGAGTTTCACTCCACTGTATCCAGGCAACCTATCCCCCATATGTAAAGAACCAGTCGTGCTCAAGTGCTCCTCTAATTTTCTCCCATCGCCCTCCTTTCCTCTCCTCTTGTCTTTCACTCTTTAACTATTTTATCCCCTGTCTTTCTGATGCAACTGTGAGCTCATGTCATGTGGTCATGTGCTGTTTGTATGAGCATGTCTTTGTACATGTGTGTGTGTGTGTGCGCCATGCTCTGGTGTGTAAATCCGCAGCTTATTCCCCCTATTCAAGCTTCAGGCTGTGCCGACAGACAGAGCAGATAGAGGAAGCATTAGAGCCGACCTTTGTAACACTTTGTCAGCCCAGTGAGAGATCAGCAGCACCAACAGCTTAATTATTTAAACTATCAACCAAAGGTCCTCACTTCTGTTTATCAAACAAATCAGTGTTTGGTGTTAAGTGATCAACCAATTCATACCACCCATTACCCATCAGGCCTGAAAGTTTGTCATGGTAGTTTTGTGTAAATGTTTAACAATGCAGGAGCAGCAGCAGCATCAAACCTATTATCAGTTTAATTTATCACAGTCAGCAAGGACCCACTTTGGAGGGTTGAGTTGCACATCCTTAAACCCTCTCTCCTTCTCTGACTTGTTAACTCACCCACTGAGACGTACAGCACTCTGATGCACAGAGTGATTTTGCTCCATATCAGCATTATAATGTCACAGTTCATGCAGATGTGTTGTGTGAACATTCATGATGAGAATCTCCCATTCCTCCACATCCCAAAGGAGCTCTGTTGGACTGAGACTGTGGAGGCCGTTGGAGGAAAGTGAACTCATCGTCATGTTAAAGATAGTAGTTTAAGATGATTTGAGCTTTGTGACATGGACTGATTTCCTAATGGAAGTCTTTATCAGAAGATGGTACACTCTGCTCATAAAGAGATGGACATGATCAGCAACAATACACAAGTAGACTGTGACTTTGAACCAGGCTCAGTTGGTCGATCCAAGTCAGTATGGAACCATGTTTTCATATTGTTTCCTCCAAATCATTGGTTAATCGTCTGAATGTGGAGCAGAAAACCAGACTTATCAGACCAGGAAGAGTCTCTCAGTCTTTTCTGGTCCAGTTTCAAGGTTGGAGGTGTTGTGTGTTCAGAGCTGCTCTTCTGCAGACCTAACTCTAAACCAAACTATCATCTCCAACCAGTCTGTCCATTCTCCTCTGACCTCTGGCATCAACAAGACATTTAGTCCCAGAGAAATTGCTGCTCACTGGAGATTTCCTCTCTGGGGCCATTCTTGATAAACCCTATAGATGGTTTTGGGTTCAAATCCCATAGATCAGTAGTTTGTCAGATACTCAGACCAACAACCATGCCACGTTCAAAGTCTCTTATATCTCCTTTCCTCTCCATCCTGATGCTCGTTTCGAACTTCAATAGCTCGCCTTCAACATGACTACATGACTAAATGCTGCAAATCTGCTGCCATCTGATTGGCTGATGAGATTTGGTGTAAACTTACAGTTACACAGGTGAACTTCATACAGTATGTTCAGATTTTCTGAAAAACAGGTCGGTAATTTAAACTAGAAATTCAAAACTTACTTTTTGGAGCAGTTAATTACTTTCTCCCTGTATGACTCATTGACCAATCAGTGCACAGCGTGGTTTCTGGTTGATCTAAAGAAGAGGATAGTAGCTATCCATCTGCCATCAACTGGTTGTCACAGCAGCAAAACTTGCAATGCAATGTCTCAGACACCGATGGGAGTAAATTAATTGTTTCTCTGCAACAACAACAACAACAACATCCAAGCTAAGACTCAGAAACCAGCTCGGTCAGACAACACTGGTTCACAGGTTTCTTGACATGTTCATAACTCTGGAGTCCAAATGCTGCCAGGTTGAGTTTGGGCTCTAGTGAAGCCAGTTGCTGTGGAAGGCAGCTGCTGTGAGGCTAAACAAAAACTCGACTACCTGGATGTAAACAAGCAGAGACAACAGATGGGATTTTGTTGCATAGATCTAGAAAATAATGATGAAGTTGTAAGTGGAAAGCAATGTGTCACCAGCTCAGACATTTGGATGTTAATCTGAAATGAAGACTGACAGATATTGGCGCTAGCACTGCTGTTAACAGTGTTTACATACAGACTGTGATCTGTGTTGAGCTGTACAGATTAAATTGTGTTTTCCTACCTTTAGGCTCATTTGTTGCTTTGGATTAAAACTTCTGTTCAAATGACTTTGAAATTAGTCTCTGAGGATCATCCCGTTCATCTCCTCAGCATACAAACTACACGCTCAGAATGCTAACAGATATTTACACACCAACCCCTCTACACCGGAGAGAGTTTCAGTATTTGCTGTGAGCCAATGTTTGGGGAACCAGCCTTGTATTTACATCATCTGTCACCATCTGTCAAGATGAGATGAAAAGATGTGAAGCGTTTTGTAGCTTATCTGCCAAAGGAGTTCATTTTGGTTCGCCACAGCTTGAAAAAGACTTTTCAGGGCCACAGTCTTTGTCTTAAATTCCCTTGTATGATACACACACGGGAGCCTGTCTGTGCCAGTCATAAATGATGCCTTATGGAATGCTGGACACAAGGTTGAGGTTGGAAATGTGGCCTGATATCTAAAGGAGGAGTGATTTGTTGGTTTGGTCCGCCTGGGCGGCACAAACAGGGCCAAACATCTTCCTGAGCCTATTTTTGGATTCTAGCAGAGCATAATGAGCTTTGTAGCCTGTAGGTGCCTGTGCCAAGCAGCAGCTAACTGCTTTGTGACCTTTACAAGCTTTGTGTGTGTGCCTGTGTGTGCGTGTCAGCTGGAGTACACGTCCCCTCTCACCTGTCACCGTGGTTGTTGTGCGTGCCCCCTCTTACACATGCAGATGACACACAGATACACAAATGGACGTAGGGCAGCACGGGAAACTGTCACAGCAATTTCCAGAGGGCTGAGAAATCCCCCTGGGAGCAACACACCACCACACATACACAAAGACACACACACACACACACATCCCTTTTCCTCATCAACACTTGCACAGGTCTTCTATGAATTTTCACCTCGGCATCACTCCCTCATACAGCTTTCTGTCCTCGTAGGTGAAGGTGCTGTAAAGCCTGAGTTTCTCCAGCAGAGCCACTGAGCTGAAGAATAATGCATTAATATTTGCTGCTTTTTCCACCCCAATAAACAGGCAGGTCTTCTCTCCTCCTCCTTTATAACCCTGATCTTTCTTTCATCTTCATGCCTAAAGTGTCATTTATCTGATGTATTGAGGGTAATAATGAGGATCTGAGCCTCCAAGGCTTCCTCACAAACCACAGTCAGCTCAAGTTGTTCCTTGTAGCCGCTCAAGATTGAATCAGTGTGTTATCAATATTTGCCAGTCATAGCTTGAAAATAAAATATTGATCTCATATAAAAAAATCCTTCAGCTGGTTTGGGTAAGTTTTAGTTTATGTGAGACAATTCTGATGATCCAGAGATTTGATATGCATAGGTTTTTGCTAATTTTTACTGAGGGTAGATGTTTGAACCGTTTAGAGATACTGCATAAATCAGTATTAACATTCAGCCCTCAATTTCATTACCTCTATTCAGTAATTTCCTCTCTTTCGTTCCTGGTAGTGCCATTTATTGACTGAATTTGTGTTAATTATCTATATCAGGCACCGTGTCATCAAACGCTGCTGGATAATTCTTCTTCAGCAGGGGTTTATTGGTATCTGTGACTGATCTGTTTAAGCATACGCCAACAACAGGAGAATCAAGTCTTTCTTTTGACCAGATTCTTGTCTCTGAATCACGAGGAAATTTTGAAAAGCTCTTTCTTTTTTAAAATTAGTAGCATATTTATCTTGAAATCTAAGCAAAATTCAATGAAATGATGGTTGGCATGACAATGTGTTGACATTTGTTACTTTTTCCTGTCATTGTGCCAAAGCAATAGCTACTTTCAAAGGAGGCTGGAATACACACGTGATAGGAGAAATAGGATGCAAATATGCAGTCAGTCAGACAACCACCAAAAACCACCAATGCAACATCACCTGCACATTCATAACACAAATTTAAGCGTCTCAGAATCTAGATAAATAACCTCTTTCTCCCACACAGATGTGAGTGAAGGAAGAAAAACTCAGGCAGCTCTCATTTCTGGGAAGAGCCTGTAGGTCTCTAAAATGTGACCAAAAAAATGAGGCCATTTGTGTGAAAAAGTTCCTCTCAGATTATATTTGATTTTCTTTTTGAGTCTCTGAAAGGAGAGTGTGTCCTACGCCCACTGTGCAATAATTGGAGGATTGGAAGATTTCCAGCTTCTAGTGAGGTGAAAGTGATGATTTCCTTCCGTGCAGAGGTTTAATGACTTGACTAATCTTTGGTTCCATAAATAGATGTCAGTGGGCATGGTTGAGAGTTTTTGAAATGAAAAAGAGAAATCTGTACTTTTTTCATGAACAAATGTGACAATCATCTCAGAAGTCTTGAAAATATATTTCTATGAGGAATAAATGTCCTCTTATTGTCTGAACCAAACAGATACTGATCTCCAAAAATCTGCTAAAGCACTCATCAGTCACCAAAGGAAGCAAATAAGCCACGACTGTTTGTTTTGACCCAGTTTTTCTAATTGTTGAACTAAGTAATAAGGAAATACTTGAGTCTTTGGATAACACAGATGGTATTTTTGATTTCTTGATTTTTCACGCTCTTATTCAAACCTTTACATCTTTCTTCAGGACCAGCTGCTCTTTATGCTTTATGACTTTGAAATGATGCTTCTAAGACAGACTCAGGCTGGCTATCTGGTGACTTACAATACAACTGGACTATTGCCACTAAATGATAAGTCCTATGGAGTTTTATTGAGTTATGAAAAGTTTTATGAAAAAATGAAAGTCTGCTGTGTCCCAGCCTTATGTGGCAGCAGGGCAATAACAATAACGTAATGAAAGAATAATGTAAATCATGGTAGCAAAAACACAGTTTTGTGCTAATTTCAACTTATTTATGTAATGAGTATTTTAATATTCAGACCACATATCTCAATACTTTTATCTAGCGTTGTAGAACTCAAGACGGGTCTCAAAACCACATTTTAACCTCTTAAGACCCAAGCGTTTGTATGGTGTGCATTTTTTGGTTCTCCTTGCTATTTAGAATCAAAAAGACCTGATAAGTATAACAGCTAAATTTGGACTTTGTACAGGAAGTTATGTTATTAGTGTTTTTAGTTAGTGACTAGTTTTTAGTTATAAGCGTTATTGTTCATAACTGCACTTTTTTCTCACTGAAATGGGTCTAAAGTTGTGATATCACCAAAAGACGACAGAAGTGGAAGTGTATCTAAATGTGGGTAATAGATTAAAGTTTTAAACAATGAAGTTTCATGGGTCTGAGACGCAGAAATGCAATGTCCACATATGGGGACGCCAGGTCTTAGGAGGTTAAAGGCCTCAATCTTGTCTTGTTTTGGTCTCAGACTGGCCAGACTTGGCATTTTTTGTCAAGACCAGTCTGAGACCAGCACTAATCTACTGCTCTTCAACTTCATGAAGGTGATAATAAACTGAAAATGAATTTTCTTTGGAACTGTTCCTTTAGTGAACTTAGAACATTTAGCATTAGTTCACTGATTGTTTTGCCTACTTGGAAATTTTTCCAGTGCCTTTTGTGTCGGACAACTACAGAAACTAGGACATCAGTCCATCTTATTTATAGTCAGGAAAACCTCTGAACACTTACTTTGGCCTAGTTTATCTGATAAACATCTAATTTTCAGATATTTAAACTGATTCTGGACTTATCACTGGCTTTTGAATAAATACGAGAAAGTTTTTTTTTTTTGGGGGGGGGNTAGTCATTTCTAACGAGCCCTCATCAAACCGCACTTTCTGTCTCTTCAGGGGAAACCATTTTAAGTGCAGCTCCATTAGCCTGATAACTCATGTGATACCTCTGAGATCGACCTTTAGAGCGATGCCTGCGAGTGGACATCAGACGGGCATTTGCCAAGAACGCATTCTGATCTACTGTCATCTCCTGAGCCAACCCATCATGCTAGAACAAGCAATTTAGAGAGTTTACACTCCCCCCTCTGAGTCAGCCTTTTGCTCTGCGAGTGGCCGTTTGCTGGATGTATCACTCATTACCAGAGGGGAGTCCTGGAGAGCATGTTTAATGACAGATGAAATGGCTCTCCTGAATGTGGAGAGGTGAAGAAAATGAACGAGCAGCAAAGAGGAGAAAAAAGAAGAAAAAAAGAAGCGCTGTGCTGAAGCGTCACCAGCTCCTGCGTCCTCTGAGCGAGGCGGCTTCATGCTGTGTTGTGATTTCCCGGCCAGGGAGGGGAGCTGCTGACTCCCTGATAGAAAGAAACCCAGCACAGCTCGCTGCTACGTCTAACAGGATCATGCAACGCTTCATTTGGAAACCACAGCCATTTATCAATGCCACCATTGATTTGTTGCTGTGCACTAACTAACATCTTGCTCGGGGCAGAGTTTGCATGTGATTTGAGTGTCACTGTCACTGTGAGGGGAAAGCAAAGTATGTGTGTATCAGTGTGTGTATGTGAAAGAATTAAAATGGTTAGCTGTTTAAAGACACAGTTTTCACTTATGTCCATCCATTTATCAGGTTTGTTGCAACAATAAACCTGTAACTAACAGACAGACGATTGTAAGGAGAAGAAGGATTGTTCCTCTTATGTCTTCTGACAGTGGTGAAACTTTGTATGAGAGGCTTAGCAGCTTTACATCTCTTTCTTTCTCTCCTTCTGAAGGCTCTTCGGCTTATTTTTACTCCTTTCTTTACATAGTCGGGATGTGTATCTGTAAGCTTATTCTGCGTTGTCACCAGTTCTGCGTCATCTTGGTTCAATTGTCTTTTTCTCATCACCCTCCACCTGTCTTTCTCTCTTGTTTTTCACCTCTCCATTGTCCTCTCTCACTCTTTCATCTCACTCCACGCCGGCTTTCCTCTCTCCTCCTCTCCAGGTTTAAATTTAGATTTGGAGTTTCACTCCACTGTATCCAGGCAACCTATCCCCCATATGTAAAGAACCAGTCGTGCTCAAGTGCTCCTCTAATTTTCTCCCATCGCCCTCCTTTCCTCTCCTCTTGTCTTTCACTCTTTAACTATTTATCCTCTGTCTTTCTGATGCAACTGTGAGCTCATGTCATGTGGTCATGTGCTGTTTGTATGAGCATGTCTTTGTACATGTGTGTGTGTGTGTGTGTGCGCCATGCTCTGGTGTGTAAATCCGCAGCTTATTCCCCCTATTCAAGCTTCAGGCTGTGCCGACAGACAGAGCAGATAGAGGAAGCATTAGAGCCGACCTTTGTAACACTTTGTCAACCCAGTGAGAGATCAGCAGCACCAGCAGCTTAATTATTTAAACTATCAACCAAAGGTCCTCACTTCTGTTTATCAAACAAATCAGTGTTTGGTGTTAAGTGATCAACCAATTCATACCACCCATTACCCATCAGGCCTGAAAGTTTGTCATGGTAGTTTTGTGTAAATGTTTAACAATGCAGGAGCAGCAGCAGCATCAAACCTATTATCAGTTTAATTTATCACAGTGAGCAAGGACCCACTTTGGAAGGTTGAGTTGCACATCCTTAAACTCTCTCTCCTTCTCTGACTTGTTATCTCACCCGCTGAGACGTACAGCACTCTGATGCACAGAGTGATTTTGCTCCATATCGGCATTATAATGTCACAGTTCATGCAGATGTGTTGTGTGAACATTCATGATGAGAATCTCCCATTCCTCCACATCCCAAAGGAGCTCTGTTGGACTGAGATCTGATGACTGTGGAGGGGGTTGGAGGAAAGTGAACTCATTGTCATGTTCAAGAAAGTAATTTAAGATGATTTGAGCTTTGTGACATGGACTGATTTCCTAATGGAAGTCTTTATCAGAAGATGGTACACTCTGCTCATAAAGAGATGGACATGGTTAGCAACAATACACAAGTAGACTGTGACTTTGAACCAGGCTCAGTTGGTTGATCCAAGTCAGTATGGAACCATGTTTTCATATTGTTTCCTCCAAATCATTGGTTAATCGTCTGAATGTGGAGCAGAAAACCAGACTTATCAGACCAGGAAGAGTCTCTCAGTCTTTTCTGGTCCAGTTTGAAGGTTGGAGGTGTTGTGTGTTCAGAGCTGCTCTTCTGCAGACCTAACTCTAACCCAAACTAATCTCCAACCAGTCTGTCCATTCTCCTCTGACCTCTGGCATCAACAAGACATTTAGTCCCAGAGAAATTGCTGCTCACTGGAGATTTCCTCTCTGGGGCCGTTCTTGATAAACCCTATAGGTGGTTTTGGGTTCAAATCCCATAGATCAGCAGTTTGTCAGATACTTAGACCAACAACCATGCCACGTTCAAAGTCTCTTATATCTCCTTTCCTCTCCATCCTGATGCTCATTTCGAACTTCAATAGCTCGCCTTCAACATGACTACATGACTAAATGCTGCAGATCTGCTGCCATCTGATTGGCTGATGAGATTTGGTGTAAACTTACAGTTACACAGGTGAACTTCATACAGTGGGAGTGAGTGTATGGTCAGATTTTCTGAAAAACAGGTCGGTAATTTAAACTAGAAATTCAAAACTTACTTTTTGGAGCAGTTAATTACTTTCTCCCTATATGACTCATTGACCAATCAGTGCACAGCGTGGTTTCTGGTTGATCTAAAGAAGAGGATAGTAGCTATCCACCTGCCATCAACTGGTTGTCACAACAGCAAAACTTGCAATGCAATGTCTCAGACACCGATGGGAGTAAATTAATTGTTTCTCTGCAACAACAACAACAACAACAACCAAGCTAAGACTCAGAAACCAGCTCGGTCAGACAACACTGCTTCACAGGTTTCTTGACATGTTCATAACTCTGGAGTCCAAATGCTGCCAGGTTGAGTTTGGGCTGTAGTGAAGCCAGTTGCTGTGAAAGGCGGCTGCTGTGAGGCTAAACAAAAACTCAACTACCTGGATGTAAACAAGCAGAGACAACAGATGGGATTTTGTTGCATAGATCTAGAAAATAATGATGAAGTTGTAAGTGGAAAGTAATGTGTCACCAGCTCAGACATTTGGATGTTAATCTGAAATGAAGACTGACAGATATTGGCGCTAGCACTGCGAACATTATCTCCACAGTTAACAGTGTTACATACAGACTGTGATCTGTGTTGAGCTGTACAGATTAAAGTGTGTTTTCCTACCTTTAGGCTCATTTGTTGCTTTGGATTAAAACTTCTGTTCAAATGACTTTGAAATTAGTCTCTGAGGATCATCCCGTTCATCTCCTCAGCATACAATCTACACGCTCAGAATGCTAACAGATATTTACACACAAACCCCTCTACACCGGAGAGAGTTTCAGTATTTGCTGTGAGCCAATGTTTGGGGAACCAGCCTTGTATTTACATCATCTGTCACCATCTGTCAAGATGAGATGAAAAGATGTGAAGCATTTTGTAGCTTATCTGCCAAAGGAGTTCATTTTGGTTCGCCACAGCTTGAAAAAGACTTTTCAGGGCCACAGTCTTTGTCTTAAATTCCCTTGTATGATACACACACGGGAGCCTGTCTGTGCCAGTCATAAATGATGCCTTATGGAATGCTGGACACAAGGTTGAGGTTGGAAATGTGGACTGATATCTAAAGGAGGAGTGATTTGTTGGCTGCGTGAGAAGGTCCGCCTGGGCGGCACAAACAGGGCCAAACATCTTCCTGAGCCTATTTTTGGATTCTAGCAGAGCATAATGAGCTTTGTAGCCTGTAGGTGCCTGTGCCAAGCAGCAGCTAACTGCTTTGTGACCTTTACAAGCTTTGTGTGTGTGCCTGTGTGTGCGTGTCAGCTGGAGTACACGTCCCCTCTCACCTGTCACCGTGGTTGTTGTGCGTGCCCCCTCTTACACATGCAGATGACACACAGATACACAAATGGACGTAGGGCAGCACGGGAAACTGTCACAGCAATTTCCAGAGGGCTGAGAAATCCCCCTGGGAGCAACACACCACCACACATGCACAAAGACACACACACACATCCCTTTTCCTCATCAACACTTGCACAGGTCTTCTATGAATTTTCACCTCGGCATCACTCCCTCATACAGCTTTCTGTCCTCGTAGGTGAAGGTGCTGTAAAGCCTGAGTTTCTCCAGCAGAGCCACTGAGCTGAAGAATAATGCATTAATATTTGCTGCTTTTTCCACCCCAATAAACAGGCCGGTCTTCTCTCCTCCTCCTTTATAACCCTGATCTTTCTTTCATCTTCATGCCTAAAGTGTCATTTATCTGATGTATCGAGGGTAATAATGAGGATCTGAGCCTCCAAGGCTTCCTCACAAACCACAGTCAGCTCAAGTTGTCCCTTGTAGCGGCTCAAGATTGAATCAGTGTGTTATCAATATTTGCCAGTCATAGCTTGAAAATAAAATATTGATCTCATATAAAAAAAATCCTTCAGCTGGTTTGGGTAAGTTTTAGTTTATGTGAGACAATTCTGATGATCCAGAGATTTGATATGCATAGGTTTTTGCTAATTTTTACTGAGAGTAGATGTTTGAACCGTTTAGAGATACTGCATAAATCAGTATTAACATTCAGCCCTCAATTTCATTACCTCTATTCAGTAATTTCCTCTCTTTCGTTCCTGGTAGTGCCATTTATTGACTGAATTTGTGTTAATTATCTATATCAGGCACCGTGTCATCAAACGCTGCTGGATAATTCTTCTTCAGCAGGGGTTTATTGGTATCTGTGACTGATCTGTTTAAGCATACGCCAACAACAGGAGAATCAAGTCTTTCTTTTGACCAGATTCATGTCTCTGAATCACGAGGAAATTTTGAAAAGCTCTTTCTTTTTTAAAATTAGTAGCATATTTATCTTGAAATCTAAGCAAAATTCAATGAAATGATGGTTGGCATGACAATGTGTTGACATTTGTTACTTTTTCCTGTCATTGTGCCAAAGCAATAGCTACTTTCAAAGGAGGCTGGAATACACACGTGATAGGAGAAATAGGATGCAAATATGCAGTCAGTCAGACGACCACCAAAAACCACCAATGCAGCATCACCTGCACATTCATAACACAAATGTAAGAGTCTCAGAATCTAGATAAATAACCTCTTTCTCCCACACAGATGTGAGTGAAGGAAGAAAAACTCAGGCAGCTCTCATTTCTGGGAAGAGCCTGTAGGTCTCTAAAATGTGACAAAAAAAATGAGGCCATTTGTGTGAAAAAGTTCCTCTCAGATTATATTTGATTTTCTTTTTGAGTCTCTGAAAGGAGAGTGTGTCCTACGCCCACTGTGCAATAATTGGAGGATTGGAAGATTTCCAGCTTCTAGTGAGGTGAAAGTGATGATTTCCTTCCGTGCAGAGGTTTAATGACTTGACTAATCTTTGGTTCCATAAATAGATGTCAGTGGGCATGGTTGAGAGTTTTTGAAATGAAAAAGAGAAATCTGTACTTTTTTCATGAACAAATGTGACAATCATCTCAGAAGTCTTGAAAATATATTTCTATGAGGAATAAATGTCCTCTTGTTGTCTGAACCAAACAGATACTGATCTCCAAAAATCTACTAAAGCACTCATCAGTCACCAAAGGAAGCAAATAAGCCACGGCTGTTTGTTTTGACCCAGTTTTTCTAATTGTTGAACTAAGTAATAAGGAAATACTTGAGTCTTTGGATAACACAGATGGTATTTTTGATTTCTGGATTTTTCACGCTCTTATTCAAACCTTTACATCTTTCTTCAGGACCAGCTGCTCTTTATGCTTTATGACTTTGAAATGATGCTTCTAAGACAGACTCAGGCTGGCTATCTGGTGACTTACAATACAACTGGATTATTGCCACTAAATGAGAAGTCCTATGGAGTTTTATTGAGTTATGAAAAGTTTTATGAAAAAATGAAAGTCTGCTGTGTCCCAGCCTTATGTGGCAGCAGGGCAATAACAATAACGTAATGAAAGAATAATGTAAATCATGGAAACAAATACACAGTTTTGTGCTAATTTCAACTTATTTATGTAATGAGTATTTTTATATTTAGACCACATATCTCAATACTTTTATCTAGCGTTGTTGAACTCAAGACATGTCTCAAAACCACATTTTAACCTCTTAAGACCCAAGCGTTTGTATAGTGTGCATTTTTTGGTTCTCCTTGCTATTTAGAATCAATAAGACCTGATAAGTATAACAGCTAAATTTGGACTTTGTACAGGAAGTTATGTTATTAGTGTTTTTAGTTAGTGACTAGTTTTTAGTTATAAGCGTTATTGTTCATAACTGCACTTTTTTCTCACTGAAATGAGTCTAAAGTTGTGATATAACCAAAAGACGACAGAAATGGAAGTGTCTCTAATTGTGGGTAATAGATTAAAGTTTTAAAAAATGAAGTTTCATGGGTCTGAGACGCAGAAATGCAATGTCCACATATGGGGACGCCAGGTCTTAAGAGGTTTAAGGCCTTAGTCTTGTCTTGTTTTGGTCTCAGACTGGCCAGACTTGGCATTTTTTGTCAAGACCAGTCTGAGACCAGCACTAATCTGCTACTCTTCAACTTCATGAATGTGATAATAATCTGAAATTGAATTTTCTGTGGAACTGTTCCTTTATTGAACTTAGAACATATAGTGTTAGCTCACTGATTGTTTTGCCTACTTGGAAATGTTTCCAGTGCCTTTTGTGTCGGACAACTACAGAAACTAGGACATCAGTCCATCTTATTTATAGTCAGGAAAACCTCCGAACACTTACTTTGGCCTAGTTTATATGATAAACATCTAATTTTCAGATATTTAAACTGATTCTGGACTTATCAGTGGCTTTTGAATAAATACAGGAAAGTTTTGTTTTTTTTTGTTGGGGGGGGGGGGGTTGCAAGAATTGGTTGAACAAGTTTTTTGCGAGTTGAGAATTTTTCATCTTGTACTTAAAAGGAGATTTACAGAGACCTTGTTTTTATCTGTCAAATGTATTCAAAAGAAAACTAGTCTAAAGAGTAAATGCACTTTAACTGTTCAAACTTGTCCCCTTTTTTTCAATCTGATTTTTATGGTCTTGGTCTTGGTCTTGGCTCATTCTGGTCTCAGGCAAGTCTTGGTCTCTATGATTGTGGTCTTGAGTACAAAACTACTTGTAAAACCTCCGTCAATGCAACCATATTTTGACATGTCAAAATTTTGTCCCATCCTTATATGAAAGTGCAGGAAAAAGCTACAAATAATAACTTTGTTAAAAGACACCAAAATTAATTTAAATTGAACATTCCAGTTCAGATTTGTTTGTTTGTTTGCTGCTTAACAGAAAATAAAGATTTTAATTTGCAGTGAAGAACTTTTTTTAAAATTCAAAGACAATATTTGTGATTCAGAAACAGAAATGTTTCTCCAATTAACTGCAACAATCATCTGAAAGTTATCAGCCAAATATCTTTTTCAGAGGTTTAAAGTCTGATATGCAGCTGCATTTTTGGTATGTTAAAATATCAACAAGATGAACGATGATAAATATAATTTCTCAAATGTCTCCATCTGTTTGTTCTCCCTCTGTGCGGTCTGTGAAAATCTGTCTCTGCAGTATCCAGCTCACAGACAGACAGAAACGTATGAAAGAGTTGCACAGTTGATGTGAGCTGATAAGATAGGACAGTCTGAGCCGTCTTCATCCATGAGATTCTTCTCTAACATGATCACACTCAGTCCCTCACTATAGTGTATTGTTGCACTGCATTGCATAACATCGCAAGGTGTGCCCACTTTCACCAAATATCACACAACAGCAGCTCTTATAACAGTTGGACTCCCTCCCTCCCTTGCTCTATCCTCCTCCCTCTCTCTCTCTCTCTCTCCCTTTCGATTTCTTCCTTTCTGATTCTCCTCACCAGAGCATCTCTTTTGTGGGGATCTTTTTTTCTCTTGTACTTCCCAGAGGAAGCTGCTCTCTCTCTCTGTGTCTCTGTCTCTCTCTCTCTTGGAGGAGTAGTAGTAGTAATACCAGGAGCTGCTGAATGGCATCGTCTACAACTAATGGAATCCAACTCTCCTGTTGCCGTGCTCCGTCTCTTTTTTCTTCTCCTCCTCTTCCTCTTTCACTGTGTTGCCTGCTGATTTGTTCAGTGAATCAGAGGAGTTAAACGCCAGGCAGTCACAGCCAGAGCACCTAGGGAGGGGGGGGGCAGATGAAGAAACTCACTGAGATGTTGTGAGAAAAAGTGACGATGGTTTGGAGGAACTCTTAACCAGCTGAAGACTGATGTGAGTCACGTAGAAGGAAGGCAGAGCAGGACCAGGAGGCAGACTGAGTTTCATCTGGAAGCTGTGGAGTTGTTGGATGTTTAACAGACCACTGCGACTCCCTGCGTTTGTAAGCCTGGGGGGGAAGAAGGAGGACCAAAGGATCAGAGGACTCAGAAGGATCACTCCTCTTCATGTCCCATCATCATCTCCAGGCATGAGATCCAGCCCATGCCACACAACGGCTCCCAGGCTTCCTCTGCACCGTGACCCCCCTGTTACAACATCACAAAGTGAAGTCTCAGCTTGGGTTCGAGCAGCAGGCGGTCACGGACTCCTGAGGGACCACCCTGACCCTGACCCTGCCGTGGTGAGCAGCCACTGAGGACCATGGTCCTGCCGTTGCTGCTAAAGCTCCTCAACGTCTTCCTTCGTCAGTCGACCTTGACCAAAGCCGCTGTCGCCGATCACTGCCGCCGCCCTTCCTGCTGCCCGGCTGCTCTGATGCCGCGCCCGCCCGGCCTGCCACGCTCTTGCCGCCGCGGGTGGGAGGCGAGAGAGCACCCACAACGTCTGCCCACCGAAGAGAGAGAGGTGAGACAGAAAGAGACACCAGAAGAGGCAGACGGAAGGGAAGAGGGAAGGGAGGTAGGCATGAGTGTCTGAGGGAAGAAAGAGAGTCTGAAAGTTTATCACTGTGACGTGCAAACTAAGTCCTGTGACTAACTTTGAGATTTCACTTCCTTTCAGTCATATATTCATAATGAAAGACTGCTTTGATTCCTGGAGTTATTTGCAGAATCTGTGAAACATGTCTTACGCCATCCTGCTTTTTTAAACCTAAAGAAATCCCCTCTGTGCCATGGGGAAGTTCTTTCTGGACTGAATGTGTCCGCGGTATTCAGAGTCACACTTCTTCAATCCAGCACCAGAAAACAAGGCTGGATTCTGTTGCTGTGACCTTTAAAATTTTACACTCCATTCTCCTCGGTGGTGTAAATTGATATGAGCTCACACATAGTGGAGGCAGCCATCTGTGTAAAGTCTCCAGTAAATCTCAGGGCTGCTTTAAAGTAGCAGATACATCAGTCACATCTCTAAATCATGCTCCTTGAAAGTTGTACCAGGGTTAGAATAAAGGAACATGTGACAGAGGGACCTTCTTCTGCTTCACTGCTGTTTATGTTGGGTTGTTGTTCGCTCTGCTGTATCTCCAGGCATAAAGGAGTCACTTTCCATCACGTCAGCTCAACCAACAGGACATCGAGGACTAAATTAAAGAGATGCCACTGCCCTACATAATCCTGCGTATTAAAGAGGAGCAGTGATTTCATCTCTCTAATTAGTGCTAAATGCTAATCAGCCAGAAAAATGTTTTTATTGTGAAGACAGAATCAGAGTGACTGTAAGCTGAAGACTATTGGAATTAAAGACATGAGGAGTATGATGAGGATATATACTTGTTTTTCAGTGAGGAAAAGCTCCAGCTGTATCGATCTCTCACCACATTCATGAATTGTGCTCCTGAAGAGGAAGAGGAAGGCTGATTTTCAGGCCTTGGGAGAGTATAATGAGTTCAAATGAATTCATGAGAACAATAATAGGAAGTTTAAGAGTCAAAGAGGGACAACAATGTGGCATTTCATGTGATATCAGGTTAAGTTGTGTCCTGAAATCACTGTTGGCTTTACCTTTAGCATAAAAACACTGAGATAAAGTTATCGTACCTTCATAATTAAAAAAAAAAAAAAAAAAAAGATTATTTGCTAATTTTCTTGAACTACTTTCGTGACTGTATTCTGAACTGGTTTGTTCAGGATATATTTGATCATTGGCACCCACCTGGTAGTGAAAATCAGGGTTCTTCAATGTTTTTCAGTTAAACGTACCTTGTTATTGTGCATTCAGTATTAAGCTATTCTGGAACCTGACAGAACCAGTATGAAACATACGGCTGTGTGATTGGCAGAGCAGTGATAGAGGCGGGTCCTCCTCCTGTCTCGAGGAGCTAGAAGCTGCTGAATGAACCTGTGTGCAGTTTGAGAGAGCTGCTGTGTTGATGAATGTTCAATTCTGACTGAAATATACCATCTTTGGCCTCATTGTATCCACTGATGTGTGTTCAAAGACTATTACATGAGTAGAAATAGGAATATTTGGGAACAACCATTTGAAAACAAAAAAATTTGCCCAACCAGTCAAATATGTCACAGACCCCTTGCAGAACCTCAATGGAGCTCTAGGATCAGTGGATCCCCTGTTGAAAACCTCTGGTGTATATTTTTGGAGCTCTGCTGGAAAAGTTTGGCAGTGAGAGGTACGTTAGCAGGCAGGAGAAGATCATTTTCAAAGAAGAATTGGTCTCAGTATTATCAGATGGAACGACTGGACAGGCAGGGGTTTGCTAGCTCTACAGCCTCATGTCTATGAATGAAGGATTTAATGTTAATTCTGACGTTTGAATGCTTCACTGTGTTCATTTTATGTTCTTCCCACATTTATTGGGACACTGGAGAACACTTTGGGATCATAGACTGTATATAAAATGGACAGTGTGGTTCCGCCTTTCATAGTTGCTATGCTACAGGGAGTAAAAAGTTTTTTAAGTTTTACCACCTCTCATGTGGAATGCATGAGGAGACAGAGATTTTGACCGATACTGCAGCCAGCCACCAGGGGTCGTGGTTTTTGTGGGGGCCTCAGTTAGAGCTGACTGTCATGACATCCACTGATTATAAAGTCTATGATTACGACACTAGGCTATGACAGTAAAATTAAAAAGGAAAAGTCTGGTAACTTTGCAAGCTAACAGTAAATAGAAGTTTAGTTGTTGCCTTTGTTGTTCTCCGAATCCTGCTAAATACGGGAATGGCAAATGGGTTTATACATATGTAGTACCTGTGTAGTCTTCCTGACCTTATAGAGCGCTTTTACACTGCTTGTCCTATTTAACTATCCCCACCTTATTCACACTCTGCAACAGTAAAGGATATTCACAATGCTCTGATCTCACTCCTCCACATTCATACACCACTAAACAACAGCAGAAGCAATTTGGGCTTTGATGTCTTGCTCAGGACACTTCAGCGTGTGACCACAGGAGCTGGGATCACCCCCCCCCCCCAACCTTTCCATTGAGAGCCCAACCACTCCACCACAACCATCTGAAAAGAAGAGTCACAAAGAAGATCCATGTACTAATCATTTACCTCTACAACAAAAGCATGCTTTGACAAGAGCCACATCTTTACTATAGTGGTCCAAATGGTGGCGCTCATGGGAAATACTGTCTTGATCCTGAAAGAAAAACAAAACAAAACAAAACAAAACACCAATTTAATCCCAAAGGATCTCCAGGATACTCACAGACCAACATTAAAACTTCTCTGATACCTTTAAATACAAACAACAAGAACATGTGGATGCAAACTAGCGAAACCATTCATGTCATGACCCTTGAGGAGAATTTTTTTTTACCAGTTTCATCTTTCTCTCAGAATCCTGGTTTGATGTGGTTTATTGTGCCTGCAATTTTCCTCTCTGTCTGAATTGTTAGTTTTAGCTCCTGTCTTTTTAAGGCTAAAAACCCCCTTCCCACTGATTGGCCAGCACTCTAGAGAGCCTCATCATTTCAGATTTTATGTGAAGATCTGGTGCTATTATTAGATCACAGTATTTTAAATAGTTTACGGACAGATTTTGGGACTTTTACAATATGTGAATTCATGAATGAATGTAGAGGCTTGAAAATCTGCACATTTAGTCTGAACATGCAGCATTGTCATATTTTTTATCCACATTTAAATTATGGGAAAGCATAAGACCCTCACTTTCATTTTACCCTTTTTCATGTTTTTCTTCTGCTCTTGTTCTGTCAGCTGATGTTTGTTTCAAAAAGTGAATGGAAATAAATGGAAAAAATCTTCTACCAACATCTGCAAAATAACACAATCTTGAAAATCTAATCTAAAAACCAGTTTGATTGTCGAAGTACACCATCTTGCTTCCCCTGCTCTTTGAATGATGGTTGATAGCTGGTTCAATAAGAAATTTGGAAAGCTTAAGCATCCAGCTGACCTTTTATTTTGGAGCTCATTTGACATCAGTACTGAGCAGCAGAAGGGAAGAAAAACAGCAAAGACAGAAAAAACAAGGAATAACTGAGCCTCACTGCCCAGAAATGTAGTTTTGATCATACATCACACACACATACACCGGAACACAAACAGCAAATTGAGGTTAGATCTTCCTGTGTCTCTCAAACACTTCCAGCAGTCATGGATCAATGGTCAAACAGAGAGCACATTTTCACCTTCTCTGCTGAGCATGTAGTCGTGATACAGACTGACTGTCAGATATCCAATTCTGGCTCTGTTTCTCTCTTTCACTTTTCCTCTCCCTCTCTCTCACTCTCTCATTCTCTCTTCCTCTCTTCCTCCCACACAGCTTTCAGGCAGGCCCTGCTTGACACCTGAAGCACCCTTAGTTTTAAATGTACCTGCTGCCAGTGCTAAAAGTTATGCAAGAGTTTGGCAAATCAAGCAATAGGATGCAGCCATGGAACCACATTACAGGAAATTGTTTGTGAAGCAATTAGAAAGAAAGTCCACCCTCACAAATGTACAGTAACTCTGACCATACAAGGAAATCCTTTGTGTAGTGCCAGCAGCTTTAACCAGAAACTCTTTGCATAATATCATCCTTTAATTCTGCCACATTATTCATGAAGTCAGGCTCTGTTTCATTGAAGAGCTCTGAGTTTTACCTCAAGCACACTTAGCTTTACCTTGGCAGAAGATGTGCATATTTTATCATGAGCTGAGGCTTAAATACCATTATTGTAATCTGATTTTACCTTAAGGACCTTCTAATAAACTCACATTAGTCCACAGAGACACATTTTGTTTGGCTTTTGTGCTCATCCACTTAGCTGTGCTGGTTTCACATAACTTCAATTGAGATCTATAACAATCTTCCAGATAAAATACTGATTTTTTTTTTCTGTGCTAGTTTACATCCATGTGGTAAAGCATAGTTGCAATACAACCATTAATGAGTGTTGGAGCAGTGATACAGCTCAGAGACAACATGAGAGTAGCATTTCAGGTCTGAAGTTTGATCGTTTATTTGACTATATCATCTTCCCTTACTTTTTTTTCTCTGACCTCTTTTGTGCTGTATTCGCTGTCATTTCAAAAAGGTATAAAAGTCTGAAAAGAAGACCTAAAAAAGGAAAAAAGCAGATTTGAGTCATAGACTTGCTATACACGGCCATGAAAATCTCTGTATTCATACTGATGTGATGAGGTAGCCTGAAGTAATTCTGTTGAATTCTGTTGATCTTTCTTTTTGCATTCACTTTGAGTCCTTGATTATTACATGTCTTAGTACATTCAGTTGGGATATTTTAGTCTGGGGCTGAAAATGACCTCCATACACTTGAGGAAAAAATAATGAATGTACCTACGCAAATCCAAATTTGGCTTCTGAAATTGTCACGATGCAACCAGCCACATTACTAACTTTGTTGGCTAACTCATGTGATTGTTGATAGGATGAGCCTCTGGCAAAGTGCAGTCTTTCAGAAACAGATGAATTCATCCAACAACATCCAGGGTTTATTTTGGCCTGTCATCAAGGTTTTGTTAGGGGGATCGTGACCAGGTAAAAATGCATCTTGATGTTTAGAAAACTGATGAATACAGGCTCAGGTTTTGATCCAATTTATTCAAGACGATGCCAAACAGAGTTAAAGATGTTCAGACGGGAAACTAAATTTTGCACAAAAGTAAGGCCAACTTTGTTTGGTGGATTATTTCTTTGTTTTGTTTCTTTGTTGATGAATCTTATACGGATGCAAACCCTGTTTATTTCCCTTTAAATGGAGCCACATTTGAAAGGAACATGCAAGTGTGAGATGACAGGCTGTTGTTGTTGAGTCTTGATGTAATCTTCCTGTACCCCCAGGTGCTGACTATCAGCTGTTGGCAGCACCTGTAATCATTGGTCCTGCTCAGTGTGCAACATGTAAGTGATCAGGCCTGGGTGATAGGGAAACTTCAATGTTGTTCCTCAAATCCAAGTTATGATATCATTTGGAGTGAGTCTCATTGCTAAAATACATCAGATGCGTCTGCACTTCAGCTCCATTTGTGATCAGGCTACCAGATCAGATAGGTTTCCATTTAAGTCATTGAGTCAACTCACACTGCATCTATTATAGTGAGTATCTAGTGATACACAGTAATCCTATTTTTGCCAGATGCCGGAGCCATAACCCATCAATTTAACCCATCAGTTTAGTGAAGGGAAGGTTGAGTAGGACAGGAGGTAATACCAGAGAACCATCGCAGCAGAACCTGTGACTTTCAAAATAAAACAAATGTGTCAAAACCAGATTGTATTTCCCGACTACAACAACAAACAGACATTGAGCGGAGTTTTACCGGGAGTCAACAGGTTTGAGGTTTTACAGCCCAACACAGACTTGGAGAGGCTCATCAATGGAGTGGGAAGCACGGTAACTTTTTGATCAGCCAGTCATGCAACTTGCCGGACTGGGCATGCAGCTGGTGTGAGTTGACAAACGCAGTCAACATGCAATGAAGGGGAGCTGGGCCCAGGATGCCTCATGTGTATTTCAGAGAAAAGTAATATCTACAAAAGTTGGCAGGCCAAGTTTAATATAACAGGGGGATTTCAGATACCATGAAGCTTTGAAGCGGGCACCCCAAGAAGACGCCAATCATCCAATCCACTAAAAAAGTGAATAAGGTGTTTGGCATTGGCAGAGAAGATCTGGCAAAGAGCACAACCCATCAGGTTAGGCCCAGATTGGTTTAAGGATCAGGCAGGATGAGCCACAATGTGAAATCAGACACTTCGATAATAGTGTTGCACCATTAGGGGATCAATTTGCAGAGCTGCATCACAGCTTCAGCATACTTGTAGGATGAAAGGACTTAAGTTTTTTAGGAGCCAGAAGTAACCTTGCTTTGAAGTGTTGGAGCTAGTGAATAGTAAATATTGAGCAATCACTTGTCTGCTCTTACTAGCATAGCTTTCCAAAAATATAGTTTTGAGGCACTTTGTTATATCAAAACTTGGTTTATTTGTGTGTAGTTATTGTGAAATGAAGCATTTTGGGACTGTAACTGACTTCACTACATTAGCCTTGAGAAACATTTGATTTTGGGGGGGGCATTGAGAGAGAGAAGGGTGCCTTGCAAAAAGTGGTTATCAGTCCTCTTCTGCATGCTCACACCTGAGACAAAAAGAAGCCTGGGCGGATGAAGAGAACGAGTGGATGGAGGGAGAGTTGCTGGTGGAGGGTGAGGTAGTGTAACTCTGGCGTTCCCTGACTCCCACACTTGTTGTATTGTACGTGCCTGAAGCGATCTGAAAAAACTCAGTATTCTCCCTGCCAGCTCAGGGATTTGAGTCTGTGAGTGTGTATACTCAGCAGCTGTTGTCGACATCCAAACCTAGCTGCATAATTCAAATACTTCTGCTCTTTTTTTCCTTGTGGAATTACTCAGAAACACTGGAGTTAGCCTTCAGATCATAGTAAAACAAAGGCTGCATGAATGTTCTGTTTACTAGAATGAGAAGGTTTTGTTTCAGAGTATGCAGAGTTTGTCCAATAATCTGTTTTATTTATATCCTCACATTTGCTTGCTGTAGTCTTGAGTCGTGTGCGTGTGCATGCTTCTAAGCTCATCCGAAGTGAAGGTGCTGGTTATGATAGGAAGCATTTCAGCTGAAATAAAACCACTTTGATATCTCTTTGCATGTTTTCCTTTCTCAGCTTGACTCAGCTTGATCTTGGATTATCAAGAAACCTTCTGAAAAGAGCTTAATCTGTAAACCAGCCTCCGTCACACAACTGTTAGAGAGCTGTGAGAGGAGACAGGGAGGAAGAGGCAGGAGGGATGAGCTGGGAGAGTGGGGAGAGATTCACAGACAGAGAAAGAGATTATAGATTCTTCTGTGCTGCTGGGATTATTAAAAACTGTTCTCTCCTACTCGAGAGCCTCTGATGTTGCCCAAAATAAAGGCAGTTGCTGTGATATCCTAGTGTGCACTCTCTTGAAATACATGGTTGAAAGACGATGAAGAAGTTTTGCTTCTTCTGAACTTTCAAAACGCTTCTGATGATGTAGTGGACGATTTCACTGCCAAATCTGCAGCTATCACAAAGTTTAATCCATCACATTTAAACACGCTGACAGCCAGTTTCAAGTCTTACCTTGCATGTTTCGGGGCCAAAATGCTTTTTTACTGTCTATCACAGCCACCCAACAAAAAGATTACACTAAAATGGATCCACTCTGAAACCACAGGTACCCATTACTGTCACTGACCACCAAGGTGTTCCTGTTACAAACCTGTGTGCACATCCATGACTGAAGCTCTCTGTGTTTTGCTCTGAGGTTGTTAGTTAAGCCTGGCTCACACCAGAGGATTCTCGGGTCGATTTGACCTCATGCCCTCCCAATAATTGGCAGAGAAATCTTGTCTGGGACCGAGGTCGGCCAAACTGGATGTTTGGACCAGATTATCTGCTGGTGTGGGTGAGTGACGGATCAATCCTAAACCCCAAGATCGGCTCATAGACTCTCCAGAGCCGCCCTGATAATTTGCAAACACGTTTGATATATATCCGCATGGTTACGACACTCATTCTCACAGAGGATGACAATAGCCAATCAGAGAGCGGCACAGAGGAGGGACCAAAATGATCAGAATTCAACCACTCCTCCATCCAGTTGTGTTTAGTCTTCTTTCCCTTTTGTCAATAATGTTTTCAGCCGGCAGCACCGCACTAGTCTCCATTTTATGTGCTCTCATTTTTTGTGAAGATTCTCTTAATGTTTGTGTGAAACAACCCCAGTACCCCAGAATCTTTGAAGCGTTTTAAAACCCTGGAGTGTGAGCCAGGCTTTAACTACGCCTCAGCAGTACTCTGATAGTTTCATCAGTAGTGTTATTAATTGACATTTTGATGCTATTTGGTTTACTAGTTCAAAAACATAAACCTCACTAGTGAACCAGGAAATTCAAATATTCCTCACCAAGTGTTACAAGTCACATTCTGGTCATCAGTGGTCAACAAGTAATTTTTTCCCTCACCAACCCAATTGATTAGTAATGTTCAAAAATCTACCTCTAGTGCCGCTATATCCTTCCAATCTGATCCAACTTTATTTATTAGGCACTTTAAAACAACCAAGGTTGACAAAAGTGCTTTACAGGACAAGTCAAACACATTACAGCTCTCATGAGATAAAGACTAATAATGAAGAAATACATTATCAATTTAAAGACATAAAATATAAGTAAAATGAAAATAAAAAAGGTATGTAAAATAATTAAATATTAAATGAAAACAAATAAAATAAAACAATAAAACCAGATCAAAATTCAATAAAATAGATAAATAGATATATATGAAATTGACTGACTGTGAGTCAAAGGCCAGGGAAAAGAGATGGATCTTAATAAAGGATTGAAAAACAGTTAAAGAAGATGTCTGTTTAACACACTGGGGGAAATCATGCCATGGTTTAGGAGCCACAACAGCAAATACATGGTCCCCTCTATAGTCAACATTCACTCTATAACTAGTTAACATGTCTGGGTAAATGTTGTCTACTCTTTATCCCACCTTGTAGTAAAGGCCCCAGGAGTCAACAGGTTTGAGGTTTTACAGCCCAACTGGAAAGATAAGAAGAATTCCTTTGTCTTGTTATGGTCTTGTCTTGCTGAACACACAGTCAGCACACAAAAGAGCTGGACCAGAGATGCATCTGACACATGCCAAGTGTTTTAACTAGTCAACTGGTTAACAAGCGCTATGCAAGACTGAACTGCAGGAAACTGTTGATATCAAGGGTATGAAATAAATGCTCAAATGGCCTCAGTCGGAGCACAGCAGTGATGTCACATAAATGTGAATCTCTTAAAGTGACAGTACAGGATTGAACACATTAGTCCAATACAGCAGGGAAACACAAAGAAAATATTTTCTAATACATATTTTCATTTGTTTCTCATTTTTATCAGGTCATATCAGCATTTTGGCCAAACAAAACTTAGCGATATGTTTTCTGAACCTAAGACAATGAATCACTCCATGGTCTCTGTGTTGTTTAATCCTGCCACTGGATCAGAATTATGACACATTAGTAGCATTATAACTTTCATCCTTAAATCAAAAAATGTGTCCAGACAGATCCTGAAATGTAAATCTTAAGTAAAGCTTCTCTCTTTGCGTCTTTGTGGATGTCTTCTGCTGTCTGACATGAGACAGTTACAGATACAGCGCAGAGAAATCTGGCACCAAACGTGTGAAACAAATATCAAAACACTCTCCCTCACTGCTGCTGCTTTCACCCGGCAGAAGCATCACCTAAACTGTGAACACTTCAGATTATTTCTCAACACTAAATTGATGCAGCCCACATTCATCCTCTGCTACATTTAAAACTCAGCACAGGATCGAAATTTGTGAAACACGGTTATGCAACACTTGATCTAAGTGGTTTTTCCAAAACATATCTTTATATCACCTGAAAAGGTCTTCAGCTAGAATCTTAAGGCTTTTGGATGAAACTGGAGAGTTTATTCTTCAGTGGTTCACACACTAAAACTTGGATATGAATTTATTTTTAGAGCGTTTGATTGGATAAACAAACTATTCAATAGTTTTTTATCAGTTTTTTGAAGAGGTGGTGGTTGATTTTTGGACTTTTTGTTATTTCTTCCTTGATGAAAGCTGAGCCTGAGCCTTTGTCTGGAAATGATACATTATTAATTAGAGAAAGAGGTTGATGAATGTGCACAAATACATATCTGATTAAGTGATTAGTAAACAAGCAGTCGTATGGCAATCATTGCCTCTTAAAAATCAAAGGTAGGAAGATGTGGGTTGGTGTGTTGGCAGCCAGGTACGAGTGAGAAACAACAGGAAAAATCCAATTTTGGTCACCAAGCTGCACAGTCTGTACACAGCTGCTCATGCATTGTTGTGTAAAATATGTGCCCAAGAGTTTTCCTGATCTGAATCACCTCCAAACTGTGCCCAAACCCTTTGTGGTGATGAAATTCTGCTGTGTCACCCTCTACTCCTGAGATGATGTGTGCATGGATGTGCGTCACACTGTCAGGGGTTAACTCTGCTGCTTGGTGCTGTATTTTCAAGTATAACGTTCAGATTTATGACGAATATTTTTCAGAACTTACCTAGACTTTTATATAACCTGAAGACACAAGCATAAAGTTTTTTTCTGAGGAGAGATTTGATGTTGAGGTACCCAAGTGTATCCAAAGCTGCCGTCTCAGACATGGTGTACCCTGTCCCACACACAGCTGAGCAGAGACTCTGTTCGCTTTTCTGTAAAGCCAAAAATAAATACTCAGCTCATTCATGCGAATGTACATTCATGCATTTTCACTGCGTACAAGAGTGTGAATCAGTATGTGTATGAGTGTGTGAGTAAGTGTGTGTTTGTGTGGATTGGTGCCATTGGTGCAGCTCTGCATGTTGGTGACTTGGATAATAATCTGAGAATTATAGCTGTGTTTGGTGAAGCAATGGGCTGAGAGGGACAGAGGAAAGCTTTGTACCCGAGTATGAATCCAAGAGGAAGCACATGACATGCAAGCGGCTGTTTATAGGTGTGTGTCAGTGTGTGTGTGTGTGCATGCCTCCATGCCTCTGTATTTATGTTCGTGCTAAAATCGATGTCAAAGGTGATCCCTCTCCTCATCCCTCCCTGGAACTGTAGGAGGTCATGGTGAATAAAAGCAAACATAATGTCTCCTCTGACCCCAGTGAGCCCTCACTCCTCGTTCCTGCAGCCATGAGACTGTGGCCTATCATGCACAGATGATCCTTTTTCCGTCGTAAACTTGTGAACCCTTGCTTATCCACACTGGGTGATTCAGTGTGATGGCTGCACATATGCAAAAGCAGTTGTTGTCTGACATGTGATCGGACGTGATAATTGCTTGGTCAAGCAGCTCTTATTTCGACAGTCAGACCAACCATCCATGGAGAGCACTGGACCATATTCTTCTCCATTCCCTCAAACATCTGATTCTCCTCTTTCTGAGAAGAGAAGAGAACAGAAGATGTTCTTTTTTCAGTCTCATCCCCAACTCATTGAGCCAAAATGGAAATTATTGTTAAGAATGTTTCCCATCTTGTTTGTACCTTAAAAAGAGGATTCTGGGTTTGATACCAGTGTATGCTGTCATATACAAAACATCAAACCCACAATTGACTCCAGAGACATATTAGTTGTATAGAATTTCATATAAATGGTATAAGATTATGACTGATGATACTGACTTAATAATGATAGTGTATCTACTGTAGCATCCTCTGCCATAAGCATATGAGTGTGTTTGAAAGAGTCAAAGAGCACCATCTAATTGCAAATCATTTACTCGAAAATACAGCAAATCATACCATTGTGGTCTGTAATTACAGGTGAAATTCAATTTCAGAAATTTCCATATGCTTATGGATACTCGCAGCTACAGCTGTTTTGGGAGGTGTTGAGTCATGATGACATTTTTTTTTTTTTGTCAGTTCATGTGAAGAGATATATCTCTGTTTTTTTTATCATCCATTCATCCAAAGATAGAAATATTTTATTATGTAAAGAACGATCTTGAAGTGTTGGGATGCAATTTATCTGGTGTATTCCCTTTTTGATTTAATTTCCTCTAACACACCGCACAGCTCTTTTCTTAGTGGATTAAAAATGTTGGTATCATGTGCCGCACTCTCCCCAGTTCACAGGGTCATCTGATAGTTTATACAACACTTTAAATGTGCCTGAAAGTTCATAGTGCTGATGACCTGGCTGATTCAACATGACAGGTCGGTGCAGGCGTGAGGAAACTTTGCTGACATTGGCTTTCTTTGGGTAACATTACTTGACTTTCATTCGCAAAGCAGGAAAACTTTGCAAATAGAAAAAAGTGAATCATTTAATATGCATGTGAAAAATAAATCATATGAAATGTTAAATGTTTGTAAAGCTGAGTGAATGAGGGTGTTGCATGTATACAGTTCCACTCAGTATGTATGTGTCCCTCTGTGGCCTAACACAGCAGCATATTTTATTAAAGTGGCCTGGTTCTATAGTTTGACTTAATGCATGCTGGCATCCTCTGGTCCCTTTAAAGCCACATGCACAGCAGATGTAGCTGTGCACCAGGTCACATCAATATTGCACAACATATACAGCACTTCTCAACACTGAGGACAAGTGTTTCTGCATTTTATACATTTTTTTCTGCAACCCTGAATAACGTGATGAAGTTTCCAAAATGTGACAGGATATTGTTGAAGTGCACTTTCTGGACTTTGGGAAGCTGTATCTCTGCTTTGAATTCTATTTGATAAAAGAAGCTTCTCAGAAAGAGGGAGTGGAGATTAAAAAAAACCCAAAGCTGAGCTGACTGGAAACTCAGAAGTCTCACTGTGCCGTAGATTAAGGCATCACTGCATTTGTGTATATATATCTGTGTGTGTGTGTGTTTGCAGGGTGTGTGTAAGTAGCAGTTATTAGAGAAGTGTGGCATTTATATTTCTAGTCGTTTCTGCAGAGAGGGGCTGATGTGGCTGATATGGATGGTGTCATGGAGAAAGTGAGACAAAGACAAAAACTCTGGAAGAGTAAAAAGAATGACAGAGACAGAGCCAGATAAGATGATGGAAGAGATAGAGGGACAAAGACAATGTGAGATATCCAGAGAGAGAGAGGGGGCAACCTCCCAGAGCGCTGATGGTGCTGATGAATATTGGAGTAGAAGGCTGCGGTGAGGAGAGGAGGAGGAGGAGGAACGAGGAGAGATGGAGGGAGAGAGATTGGGGGCTGAGGAAATATGCTCCTTTGTTATGTCTTAATGGGAACTGTCAGAGCTGGAGAGAAAAAGGTCAGCTAGGAAGCCAGGGGTGGTGGGCAGATATCAACACGCATGCACACACAGATTCAGCCTCACACAATGATATGCATGGTCAGAAGTGTGGAATAAACCCAATACTGAATGCTTGAACTAATACAGTTTATATAAGAACACACACACACACACACACACACACACACACACACACACACACACACAACATAGGTTATTTATAGAAAATAAACCTTTAAGAGCCTCCTATAGCTCCTTAAGTGTTATTGTCCAATCATAGCTTCAGCTCTCTCTTACACAGCAGCATGTCCGGCCATGGCTCCTACTGTTTCTTTTTACTGCTTCTGCCTGCTGTTTTAAAAAGACTTATCAAAAATATGTTTTGAAATTATGTCTAGAAAAACAAGGTTTAGCTTTAAAACCCTTGAAATAAGAAAGGTTAATAATAAACATGAGATAATGTACTTAAACTATTGCAAAATAAAGGCTGAAATGCACCAGATACAGTCTGGGTCAGTCATGCCATCAGACCAGGTAGGTTTTCATCAAAGTCAACGTGTCAACTCACACTGGATCTGCTTTGTCAGGTTGCAGCAGATGCAACCATTTAAGTTTTGTGGAGTTGTGATGCATCAATTCACCATAGGTCAGACCACGCAGGACAGGAAGTTGTGCACGAAAACAACCGTAGACCATATAAAACATGTATGTTGTGTCCACTATGTCACCTGTCTGTCACTGATCGAGGGTAATGAAACTGCTCGATGGCGGGGGCCATATTGGATATGACATCAGCTTCCTATCCAACAGTTTGAGTGCTCCTGAGCTGTGCCTCTGATTAGATTATTATTTTTGAATGAGGCTGTAAATATTTTTTTTTTGCCGTGAAAGTCTGTTTTTTTCGCCTTCTGTGTACATGGTTTCTAGCCTTTCAGCAACATGAAGAGAAACTTTCAGCACCTCCACATAAGCTTTTTTTTTACTTCTTGGAAACAATCTAAAATCATGCTGCAATTTTCAAAATAAAGCAAACTATGTAAAAATCAGATTGTATTTAGCTTGACTACAACAACAAACTGGCACATTGAGCAGAGTCAGGCCAACAGTCAACAGGTTAAAGGTTTTACAGCTATTCTCAAACAATAGCTCCACATAACTACAAATAAATACAATGCCTTGTTGCTTTGCATTCTGGGAGAAGTTTTCTTGAACAGAGAAAAGTCGTATCAAAAAGAAGATCCACTCTCCTTGCATTTGCTTTGAAACAAAAGGTAAAGTCATGTCCTCGTGACAGTGGGTGGTGGTGCTCATGGGAAACTGTGTTTCCTGCTGTAGATTCTCTCCAAAGGTGTCACTGCTTTCAGCGCCAAAAGGAAAGTCCTCACAGCACATAAAATGTTTACTAAATGAATAGGAAAACACAATGAATACAGAATCTGTAGGTAAGGTACATTTTTTGTGTCTGCAGCGTGCCAGTTTGAAAATATATTCTGAGTAATAATTACAAATCATGTTTTCTGGGGGCTTTGCTTGTATTGAGGAATAAACTGCATGTGAAGTACAGCAGAAGCCAAACACACTTGCCAAATTGCAAATCCTGGAACCCATCTGCTGTCATCAAGCAACAATTGAGCTTCTTAGTAATCTCTTTATGCAGATTTCTGCATCCAAAGTCTCTATTTGTAGGCTGGAAACAGAATCATGGTTTAATGTGTTTTGGTTTCTTTTTGGAGTGCAGGAAGTATCAACCAATGAAATCACAATAATGGCTTAAGCAGGAAACTTAATATCTCAGATCCCATCAGCTGACTTTACATTATAATAACTTATCTTTTCATTGTTGTATTGTATAGATAAGTACATATAGATATGCAGCTGCACAATATATGTCCATCATCGACTAGGTTCAGCTTGAATCTTTCATCTCAAGTATCTTCACTGGTTTTATTCCAGGTTCTGAAGGTGAAAGTGGAATCCTGGCTCAGATTTCTAGTCATGCTATCTCGCCCCCAACCAAAGACTCAAAATATCAGCACACAAAAGCCAAGTCGTAGTCAGATGATAGCTCAGTTTCACTACCTTTATCAGCTGTCAGTAGAGAACCTCATAAAGGATGGTGATATTTCACAGGAATTCAGATCCTCTAAGCTTCAGGTCAATTAATGAATGGCTCAGGAAAATTTGAATTCAGTCAGAAGTTCTGGTGAAATATCTGAAATGTGAATAACCAGACTATTGCTGAGGTAAAAAATGTTGAGGAAACTTGCTGAGCTGGCACTAAAAGGAGAAGCAGAGGGGTCACAGGGTCCAGACAGTGAAACAGAGGGGCCAGTAGGAGGGGATGTCTGCGTATCTCAGTGTGTGTATCAGGGTCAACTTTGGCAATCAAAATTGTACCAAGTGTTTAAGCCGTATAAGCAACATTGCACTCATTAACACTCATAAAAAAGATGGATCATTTGCCTTTGCTGGACAACTTAGCCTACTTTCTCCCACAATGCAACACTGTTGTGCTTCCAATGGACTGAGATCAGGAGCAAGCTTTACTCACAGATGTAGTAAGAGTACAACAGAGGAACCTCTTTCTTTGACCTCTATCTATGGCTGTATTTCATTTCGTGGACATTAAATGAAAGATCAATGTTCATTTTTATGATGGTTGACTTTCTCTCTTCTGTCAGTGCATGACTGAGCCTGTTGTAACAGACACACTGGACAGGCATTCACTTCACGGCTCTCTGAACTGCATCATCATTTCTAATCATTTAGAGTTGACCAAACAGTGAAACGTCTTTTTCATTGCGCTCTCTGATCTGAAGCTCTTGACTGAGACTTGACAGAAAGTAGTTGCATGAAAAAAATGTAGCTTACATAAAAAAATGACTATGTACATCTTAAAATACCACATTTTTGATGTTAACCCTCCGAACCCCAAGCAATTTCTGATAGTTTCTTGCTTCCGTCACAGTTTTACTCACTGTGGTGCCATTTTTCTCCACAAGTCTTGAATTGCACCTCTATAGATAAATACATAAGGTGGTGAGAACAAAAATGGTTGGTACGGATGTGGCATGAATCTGATGGTAATTTTGCATACGTACTTATTTCATGCGCAGAGTAAGAAAGTTTCTATGAATTTATTAGTGAATGAGGCCCATTAATCTTAAAAACTGTTGGGACTCTTCAGATCATAACTCAAGGTTAGACGTCATCGTTGCCCTATTTTGGGGAAAGTTTGTGCGCTTGCTCATTCATATTTCACCAGAATTCAATATTCCCCTCCACCGCTCCGTCTGTTCAGTCGCTCACTGTGAACTTATCAGCCAACACAATCCTTTAATATCACGCCCGTCTTTTGATGAAGATGAAGCTGCAGGCAAACGTCACAACCTTTCACCCTGCCGTGTTTCAATGCAGAGCGGAGTGTGTGGCTGAGGTGCAAGAAGAAAGTCGTCCAGATGTTTATTTGGAGTTTAAGTGTTGGAGAAAGGGCTCAGAAAAGGTCAGGGTGGTATTTATTCCTTCAGCTTCATGAGTCACAGTTTCACTGACAGCAAAAGGACAGAAAGAAAGTTCATTTGTTCAGACTTGTATATTAATGTGTCCATGCCTGTTTTTACCCTCCAATATCTGTTTCCCAGATTATCCTCAGCTGGATTTAAAGTGTGTTTGCTATAAGCGCAGTAGAAATCGTGCTTAAACTCCTCTTACCGCCTGGATACAGACTGACACGCGCTCCATTTTATTTCAGTACATCCCACCCTGTGAAGCTGGCAGTGAACACCTGTGCTCCATCCTGCAGCATCTTCACAATCCTTTATGACAGCCATGTAAATCTCTACCACCTGTTGGATTTGGATGTCTTCACGGGCGTACACATAAATACCTTAAGACTCTGACATGTGGAGCCAGATGTGCCCGTATCCTCCTCTGAGGTGGGCAGGATTATCAGGAGTGAAGAGCGTCTTGGCTGCAGTCAAATATGGACGTGAATAAATATAATCTTTGTGGAAAGGTGGCGTTTGGGATCAGCTGTTCATGCTCTGACATACAGGTTTAACAAACAAGCTTGATTTCATATTGAATTATTAAACATCCATCAAACACATGAAGTATTGCTCCCAAAATAACACGTCTGCTCCCCAGTGGTGGTGGCTCACAGGACAATCTGTTTACAGTACAAATTGAAGCCTTTGAAAATTTTATGTGCTGTTTGAGCGCGGTGTAAGACGGGACAGACTATCTCCAAAATTGGGCGCTGACATGAACGAGCAATGCTGTTAGACTGTGTATCAAATATTGACCAGCTGCTCGTCTTGTGATATTGACCGTGTTGGCTGAGGCTGTCTGAGCACCACAACAGGGGGAAATCGAAGACAGAGATTGGAGGGAAGCAGGTGTTTGAGAGATAGAGAGAGAGAGAGAGAGAGAGAGAGAGAGAGAGAGAGAGAGAGTTACCATTTGGAAAGGTCTCCACTTCCATTTGAACACAAAGTTTATGTGTGCAGAGAGGTTGGTGAAAACATACCAATTTTATTCTGACTTTGTCATCATTTCAAGATTAAGAGCACTTGATTAAGAAGTATTGATTTATTGATTTGTCCTCTGACCAGAGTTGATTATTTTTCTGTCAATCTTGTCAAATTAAAGTAGGTCAAAAGTCAATCTTTGAACAGAAGAATACTCAGCCAGAAGTAAGTAGAGAGCCCCAAGCTGTTTTGGAAAAGTTCAGACTGAAATGTTTTCTGTGTTAGAATATGTGTTTGTGGAGTGTCATGCTTAGTGTTGTCCCTCAGGCAATGCTGCTTGTCACAGTAATTCCTCCATCACTTTTCCATTTCTTTTTTTAAACACAAAACTTTTGAACTTTGCTTCTGTGTGTGTGTGTGCGCAGTCTGTCTTTCACTCACCTTTTCAAACCTCTCTAAAGGGACTGTGAGGACTTCCTAAATGATCTTGAAAAAGTCTCATCTCTAGGTATATGACTGCTCATACGCCGTAACTTTAAATGAGATTATCAGAACTAAAATAGCTTATTTGTAAATTCTTATTCCTAGCTTCCTGATCAGGTCAGACTGTAGCAGATCAATTAATGGCAAGTCAAAGTCTCCATGACAACACCATGCTTGCTGACAAAGTTAAGCAGTGAAAATGGAGATCTCTGTTTTTATCTGCTGAAAACCATATCTTGGATTAAAAGAATAAAGCTGAATGGCAGAGTGATAAAGCACAAGTTAAAGCCCAAAAAACAGGCTAAAGGCTCAAAAACAAGCCAGAGTCAAACACACAGGCTTAGCTGTATGCAGAAATGTTCATTCTAACCCACATCTGTTCAAACCTGAGAGTCTATCAAGAAAATGAAGATGCAGCTCACGTTTGCTCTGCTTGGTGAGGTTGGAGTTGGTAGATGAGCACCGGTAGGACATCACCAGGATTAACTAACATTATGTTACTGATATGTCTCAGAGCACCAGGCTGTGAGTGACACAAAATGTAGCCAGCTACTCAACTACAGGTCTAGGTTTGCTTACAACATTACAACACCTATAATCACCAGCTTATCACTGATCTACAATCTATGAAAAAATTATGTTTACTGAAATGAATTGATAAACCTTCACCTCATCATTTGATGTTGCTGTTGTAAATGACATCACCTTTAGGATCCCATTTGATCTGCATTTGCTCCCGTCACCGAGTGATGTGATGTTTTCATCCTGGAGCCTCAACTCCTCCTAGATGTAGCCAAAAAAAAAGTCCATTTTCTACACACGGCCCTCTTAACACTCCTGTTAGTTTGAGCTCTGTCTGCAGTCTCCCTCTCTGCTTCCTCTTTGTTTCATTTCCTAAAATCAGCCTTAGTTTGTCAAAGTGTTGGTGTAACTTCACGTTTTACCCTGAGGCTCTACACACACAACACACCTGCGAACGCACAAGAAAGTGTGTGGGTGATTCTGTCTCCTCCTCCTGCATGGTTTGGTTTTTCTCTCTCCATTATGAGAACTGCAAACACCTCCTCTTTTTTCTCTCTCTGATATATTAAATGGTCCATGCGTTTGACTTTATACAGTGTTAACAGACTTCCGTTCCTAACACAGGAGCTGTCTGCAGCTGGAGCAGGATATTTTGGCTTCACTCTTGTTAAACAGAAAGATGCAAATTTATAAACCTCCCCTGAGAAAAATGCACAACCTCTTCTTCAAACAGTCATTATCATGTTAGAGTGTAAAATTCAAAACTTGTTAGGCTGATTTGAGACACGTATTGTTTGACGTTTGAGTTATTTTTGTTTCTGTGCTCACTCTCACACTTTCTATGGTGCTGGTTTTAAAAGTTTCATAATGTTTTTGCACTTTTCAAAAAGACTGACTCTCATGTGACTGAAGCAGCGGGAGAAGGAAGTGAAGACTGCCTTTAAGATGACACCTGCTCCCATAATGCTTTGAGGTGTTGAAGATAATGATTTCTTTTTTTTCAATCTAACTCTTTGACTCTGACTTGGAAGATGAAGCACATTAAAAAAGGTTTTAATTAATGTGCGGTTAAAAATATCTGAGCTCAGAGGAGTTTTTCTTCTGTCTCCAGTTTCTTCAACTATGTTTGTCTCTGTGCTCAAACTGTTCCTGTTTTGGTCTTTTAAGTCAACAACAATTTACACCAGTGTCCCTGCCAAAATGTTTTTCAACAATGTGAGAAATGGAAGCTTCCCAAAACCATCAACACTTGGGCCGAGCACATAGAGGCCACTGTAAACCTCAAACTGGTTTCTTTTTAATCTGATCTCTTCTGAGACTTAAAGTTTTCACCTGAGTTCCAAGTTTTATAGAACTTTCAAACTCAAAGGCACTGTTGGATTGTAAGAAATAGGTTTTTTTCAGTCTCATACTGTTTTTCAAACTGCAGCTTTAGTCTTCAGTTTTGGGCTGAAACCCATGTTAATCACTCAACTGCAGCAATTAAGAAGCTTATCATGGTGAAAACATTCTCAATGAGGATGTTTTCCCTTTTTTGTCTGCTCACTGTAAAATATAAAAGCTATTTAAAATATAAAAATGCTAAATCAGCAGTCATGCTGCCTCACTCTTGTTTTTACAAGCCTGGTCTTAACAAAAGAGTGTTACTGTAACTATAAATTCATATGTTGATATGTTACTCTACAGTAACTTTATAACCTACCCAGTTTGGAAAAGAACATATTGCGCTCTTTAATCATCAATATTTATATTCAAATGTGGTCTTAAATCTTAAAATACTGTACTTTTGGTTAAGAGTTCAATTTCAAAATTTTATTCTATCCTAACATACATCCAACCATTCATCCATCTGTCTCTTCATCCATCCATCATCCATTCATCCTAGGATCAGTCCATCTATCTCTCCATCATTTTTCATCTATTCATCCATTCATAATCCATCCATCAGTCTGTCTCTGATTCATCCATCATTCATTTATCCATCCATCATCATCTATTATTCTTCATCCAGCCATCCATCATCCATCCATCTATCCATCAGCTCAATCCTCCATTCATCCATCCATCCATTTATCTATAAAACTATTGTCCATTCATCATCCATCAATCCATTCACCCATACACCCATCCATTCATTATCCATCTATTTACCCATCCATGATTCAGTCATCAATACATTTGTCCATCAATCCATACTTCATCCATCAATTCACCCATCCATTCAGCAGTTCATCCATCAATTTATCCATCCATTTATCACCCATCATTCCATTCATCTGTACATTCATCCGTCATTCATCAGTTCATCCATCTATCTATTTATTCATTATCCGTTCATCACTCTTTCTCTGATTCAGCCATCATTCATCCATCCATCCATCTATCCATTAATCATCCGTCCATCTATCCATCCTGTCAATCAGCCAGCCACGATTCATTATCTATCTATCTACCCATCCATCCATCCATGATTCATTTGTCAATCCATCTGTCCATCAATCCATGCTTACCGCCACTCATCAGTTCATCCATCAGTTCATCTGTCCAGTGCATGATCCATCCATCCAACCAGTCTAACCTCATTTATAGAGCACTTTTAAAAATGACAAAGTCCTTTCAATGGGGACAGGAGGAGAAAAAGAAACAATGTTAATAATCAAACACACAAAGCAAGCCAATAAAAAAAATATATTTATATATATCAGCAGCAAACATATCCATCCATCCATCGCTCCAGTCATCTGTCATTTCTCTGTTTGTCCATTTATATATCAATTCTTCCATCTATCCATCCACCTACCCATTAAACATCCATCGACCAATAATTTATCCATCCAATTGTAGCTGGGTTGTTGCAGTGAGTCTCTGTGCTGATGTTACAGCATATGTTATTTTTTCTGTAATCTTAAACTGGATTATTCAAACCCGGAGATATTTTAGCTCTGATCTGTTAAAGTATAACTCCTGTGTGATGAAATATGTGCTGGCTACTGTCAGACCACAGCTGTGTTAAATGTCATATCTGGATATGTCTGATCTTGAGGAAGGGAACACTTAAACACTGTCAGGATATGACTGACGCCTTGTCTCCAACGCCACACGTCACATTGATAATGTCAGCTTATAGATAAAGGGACAAAGAGAAAGAGGAGATACTACATCCAAACTCCAAGTCCATGTCAGGCAAAATATGCAACGTGAGAACATGTGAATGTAATTTATGACATATCTGAACTGAATGGAAATCCTACTCAAACATGAACCATATCAATGCTTCACACGTGTTCTGGATACGAGTAACAGTTCAATGCTTGTTGTTTTGTTTTGTTTTTTTATTTAAGCTGAGTGAGCTGAAAGCTATTTTTGCTGCCTGCCTGTTGGAAGTCTGTTTTAGGTGTTGAAAGCTGAAGACGTCCTTCAGATTTGGTTATGACAGACATGAACCGCAGCCACACTCTGATTTTCCAGCATCATCTTACTTTAAGTTTTGAAACTTTGTGTATACACCTGTGCATCTGTGTGTGTAGGTGTGTGTGCACCTGGAGCTCAGTCTTCTGCACTGATAGAAGAAATGATAGAATATTAATGATGGAAGTGTCTTTGACTGTTCAGTCATCACCCAGGACTGCAGCAGGATCGAACTCTCCCCCAGGTGTGTGAGTATGTGTGCGTGTTCGGCTGTGTGTGTGTGTGTGTGTGTGTGTGTGTGTGTGTGTGTGTCACACACACACACACACACACACAGGGTGTGTGTGTGTGTGTGTGTGTGTGTGTGTGTGTGTGTGTGTGTGTGTGTGTGTGTGTGTGTGTGTGTTTGCCCATAAAAAGATGAGTCATCACCTTCAGAGTCCTCAGCTTGAGTTCCAGCCAACACTATAACCTTGTCCACCTTTGTTCAGCATTTTTACGACGGGTCTTATTCTCATCAAACCTCTTTCTATCATCTCTGATCAGTGTTACTTAAACAGAGCATCAGGGAGAAATCCAGTCAGACATTTGGTGTGTTTCATGTGAAATACTTGACCAACATTGGGAGAANTTACTTTAAGTTTTGAAACTTTGTGTATACACCTGTGCATCTGTGTGTGTAGGTGTGTGTGCACCTGGAGCACTGATAGAAGAAATGATAGAATATTAATGATGGAAGTGTCTTTGACTGTTCAGTCATCACCCAGGACTGCAGCAGGATCGAACTCTCCCCCAGGTGTGTGAGTATGTGTGCGTGTTCGGCTGTGTGTGTGTGTGTGTGTGTGTGTGTGTGTGTGTGTGTGTGTGTGTGTGTGTGTGTGTGTGTGTTTGCCCATAAAAAGATGAGTCATCACCTTCAGAGTCCTCAGCTTGAGTTCCAGCCAACACTATAACCTTGTCCACCTTTGTTCAGCATTTTTACGACGGGTCTTATTCTCATCAAACCTCTTTCTATCATCTCTGATCAGTGTTACTTAAACAGAGCATCAAGGAGAAATCCAGTCAGACATTTGGTGTGTTTCGTGTGAAACACTTGACCAACATTGGGAGAAATTTCTTTTGTGATCTTTCTATTGATCTCATCCTTCTTTTATTTCCCTCTGTCTTGGTAGAAATGAAATTTTAAAAAACCTTCGGAGTAGGTGAATAGACACTTCTGTCTTTGAAAACAGATCTTTTATTTTTTCTAGTTACAATAATAAAGGAAAAAGTCTATCAACAAATCAAATCATCATAAAAATGCACACAAATTTTGTCGCTGGAAGTGGTGTTTATCGTTCTTTAAACACTAAATTGAAGACGTAGAAGTATAAAAAGGTGTGGTTGACTGACGTCTGTGTCCACCTCTACACTCCTCTGCCTGAACAATAATGTTTTGGTTGACTCAGAACATTTCTGGGCGGGGAGTAGGTGTGACCACAGCTAATCACAGCACACCCAGTGACTTTGCATATTGATGATAGTGAGTGGGAGAGGCTATCCCAAGTGCTACGACGGCGGCTATAAAACATAGAAAAGCAGAATACTATATTTGCAGCATAACTCCTTTTTCTGCAGGAAGTCAAGTGTACAGCTCTTGAGTCTCTACCACATAGAGACACAATGCTGCAGGTGCTCGTGAGGCTGGTGAGTGTGTAAATGTACGAGTGGAGGTAGTGGGCATGCGCTGCAGCTGGCACTAAGCCTAAGAGGAGGAGCCCAGTTTGGATGTTCTGTTTACAAACAGGTACAAAAATTCCTGCAGACCCTACCTTTAAGAAGAAATAGGTTTTTGACTGAGGTTATGATTAAATATAGAAAGTAAATCATAGCTACGTGAGCATATAACTTATAACTTTCAGATTGAAGTAAAACTAAAGAATATTATCAACCTATTAAACAGACTTGTTCTGATATATTTGGAGCAGTTCATCTCGACATAGTTTTCTGGATCCTTTATTGTGACCCAGGTCTCAGACTCTGTGGTCTGTATGCTCGTCTTAGGTTTTGAGAGTTCCTAGTTTGTTCCATTATCATTTTATCAATATTATGTCTTGATATTTCACAGTCTGGTAAATGTTGACGAATACAGCATCCAGGCATAGCGTGACTTGTGCGTTTAATCCTTTATCTGGGGTACACACTGGATATCTCCACTAATCACAACTATACACTAAATACCTGTCTGTTTTTTTTTTATGTCCTCCATTCACTCACTGATTTCTCACTAACCTGCAAGTCGACTACCATCCTTCTAATTAGTGATTTTAAGTTAAAAGTTGTGATTAAAGATAGTTAACCCCCTCATGTTGCCTGCCAAACCATTGTACTCAGCAGCCCTTCTGTTGCCAAAATGTACGCACAGCCTTAATTGTTTACAAAGTCAGAACAAGTCTATAATTACATATTGAGATAAGAATTCCAAAGTTGTGTAACAGCCTTGAATTTTGTCACAGCAGAAAGCAAAGAGAGTGTGACAGCTTTGATGTTTGAACAGATGAATACCATGCATCTGACATTTTGAGCTCAGATTTGATTTCTATCTTGTCATAAGTCATCTCCTCTGGTCCTCCTATCTGCCCTGCTGTCACTCTGAAACACACAGCATCAGATTAAGTTGAAGTGACACTGCAGCCGTCTGCAGCCTGAGCTCTCGCTTGCATTTCAATCTGACTTTTGTACACCAACAAAAAATCCAGCTACGGGTATTCCAGCCAACGCTCTAAATGGCGACGAAATGTCTGATTCAATTCATATTTTCAACAGTCTAATGAGAAACCTCAGCGCTTTCAACCTGACCTAAACTCAGAGTGTCAGATTCAGTCCAGGCGAATCCTTCAGTTTCTGCATCAGACTGAAGCATGTGCAGAGTTTGGTGATGACGCTGCGCTTCATTGGATTCCTTAACAGCGTGTTGTGTGTGAAGTGGGACAACATGTCGTCTTCAGAGCGGGCGGTTAGCTCTGTAAACTGTCCCTGTGTGGCCCCCAGTCTCCTGCCCGCAGACCTGTCCTCAAATACACGTCTGCCTTGTCTGCTCTTAAATGTGTCTTGACGTCTGCACTGCTAACAATCCTAGTGGCAATGTTTTTAAGTTTTACACAGATGGCTAAGAATAACCCAGAAGATAGTCCAGGGGGGGGGCACACAGCTGAGAGCAACCTTCCAGTGAACTGTAGTTATTGTGTTTGTAGCATTTCTGACTATGTGAATGTGATACGATGCTTTTAAGATCCCTGAAACCAAAACAGAAAAGAGCCTTTAATGAATCTCTGCTGCATTTATTCTCATCATTTTTTAAAGCTGGAGTGAGAAACTTTTGCAAACTGAAAATTTACAATTTTTTTTAATGTTTCTACTTTGTTCTCTCCGGCAATCCTGTTCTTTTATATCACCTCATTCAAAAGCAAACTTACTTCAGCACATCAAATTTTTTATTGGCTTCTCGTCATGCTTTGGTGACACCCAGGTAGATTCTTCTGAGAGCCATTCAGGTTTGCATTTCACCAAGAAAAACGTCAACCTTGGCGATCATTTGTGGCCACGCCCATTGAGTTACATTAAAAAAGGAAAAAAGTAGCTTTGGAGGCTGTAGTTTTTTAATCAATAGGGGGCACTATGGAGCATGATACTATCACAAAGGCACCACAATCATTCAATTTTAGCTAGGAAACAGTAGGGGAGGCATGTTTTGGTGGCTTTAGGTTGAAGCACAAGATTTGGGGTTAAACATTTAATTTAGTCATCAGTTAATAAAAAAAAAATTAGGGGAAATGAAGATATCTACATGCTCCGGTGAAAGTGGAGACTTGAATCAATAAACTTGAAGACCAGAAGTTGAGAAAGAGTCCAAGGTAGTTCAGGCACGCAGATGTTTCAGTTGAATTTTTTTCACTGACATGAACAAATATCAGTGGTTAGTATTACCCTGAAAGTTGAAAACAAAGGATCCATGTGAATGCCTCTTTGTTTTTCATTTATTTTATTGCAGACATATCTGATGAGTAGCTTTTGAAACTTCATCAAAAAAGACCCTTTTTTCATCATCATATTAACCCTGTGATGCAGGGAATTATGGAAGTCAGTGTCAGGATTTTTCCCTTGAGTGTTTTTATTTGTACAAAGACATGAAAAAAAGTTTTCCATATTTCTTTTTCAAATATTTGTAACTGAGTATTCAACTTAAAACAGTGTGAACTTAAGGTAAATATAACTTTTTTTTTCTTTGTTTGACTTCTTTTTTTTCTATTTTCTTTGGTAATTTCACAAATAATCTTTTCTTAATGTTTCACAAAACTTTTTAACTCTCTTTCATTCATTTTAACACTGATAAATTCATAGTTTATAAGCTTTTTCACCCTCAAATGTTTGTTTATAACATGTTCAAAAATATATATGTTTGGGCAAAAAAATGAGAACATTTTTTCAGGCCCTAAGAAGAATAGAAATATCCTGACACAGGCTAATATGTATTTCCACCACATAAATCATTGAATTTAGGAGTAAAAAACTTTTAAATGTGTATCCACTGTAGTGACTGCTTTGCACCACAGGGTGAATACAGTTGGATGTCATCAGTTAATAGAGCCAAAGTTAAATTAAACTGAAAATCCAAGGTAGTTCAAGGAGCCTTTTACTACCACAACTTTTGTCAGTGAGGGGCTACATTACTAAAATGAAAAAATGTCATCATTTATTGAACAGACGAGTTCTCCTAGCGCCTACTTGTGATTATTTTGTAAAATGGACAAATAAAGAACACGACAAAGGTCAATATTTGTAGGAAACCCTCAGGGGAGGAGCAGGACAAGATTATGATGCTTTAGAACAAGATGTAAACATGTAAATAAGGTTGAATATTGGTGTCACTCTAACTCTTGGTTAGTAGTAGAAGCAGAATACTTTATTTCATGAGAATGCATCAAGAGTGTTTGTGTATTGACTCTCACTGCCTGAGGGGGGAGACAAAGTCCTGAGATGCAGGTTAGAATCTGACATATACAGTGACGTGTACGTGAGAGCGTTGGATCTGTCTCCATGAGTTACTTCTTTGATCAGAAAACAACAAAGTACTGAGGCTGAAGCAGGGATGAGAGGGATAAATGGATTACACCTTTGCGGGATATAGCCATAAAAACATGAAACTGCTCAAAGATCAAAGGCGGTGGACATCAGAGATAATAACATAACTGAAGTCTGAAGTCAAGTTTGTAGACTTGATGCAAGAAGTATGAAACTAGTTTGTTTCCTTATCACATCCTTGATTAGAGTTATTAACACCCAGCTCCAGGATGTGACCTCTTTACATATTTTCATTATTCTTAGGAATGCCCTGGAACCTTCTCCTGGACCCCGATCAGAGAGGAGTTTTTCAGAACCATCTTTGCGTTGATGAATTCTCCACAGAGGAAATAAAGACAGATTAGATCAAGAGAACTATGAACTACATCAGCCTCTAATAAGAGTGTAATAACTCTCCATGAGTTGATTCAGACAGTTTCTGAGAAGAGCTGATCCAGTATGCAGTGATCTCTGAGCTCTCAGCAGAGATCTGAATACAGAACCACATAAATACTTGAAAGTGAAGCCTTTGAAAGCTCAAGATGTGAATCAGCTGGCTCACTTACAGAGAGCATATACAGTGTCATATTTCTCACTTATTCATAATAAATCAAGCAAATGTTGTTCTGCCAATTCACTCGACGAACAACTCCAAACGAAAAGAGAATGATGAAAAAGGTGCTCAGCTGCCAGATGTTTTCAGCATAAATACATGAATGAAGTCTGTCAACGGGCCAGAGTGGGTGAAGAGGAGATGAGCAGAAAGACTGGATGGAAGTGAGAGGGAGGAAAGAAGAATAAAGGTAGAGGGAGAAAGGACGACTGAGAGTCACAGCAGGAAAAAAGGATGTAGGGAAAGTGATGAAAAAGTGTGTGTTCAAAAGCTGGAGAAGAAAGGAAGGTGAGATGGGAGGCAGGATGAATGGTAATGGGCAAAGGGATGAATGAAAAGTGACTGGGCTGCTGGCCGTGTGAAGAAGAGAAGCAGGTGTTAAAGTAGAGGGATGGCTCTACAGAATCCTGAAACAAGGGAAGAAGAAAGATTTATCAGGTCAAGGAGAGAGGAAGTGAAGTAAGAGAAGCTGAAGGACTGGATTAAAACCCTCAGTGTGGCAAATTAGAACAAAGAGAATTTCCTTTTATATTTTGTTGAACTTTTTTTTCTACTTTTCCCAGAGTCTGACACCAGTATGATTGGTCCACGCTCTGTCCCCTCTCTGGAGAGTGTTCTGAGGCTGTGTCAGCCTGCTGTATTTGTCCCTGCCTGCAGGCTGAGCAGAGGTCAGCTCTACCTGCATACAAATGTGTGTGTTGCTCTGCTGCACTGCTCCAGGCTCACTACAGTTGTTTCTAAATTCATCTGTGCTCACACAAAACTGGAAGTCTCTTTCCAAATGAGGAAAACAAAATCAAAACTGGCACGCAAACTCTGAAGTTGCACAAATAATAAGAATATAGTTTGATATCACCAGTAATTCATTCAAATCTTCAATGAAAAACACTTTTTCTTGAAGTACTGCAGCACTGCAGAAAAGTCTGCAGTGAAAATAAACCTTCCAGATGTACTTACATTACATTATGGCTTCCAAAAATATCACACAATTTGTTTTGCAAATACAATCACCTGTCTGTATAATCAGTCATATTACAACAACAGGAATATTGTGTTACATTCCATGTTTATTGTGCAGCCTTTTTTATTAAGGTTTTTTCCTTGTATTTCACTATGGAAGCCAAAAGCAGAGATGCACTAAAACTTTCCATTTCTTGATGTTGTTTCCCAAAGATCACCTCAGACTTGAACTGATGCCCCATTAAAACCACCAAATTAAGTGATTAAGTGCCAGTCAGAATATATTTTCTATCACAGATGAGGCCAATAAGCTGTAACAAACATCGGAGATGAAGACTAGGTAAGACAGAAGCTAAATTTAACTCAGCTGAAAATAAGTCGCACACTGAGGAGAGTAAAGAGCTTTAAACAGGTAGTAACAGAAGTTTTCTGTTTCTGGGTGACCAGGATTCACCATCTGCTGTCTGCACTTCCTGCTCTGTTTACAGATCTATAAATCCACACGCTGTTGACGTGAGTGTTGCACACAATGAGAAGTCAGTTGGAACTCCCCTCTGGATTTGTCATATGAATCCTAATGCTCACTATTTTCCCTCTGCGTCCTTTCATCACAGCAGCCGAGTGTCTGCAGCTCACTGTGTGATTCTATTAGGCAGAGACACCAGGCAGTCAGTGCTAATGCCTCTTTATACTGATTCATTCCTGCTCTCCTTCAGAGCGAATGTGCTGCAGACGCTGGAATACATTACTGCGAGGAAAGCTACTTAGAAGTGCTCCATAATACCCAAGATTCTGTTCCTTTTTTGTGTCTGTGTGCTCATGTGTATGTGTGTGTGTGTCAGTAGACAGAAGGATCTTGATATAGGTGGCTCTTCGTCATTTTCTAGTCACAACAACCTGTAGTGGAAATACATGATGCAACTTGAACAATGATGGCCAGTTGAGGATGTATGCATTAGCACATGTGTGTGTTTGTGTGCATTAATATACTGCCTTGGAGGGTAACCTTAAGAGGGTCACTGCCTTCAGAAACGCTCTCGTCATCTTCACTGGATGCTGGCTCCATCGCTGTAATTGCAAAATGCCGTTGTCGTCGTCGCCTATGTCGAGCACAGCACACATGACGTAAAAGTCAGTGTATATTTCATGGAGCAGCCATAAGCACTCAGGCTCTCTGCCAGTGTGCGTGTGTGTGTATTTGAGTGTGTGTCTATTAAAAGCTCAAAATGATGTCACCAACATTCTCTACATCAGCCCTCTTTAATCATCCGTGCCCTGTTATTATTCGATGTCTGATTTCCCCTCTCTCCTCCTCTCTCTCCCTCCAGGTGCTGTCTTTGGGTGCAGATGTGTTGCCAGAGTACAAGCTCCAGGCTCCTCGCATCCACAAGTGGACGGTGTTGCACTACAGCCCCTTCAAGGCAGTATGGGACTGGCTCATCCTGCTGCTGGTCATCTACACCGCCATCCTGACGCCATACTCAGCCGCGTTCCTCCTCAACGACCAGGTGGGCTGTCATCAAACAGGGACCAAACTGCTCACAAGAATTATTGATTTGTACCATTAGGGCTTAATCAAAAGCTGCTTACAAGAGCTTCACATTATAACATAGAACCCATGCAAAGTTAGTTCATTTAATCTGGCTTTAAAAGCCCTGTGGGAACTATATATGTGAAATGGGCACTGTTCCATTTGCCAATTCATAATCCAGTATTAAAAATGAGAGTATCAAGACCAAAGGTAGTTATCCTGAATGATGTTTCCAGTATTCTTGGTTGAATCGACACAAATCCATTTGTGGTACCTGGGCTTAAAGTCTTTTTGATGGCACTACACTGGCTGGCAGAGTTCAACAGTGAGAAACCGAGAAAAGAGGTCAGAGCTAAAGAAAGCTAACAGGAGAGTGATGGAGCATGGGCTAAAACAGTCTGTTTGTGATAGTGTTCATTCTTGTCCACATGCAGCAGTTATTCTGCAGTGATCTGTTCAAACCTGAGAGTCCATCAATAAAATGAAGAGCCAGGTTACGTTTGCTCTGCTTGGTGAGGTTGGAGTTGGTAGATGAGCACTGGTAGGACATAACCAGGATTCACTAATGTGACATGTTACAGACACGTCTCAGAGCACCAGGCTATAAGGAACACTAAATACATCATCAGCTCTTCTTCTTGACAGTAAACTAGAAATTGAGTTTACAAAGTGCGCACCACATTATGGTGCTCATCGGATACAGAGTCTTCAACCTGGTTTCAGATAGTCCTCACACTGTATTTATTCAAGGTGATGGAAAACTCAGCTAAGATATTTTTAAACAAGTTTTGCCCACTGCAGTTGACTGCAACATAAAAACTCTAAGATTAATAAAAAAAACTCTTTTCGAGTGTCTGTGTCCACTCACAGCATTGCACCTGTAGCACCAAGGCCCTGGATCATAGGGTGCTTCTTTCCAGCTCTTTCTGTTTCTACATCATGAGAGTTGTCCAAAAACACTCATTGTGCTTTTCACATGGTGGACAGTTAAGTATTTTATACTTATATTGCATTTTGTTATTGTCTGTAATAAAAGCTGATTTTTATTTATTCATTTTTAAAACTATTGTTCAATGTATTATTTATTATTTTCATTTTATTTTATTTTAATTTTATTTATTTATATTTTATTTTATTTTTTTTAATTTTATTTTATTTATTTATTTATTTTTTTGGGGGGGGGGTTCACCAAGGGAAAATCTTTAATTAAAGCTACAGCTCTGAACTGAAACAAGTGCTAGCAGAACATAAAAACACCACCAGTGGACACAAACGCCTTGAGTTTTAGTTTAATGTCAGATGTTGCATATATTCCCACAGCTCCTCCTCCTCTAGCTCTTACTGAGCTCAACATCAGACAAATCACATCTTAAGATGCAGCATGAAAAGCCAATCCCCTAAAAGCTTTTGCAAAATTTCATCAAAAAGTTTTATCTCATTGAATTTAAAGTCAAGGAAGTTAACTTTTAGTAACATTTCATGGAGTAAGACCAGGGATAAAAGTAGACAGCTTGGTTTATTATCTGTCATTTCCTTGTGTTGGTACATGTAGCACATGTCATGTTTGTGTTGATGACACTGTTGCACAAACAGTTCTCTCCAACAAATAAACAGAGTAAAACAGACAGAAATTCAGTGCCAGTAACTTCTCTAGAAAATAGTGTTGGATGAAGTATCAGTGCACAAAGAAAGATTTCAAAAGATCTGAAAACAAACCTTGGGTAAACAAAGATGCTGTCTTCAAAGATAGAATAAATTCATAAAATAAAAGCCACACCATCATATCTTTGTTTGTGCCTGATTTGTTTATCAAAGTACCTTAGCTCCCCATAAGTCCTGAATCCTGTTTAGTGTCACTTCTCCATGTTTTGTCTACGAATCTATGCAAATCATCCTGACTTCCTTTATGCTAATCCATCTGAAGGAGGTAATGTGTTCTATTTTCAGAGCAACAGATTAAAGCTGTCTTTTTCCACTTTGTCTCACTCTCCTCCCTCTCCTCTTCCTCCTCTCAGGAAGAGGCAGCCATGCAGAGCTGCGGATACTCCTGCTCCCCCCTCAATGTGGTGGACCTCATCGTGGACATCATGTTCATCATCGACATCCTCATCAACTTCAGGTCTGACATATTAACATGCAGCATATAGTCAGATTGGTCATCTATGATGTAAATATGGGTGATATGCATACGTCTGCCTCCAAGTAAAACTGAAACATTGCAGTGGAGATGTGTTTTTGGAGTTAAGAGGTGCAAATGGCTGTTGAAGTATAAAATCACTGTCAAACCAAGCAGCTCTGCATGTACTTAACCAGAAAAACATTAAAATATTCTAGATTCACTTCGTCTGAAGCAAAAAAAAGATTGTCAGCAAACAGTGACAGTTGTTGACAGATCATAACTTGCAAATGTGTTTTTGTTGCTTCAGCAGCTGCTTTGTCAGAAGTGCTGCAAATCACGGCATTACATCCCCTTGTTTGGCATCAAATGCCTCATTAAAATCAAACTACTTTGAAAAATGATCCTTTTCAAGTAAATAATTGATTAATGGTTAGCGTTTCCGCTCAGCACAAATCTCATCTGTAAACAGAGAGGAGACAGGCTTCAGAGTTTAACAGCAGTTAATGAGGAGGGGGGGGGTCTCTGAAGTTGAGCTGTCCATGTTTTAGAAAGTCATTCAAACTAATTTTTACCTCAGTTAACCTGGAACTTTTTCACCCAGAATTGAAAATATTTTGGCTTCACCTTCAAGAAAGAAGTATGTCATCCATCTCTAACACAATATATGAACAGTGCTAGTATGTTCATCACTATGTTAATTTACTCCATTGTTGCCAGTGCACAGTGACCAATGAGGAAGCACTGAGATGCAGATGTAGCAAACACAGATTTGGTGTGTTCCCAGCATTACAGTTAAAGTTAAAGGTCTTGTGAGGGACTTATTGTCTGTGTAACTTAGGGATGTCCAACCTTTTTCAGAAAGGGCCACATTTGGTTTGTGAAAATGACCAAGGGCTGGTGGTTCTTTCTGACATGTTTATTAACAGTGAAAGTAGCATATGAGTGCTCTGTTTGATAACTTTTTCTTTTAAGGGATTTCTGAAAAAAATCAGTATCCAAGCTCAGTCAAACTTTATCATAGTTGTTTCAAAGTCTACTATAAAAACATTTTAGCCCCATATCTTTCCAATCCTGCATCCTGAACCATTTTATGCATCAACTTTACACATTATCCAGAACTTGATTAATTTGAGTGACATAATTAAAACATTGTAAGAAGGAAGCTTGAGACCACATGAAAATGGACCACAGGCCATGATTGCAAAAGAATCAATTTTAGTAGTGAAAAGTGGCAAAAATGGCAAAAAGTAGCTGTAACAGCAATTTTAGGGTTGCCAAAAATTCAAGGATTCAAGGATTCAAGGAGTTTTGTTGTCATTCAACACATGTTAAACATGGGTGTAACGAAATGTGGTTACCCTGGTCCCGGAGCAAGCCCAAATGTAAGGAATAAGAATAGAAAAATACATACAAATATACGAGAAAAAAAGGGCAAGAAGCAGCAAAAATTGGCAAGAAAATATGAAAAAAAAAAGACTTAAGAAATATTACAATATAGTGAAAATTGGTCTAAAAGTAATGAAAAAGAGTGAAAGGTGACCCAATTGGCCCAAAAGCAACAAATATTGGCAAAAAACATTCTGAGAAAACTGGGAAAAATAGTGAGAAGGCAGCAACAATGGGGGGAAAGTAACAAAAAAAACTGTGAAAGAGGTCAAAATAGCCAAAGGCAACAAAAAATGGCGATAGAGTTTGGGATAAAACTTAAAATATAGTCGGAAGGTAGCAAAAGTAGTGGAAAGGAATAAAAGGTGAAAAGTGACAAAAACAAAAAAGAGCAGTCACGAGTTGCAAAATGAAATGTCATGGGTTGTTGTTTTGCCAAAGTTCATTTCAGTGTTCATTTCCTACATCGTGTTTGGTTAAGAACACATATGATGGGAGACCTGAAAATAATTGCACAAAAAATCACAATTGCAATACAGGGAAAAATAATTGCAATTAGATAATATTTTCAAATCATTCAGCTCAACAACAAACACCAGCTGTTGTTGTTTTGACATTACCTGCCTCTTTTTTCTCAGGACGACTTACGTGAACACTAACGATGAAGTGGTGAGCCACCCGGTGAGGATCGCCGTCCACTACTTCAAAGGCTGGTTCCTCATTGACATGGTGGCTGCTATCCCCTTTGACCTGCTCATCTACCGCAATGGAGAGGAGGTACGTGAGGGTCTGTGAGCACCAGCAGAGAGGGAGAGGAGAGGCAGGGAGGAGAGCATCGACATGGAGCCTGTCATTACTGCTGCTGTCAGAGATCTTTTAATAAAATCAGACTGGAAGAGGAGATGAGGAGCAGAGAGGTAGAAACAGAGAGGAGAGGAGGGGAGGGATGGAGACAGGGAGGTTTGTGGGAATCAGGAGAACCAGAGAAGCTGAGGGGGGTTTACTTCTTCTTTCATAATTTAATTGTCTCCACGGGGAGTCTGACTGCTGTCACCTGCAGTGGAGCATCAAAATAAATGTGTCTATCTCACACTCATGATGGATCAAGTCAAATGACATTGACAAAGCAGGTCGCTTGATTAATTCTCTGACAGATACTGAGTTTGATAGTGTATAAACTTTTAAAGGGCTCCTCTCTTTTAACGTATAATTGTAAATGACTTTCTTATGTATAATCCCTAAGCTTTAATTTCCAAAACAGGTTTCATGGACTCAGGAATGTGTTTTTCCTGTTATTTCTTTACTTTTCAGGTTCTTAATTTCCTAGAATAAAGCTTTGAGGTTAAAATCTCACACTACCTCCACAGAGACTAAATTTATCACTCCCCACTCCTTGTTTTTGTCTCTCCTCTGTCCTGTGGGGAAGAAAAGCCCAGGAAATAGTACTGAAAAGAAAAAATAAGTTTGTCTCGAAGAACTCTTGCTGTGAGAGTCAATCACTCTCTCTTCACCCGCTCACCCCACCTTACATAAAACACTCAGTTTGTCTATAAATTGAGCCGTTAATTGAGACAATTATGAATCATCATCCTCTGGCGTCATCACTGACAGCTCAGAAGTGGCACATGGGTAATTTTCTCATCAATATGATTTGAAGCATTGCATTTGAGGATTGTTGGTGCCATTTATACTTTTTTTTGTTTCATAACTTGAGATGCAGGGCAAACTTTACAGAGCTCACATACATACTGTCAGACAGAGACGCAGATAAAACAGACTGACCTGTAGTCAACATTTCTTGTAGCACCAAATTTTCTTTCCAAGGGTTTACTCAGAAGTAATATTTAAGTATATTTGAAAGTTTTTATGCTCTCATAGTAGTTCTTTAATTCAAATTATTTGCCAACATTAAAAACATAGTAGTGGGTTTAAACTTAGAATTACAATACAAGGACAGACTTAGAGGGAAATATAAATCCTGCTTTCCTCACCATGATGCAGTCTGATAGGATCTTGCATACCTTGATCTCCCTCTTTGTCTTAAACACCAATACCTTACAGAAAACAAGTTCACATTCTCTCCTTAAGGTCAAACTTGACTTAATTAGGATAATTTATTTATTTTATATAAATGAAGAGAGCTATATCGACAAAGAGAGTGTTAACACTGAATTTCAAACAAGCTGAGCTGTTTGTATGAAACTTATACACAGACATCCACTCCATCTGTACAAAAGTGAAGCCAAAATATCTGACTGGCTTTTGCTTCAGTTATGGAACATAAGGGAATTATATTCATTTGACTTTTCTTGTCTGATAAAACACATTCAATTGAAGTATCAAATAAAAGTTTTTTTTCATTAATATCTAAATTTATAACTTTAACTTCATATCACCCAAGTATTTGTGTAGTGTGCATTTTTTATTTCTCCTTTCTATTAAGGATCAGTAAGTATGAAAGTTTTAATAAGTTTTCATAAGTATAAAAACTAAACTTGGCATTCTTACAGGAAGTTTTGTTATTGGTGTTGTCAGTTAGCTACTAATTTTTAGTTAAAAGTATAATTGTTCATAAGTACACTTTTTGTCCCACCGAAGTGGGTGTAAAGTCAGGGGTCCTGGGACCAGGGGTGTAACAAACCGATGATGCCATTTTTTTCCCACAGTCTATTAGTACCTGAGAAAACTAACTAAAATGACAGCAATATTTTGTTTATTTTGCATCTTCACTTCACAATATTTTATTTTATTTTTTATTTTTTGACCAACGTCCCATCTGTCAAAGTCGTCACCACAATCTACATATTTTGGTGTCGCTTTTGGAGAGCTGTTGTGTTGTCCATCTTACATGTCCCACCTGTTGATTCTAAGGAGGTTGATCTGTGTGAGGTTTCCTGCAGCCAACTAAGGGTCCGTACAATAACTTGGTTTGACTTTCAGAGGACTTCATGTTTCCCATCTTTTGCACAGTGTACAAGCACAGACAGGCTTAGGTTGAAACACAAGTACACTGTGAGTTAGGACACATTTATGAAATTAACTTCAGTTGCATTTGTATCTATGTAAATGAACCGAAGTTTGCAAACAAGCTCATTCTCTGAAGTTGCAGGTGCAGTTTTTATAAGTGCTGCGCTTGTATAAATAATAGAAAAGTGAAATGATGGAGGTTTTGGGCAGAGAATTATATGATGTGGGAGGTTGATGTTAGTAGGAAGTGGTGGGTGTTAGATGAAGAGGGAGGG